>OX465103.1:6681905-7076001 GCA_949987565.1 Luidia sarsii | reverse complement strand
TCTCTCTCTCTCTCTCTCTCTCTCTCTCTCTCTCTCTCTCTCTCTCTCTCTCTCTCTCTCTCTCTCTCTCTCGTTCTTTCTCTTTCCTTTTTTGTAGATTCGCGAGGCAGAACGAGAGGAACGCCGGTGCGTGAAGGAGGCGCTCACGCAGAGAGGCAAGATTGACCTAGGTATATTTGCCAGCGCAAATTAGTTTCACATCCTTTTTTTGAACGATGGTCCATATTCAAAGCCCCGATGGGAGTGAGCTAAAAAAATAAATAATGAAGCCACTAAAGAGAGTATCTAATTTTTGAGATTCTGTTGCTATTTCTCTCCCTGTCTGTCTGGATATGCTTTAATTCAAATACATGTACCGTAGTCGCATATTTTGTGACTCACTCCAGGAAATGGTGATACAAGTCGCGGTATGCATTTGCACGCAATGGCCCGCTTAATGTCGAGAGTTTGGAATTTTCTGTAAAATTTTGATCTTTTATTTTTCCCTTCTGAAATCATATCTTCAATGCTTATACTTTCAGGTTTTATTCACAAAAATGAAAATTTTAATCAATAAAATGCGTAAAATAACTCTTTCAACAAGCACACTTCTGTTCCACACAGCAGTCAGATTTTTCAAAGCCTGTTTTCTCGCCTTTTGTAATTCTATCTCCATGGACCTAATTAATATGCAGATATGGCATAACAAAAGAAAGGAAAAGAGCTCTGCTATATACCAAAAGAAAGCTTACAATGTGGACATTCCAGTCATTTTTTTTGGGGGGGGGGGGCAACTTATATCACCTTTTTTTGGAGCAGGTCACATTTTTTCACTCCTCTACTGCTCCCATATGAAAGAAAGAAATGAATTAGTTCAGCGATAATTCATCGAGAAAAATGCCAGCTTAAAAAACAGGCATAAGGTCCCATGCTATTTTGAAAAATAAAAGAAAACAGCATCAGTTAAAGAAAGAAATATATTCACAGATAAACAAAATCTGCCTTTTAAATTTTTGTTCACCTTTTAAGGTTCAGATTTTTTCTTGTGGCCAACTTGGCTACCTCGGCCACTAAAAATGGCAGAAGGATTTAGGGAATCGCTCATGCTCTAGGTTGGTGGCCATTCCCACTTTTATTTTCAAAGAAAAAAAACAGACAAAGATTAAACATTGCAAAGTGTATAGACTTGACTGGGACTGGAACCAGAGAACTCTAACTTAACATGTCTGTGCTCTTACCAGCTGAGCTACCCAGCCCGTAGGAGGTGACCCTCCCAAATAGTCGACTGTCTTGGCCGGTTGGGGATGCCAGTCACAAAATTATATCTCAAAGGATCACACCCTCATTTTCATTATGAGTTTCCCGCTGAAGTCAGGTTTACAACTATTTTTCTGGCATCTGAACAGCTAGGAATGGTTCAATGAGGGTTTGCCCTGCTCGATGTAGTAATGCCCAGTGCTTTGCCCGACGCCTGATGAAAAAAAAAAAAAAAAATTCAGGCAGCCGGGGCGGGATTCCTCAGCTGGTAAGAGCACTAGTATGTTAAGCCAGAGGTCTCTGGTTCAGAATCTCAGAGTCCAAATTTCTTTGCAATTTTCGATCTTTGCCTTTGTGGTTTTTTTTTCAAATTGAAATTTTCAGGGCAAACCCTCATTGATTTACATTCTCCTCAGAGCAAACATCATGTTAATATCTATTGGAATGCTTTCACAAATTTCACAGTTTTTCCTTTCCTTTGTAAAAAAAATAAAAACTTTACCCCCCCCCCCCCCGGGTGTTTCTATGTTGTCAACAGAGAGTGAGAAGAAAGAGGCTCGCATCAAGCGCCGAGCAGCACGGAGACTCGCCAGCAAGGAGGAGAAAGCCCCCCCGGGCCCCGCAGACGTGCGCCAGAGGTCCTCGGTCGGGAGCAGCGGCGGCCCGTCCCATGGGGGTGCTGCAGCGGGCTCGGGGGACCACCGCAGCGGTCGGCTGTCGGTGGTGTCCAGCAGCGACGAAGATGAGGAGGCGGACGCCGAGGGGAATGGGTGAGTGCTCCGCCGAAGCGGGCTGCCGCCGTTTCTACCGTGGCTGGAACTGTCCCACCCAAAAAAATTAAAAAGTCACTATTGGGCTCATGATATTTTACACTTTCTACCGATCGTCTGGGCAAGCCTTCCTCATCCCTTGACTGCTGGTCAAAAGGTCTACTCACAGGCTGCCCAATGCATAGAGGGATGCGATATAATTCGGCAGCTTCCAGAATCAGGATGGGCCAAGCATGTGGAGAGGTGGCCCATTCCTGTCACATATGTGAGTGGCTGCCCATAACCACAGCCTTCCTGCCTGGGATTCCCAAAACGCAAAACTGGGATATCCCCTGTCCGGGCCGCACTCATTGTTTGTCGGAAGAGATTTGCATTGTGCACAAAAAGAGGTGGAATGCCAGTCGCGTTTGCTGGTTTGACGGCAGCAAACGGGAGCTCTATTTCATAAAAAGTACCAAGGAATATTCCTAAATAATTGCTCCTTGATAACTTATGAACAATTTGCAAAAGACAATTCCTAACTCAGGAAGAAAGAATCTTCCTGAGTAAGGAACACTTTTAGTCCAAAGATAGGAATGGATTCTTAGAAGATTGTATTGTGAGATAGGAAGTTAGGATTGTTCCTATAGTTAGGAATTTTTTCTGGACTTAGGAATGATTACTCTTCCCAAGACCCAGATAGGAATATTCCTAACTTTTATGAAACAGAGCCCAGGGCACCAGCTTGGTGGACCTACCTAAGCACCAAACGTCACTGAAGCTATTCAATGGAGGGTCTGCCCTGCTTGGCGTAGTAAGCACTGAGTGCCCAGCGCTTTACCCAATGCCTGATAACAGAATGTCAGTCAGCTTGGGTTGGATTCGAACCTGTGACTCCTGCTTTAACCAGTCTTAACCGCTTGACCACCAAGCTGGTGGAGGTCGTGTGGAGGATTTCTATAATGTATATAGCAGTGGATACTGCATTGCATCATAGATGTTATAGATATGTAAAGTGATGAGAGCAGGAGACGCAGGTTCGAATCCCGCCCGAGCTGCCTGAAATTTTTTCATCAGGTATCGGGCAAAGCACTGAGCACTCATTGCTTGAATCACGTCCAGCAGGGCAAACCCTCATTGAATTACATATGCCTTGATGCAAACATCATTCTATATCTATGGTTCACTGAAGCTGAAAAACAAATTTGGCCACTATAATGAGGCTGCATTCCAAAGATCAATCCAATGTTTTTTGGCAAGCAGTAGTCGAAATCGAGTTGAGCACAAACAATAACGTATGAAGGTACCTTACGCTGTACGGGTATGGTTATCTGGCCTGTTCAACAAAGGATCAGCTTTCATGCTTAGCAGCTGTGCACATATAAACCCTGCCTCATAAACGTGGTTCAGGTATTCGTATCGTGACTGGTCCCTGGTTTTAACGTGTGGGTTTTTTTTATTGCGTATTATCTTAATTGTCTGCACGTTCCAGACCTATAAATGGGACATCCCTTGGCTTCATTTCATGGGATCCATTACAGTCAGGAAGAGCATTGTAGTCAAGCGCTCCACACGAACACAAGCCCATTGGCTGCTGGCATGTATAATAGCCCTCTAGCCTCCCGCTTGTAGTGCACACCTCTAGTTGCAATGGCTTGCTAAGCACCGGGATCTGGGCAAGCTAAAGACAAGGATGTCCCAAAACAGATTCAGGGCCTGATTGTGTTTTAGTTGAGGCTTTCAGGTCGGGATGGACAATGCCAGTGAGACTATTCCCACAGCACTTGAGCACTTCCCCCGTAACAAAGGGCCGTTAGCTTTCATAACAGATTTTCTTATCATTTGAACATGCACGTATGCCTGTAATGGTATGCCAGTAGGCCTAGAAATGTATTGTAATGGATTCCAAGCTACAGGGTCCCAGTTACCTGCCCATGACTCTCTTTTATGCACGCTCTGCATAAAAGTAAATCTAGCTGTGTAAAACTAGTTGTGTAAAACTAGTTGTGTAAAACAAGTTGTATGAAGGATTTTTCTTCTTCTTTTTTCTTTTTTTTTTGGAACCAGGCTTGTGGAGGAGGGAGGGGAGGAGGTCGCAGGCTACCAGCAAAACCTCAACAAGGTTCTGGGCCGTAGACAGGCTGCCTATTTCCTGCGGCCCCGGTTTGCGCCGGCAGAGAAAAAAGTGGTTCCTGTCCCTAAGGCACTGAAGAAGCAAGGAGGTAGGCTTGACAAGGATGTGGAGGGGACTCGGGTGTTGGTGGTTGTTGTTGTTGTTGTTGTTTGTTTTTTGGGTAAATAAAATGGTTTTGTGAACAATAGTCTCCAGAATTTAAGAAAAAAATCCCAAAGGCCAATCAATGGTCCACAGCATCTCACAAGATAACATTTATTAAAATTTAGTGGGCCTGACGTTTCGATACTAGCAGGACCTTTCTCAAAGGCAGAGTGCCTTTGAGAAAGGTCCTGCTAGGATCGAAACGTCAGGCCCACTAAATTTTAAGATTTGCATTTTGGTAATTTTAGTCAGTAGGCAGTTTGCAACATTTTTGTATATCAAGATAACATTTAAATAGTGATGTTAAAATAGAGCATAAACAAATTGGTTTATTATGTAAGGAGAAATTCATGTACTCTGAAGCCTTTGAAGGCTTGAAGACCCAGAGCAGGAGAACGTACCAACAACATGGTCAGGGAGACTATTCCAAATTCTAGCAGCCATGTGGATAAAACTTCTATCAAGTGAGTGTGTCCTTGCAACAGGGATTGTCAGAGCATGATCAGGCATATATGATCGTGTCATGCACCACCTTATTGCAGGAGGGGGGGGGAGGTAAGTTGCTAAGATCTTTTGGACACTGCTTGAGCTGCAACTTGGCATCTGGTTGTTGTACAAACACCACGTGGCCAATTTCTTGGTGACTTGGTAGTCAATCGTAAAGTTCAGTTACGGTGCATCTGTCAGGCTTTGTGAAATCCAAGCCCTGGTGGCTAAACTCAAGCAACTCTGTGAATGCTTGGTGGTGTTGTTGGTGTACATACGGAATGATGATGATAATCCACAGTCGTTTCACTTCTTTCCCTTTCCCATAGGTCGTGCAGGGGTCAACACCCTGTGGGGCACGCTGCGAGACCAGTCCACAGTGAAGCTCCAGAGGGCCGACTCCAAGATCCCCCAGGAGCTGAAGGATGCGTACGGCGCCTTTGCCCGGGAGTGCCTGACCAACAACAAGACTGTGGCCAAGCGCAGTTTCTACAGCGAGGAAGGGGTGAGTTCTCCCACCGTCCACAATTCCAGAAGAGCCCTGTTGTTTTTGCGAGGGCTTCTGTAATAACTTGCAGAATCTTGGCACACAGAGACTACCTGCCGAAAAACGAGTCGAGTAAAGGCGCACTGACTGGAATGGAGAGAAATATACAAAGTCCAATATGGTGGAGAGCCTGACATTTTAATCCTGGCTTTCCTGTCTGTTCTCTGGGGAAATAATGCCAATCTAAGACTTTTGTAAGCACATGAATTATGTATTGAACTTATTGTGCATGGGGTTGTACACAAAAATCGGGAGCCAAAGGGCATATTAGTTATAGCTAAATGTGTGGTAAAATTCTGTAAGCACATAAATCATGTACTGTATTGAACTTATTGTGCATGGGGATGAATCACAACGATTATTTTGTACACAAAAATCGGGAGCCAAAGGGCATGTTTATTATAGCCGAATGTTCGGTTTATCGGCATTCGTTATAGCGACGTTCCGCTGTACTTCCTTGAATAAAAGTCTAAGCGCTGACAAAGCGTGAACCAGTTGCCACGGCTGTGCCAAGTGGACCTCGGCATGGCGTAATGCCTGTGATAGTGTACACATTATAGGGCCCTTTGCGAAAAGATCTACTAGATTGTACTACTTCCCCATTTGAATAGATAACAAATAATTGTTCTGCCTCTGAGGGAGGTCCTGCTCTGATGAATACGTCTGATCCTCTACATTTTTGGGAGTTGCATTAAGGCCGTTCCCACTACGAAAATAATCGCGATTCAAAAACCTTTTTGGGGGGGTCGTGTCCACACAGGCCAAATAATCGCGAGCCGATTGGGGTTAGCATGTGGTCGCACTGCACATGCGAAAATGGCGGGACTCGCTGACGAACGTTAACAAACCCTGTGCTGTACTTCCTGGCAGTAAGCTGCTGGCAGGAAATGCCATGCGCACGTAATGCATCGTGGGCTAAAAAAAAAAAACACGGTGCGAATTGAGCGGAGCGTTCCCACACACATCGCGTTGCAAATAAACGCGATTATTTGAACAAATATCACTCTTAGTGGAGTCCGAATCGCAATTCAAATCCCACTAATAATCGCATCCCCACATGCAAAAAAAGGGGAGTTTGAATCGCGATTCAAATCGCGATCAAAATAATTGCGTTTATTTGGTGTAGTGGGAACGGCCCTCCTGTTGTCATAAAAGTCATGAAGAAGTTTTTATATTCCTTTGAATTTTATTTTTTTTCTAATTTTCTACTTCTCAAGATTCCGGAGAGTGAGCAACTCCAGGACGGGAGCTACCACCAGAGGGTCAAGGATGTCCAGACGAAGGTGCAGCTGATGTACCGCGCGGCCATGACCAACGGCGACAAGGCCTCCGTGCTGCTCTACAACAACCCCATCCCGGACTACAACAACCTGAAGGGCACCGAGGGCCCGCTGCGCTACCACCCGTCCTGGATGGAAGAGGTGGGTCCTGATTCGCAGGCAGATTTGTTAAAACAAAAATTTAAAAGAAAAGCTGAGACTTGTCTCAGGAAGGGTAATTCATGGTATGGAAGAAGCAGATTGTTTTGCTGAAATGCTGAGACGCCTCTCAGGAAGGGATATCCTGATACATCCGAGAATCAGGAGTATTAAAGAGGAGTGAAATGTCAGGAGATGGAACTGGTAGAGAGAGTGAATTTATTTTTAGAAATCTGTGTCATGCCATTTTTATCCGAATCAAGAGATATGGTGCCTAGAGAGAGAGGGGGAGAGGCAGAGGGGGAGAGGCGAGGGGGAGAGGCAGAGGTGGAGAGGCAGAGGCAGAGGCAGAGATGGAGGGAGAGGCAGAGTAAGAGGCAGACTGGGAGGTGGAGGCAGAGGGGGAGGTGGAGGTGGAGGCAGAGGCAGAAGCAGAGGCAGAGGCACAGGCAGAAGCAGAGGCAGAGGCAGAGGCAGAGGCAGAGGCAGAGACATAGGCATAGGAGAGGCAGAGGCAGAGGTGGAGGCAGAGGGGGAGGCAGAGGCAGAGACAGAGGCAGAGGCATAGGCAGAGACATAGGCAGAGGCAGAAACATAGGCATAGGGGAGACGGAGGCAGAGGCAGAGACAGAGGCATAGGCAGAATCTGACGTGTAGAATGACTGTGCATTATTATCCCATTAGGGCGATTCAGACGACTCAGAGCCGGACTACAAGAAGTGGCTGCAGGAGGTCCCATCCCCCTGGCCCCAGCTGCCTCCCTTGGACCCCTTGCCGCCCACCCCCGTCAAGCCGACCGGGAACAGACACAGACCCGGGGCGGCGAACGATGATGCCACCGCCGCCGACGACGACGACGATGATTCAATGAGCTGGGAGTCCCTGTCGGATGTTGGGGACGGGGAGGCGGCCGCGGCGGCCGGGGAGAAGCCCAAGAAGCTGTCCTTCCTGACCGAGGCCCAGGCCACCGTGCCGGGCCAGTTCCGCCGCCGCTGGGAGGCCCAGCGCAGGGCGGCCGGCCAGCTGGTCTCCGGCCACGAGGTGCTGGCCCGAGCCTCTCTGGACGGAGGCGGGGCTGGCGACGCCCAGCCAGCCGCGCCCAAACCAGGTATGCGGCACGGTTGGAGGTCGAGGAGCTCACGCTTACCAGGTCTTTTTCTGAAGCTCAAGGAATCCATTTACTTTGAGTTTGGTTAAGCTCACAATTCAGACTCGGGCTCATGCTTTTGCTCGTAAATGAATTTGACTCCTCATTCAGCTCTTGTGGTAAAAAAAAAGAGAGAAAAGTCTGCATGAACCAAACTAGAGCTTCCACCAAGTGGCATCTCCCCCAAAACCACCCACAAGCTGTGTATCCAAGATACTGGATTCCACCAAAGATTTCATCGTCATCTTTTTGTCTTTTGAGAATGGGCTGAGGCTCAGGTTATGCCACGCTGTGCAGCATAGGGTAGTAGTGCCACTTTCTATCTTCTTCACACATATTTGGAGGGCTTGGGGAAGTCTGAACTTTGTGCAAATAATCTGTGCAGGAACTGTCAAAAAAGTAAGAGGGCCTGACGTTTGGATCCTTGCAGGGCCTTTCTGAAAGGTCAGGCCCTCCAACTTGTTTGGAGATTTGCATGTTGGTCATAAGTCAGTAAGCCGTTAGTTATATTACTTGAAGAGTCAACTGAGCGCTGATATGATATCTTATCTCCTCCACCACCTCTGCAGCCACTTCCACGATCAAAGTCCGCTCCAGTACGGCACCCGCAGCCTCCTCCTCCCGCACATCAGAGGCCAGCAGTGGGCAGCGCGGGGTCCAGACGGCGGGCAAGGGCAAGGACTGGCAGCCGCTCAGCCTGACGGCCTTGGAGGACTACCGGCCGGCCGTCCCTTTGCTCGGCCCCGACAGCTTTTCCCAGGGCCAGGAGTTCATGTGGAAGCCCATCGTTGCCACGACAACGGGCAAGACATGATGGTCGTCGCTTGGAGAAGGGCTTGACCGCAACCATTTTGTTTTTGTTCATCAAAAAAAAAAAAAAAAAAATCTTCACTTTTAAAGACCAGGCAGGCCAAAAGAACAATATTTTTGGGGGACAGATAAATCAATTTGTGGCTTAGAATAAAAAAAGGGGGGTTAGTGCTAAATGTTAAATGGAATTTGGTGTCATATTTGGTGCCAGAAAGGCCACTACACATGTATCTAAACAGGCCCGATGCCATTTTCAGGGGCCATTAGGGCACTTTCCACTGTCCAAGTAAACGTGATTTGAATCATGACTCAAAAACTGGTTTTGTTTTTCGGCTCGCGTTCCCACAAGCAAGAAAAATCGCTTCACAAAATTGTCCATTTGTCAGATGGGTATTTCTCCATGGATTCCCATGCTTCCTGGCTCTCGTTCAGTTGCGTTACCTCGGCTAGAATGTGCCCTGGCCGCAAACAAGGTAGTTAGTTTTGACAATTCGTTTCTTTCATCTCAAAAGTTAGAGGGCCTGATGTTTCGATCCTAGCAGGACCTTACTCAAAGGCAGTTTGCAGCAGTTTTTGTATTAACTTCATGTTGAGTTTGTTTCTTTCCGTGAGTTTGGTCACTTTGGTGTGGACATCTTTTGTGGTGGATTGGGTCTCATTAAGCATAGTTTACTGTTTGTGTTGGACAAAATGGTGTATGATTTAAGAGGGGTTAGCCATTAGCATTCTTAGGGTGTATGTGTCTTTGTTTGGGGGTCAACTGTGCTAACTTCGAATCGGAATACTATGCAAAGTTTGTATTATATTGTATTTTTATCTATGGCTATTTATACTCCAGTTTCAACTCTTCAAACCGTCCAGCAAGTCAATGTATCTAATCATGTTGCCAACATTATGTTATACTCAAGCACATTTCTTTATACTTATAGCCATACTCAAACTTTTGGAAATGTACTTGCACTTACAATACAAAAACAACAACCAGCATTTGTACCAACTGGTTTGACCTTGTACTCTTGCAAAGTACTAGCACTCCTACTCAGTCCATTTCATGATTATCTTAACTATTCAAAATGCAGTTCACTACAATGCTTCCCAGCAAGTCAACTGGAAAATCATGGACAGAAAGGATGCTGCATGGAAAATAATCATTTATTTTACTGCTCAGACTCCATCACAGACACTAAAGTTTGCTAAAGACAAAAATACATAATTATTGACTGGATAATTCCTACTGTTTCCAATTATATTTAAAGATCACACTAACCTTGAAGTCATTTTGAAGACTATATATTTGCATAGTTGTATTTTTATATTGATTGATTTTGATCCGTCCATCAAATTAAGCTAATTCACAAGGCTAACGTTAATTTTTAAATAGGTGGGGGAGACCAATCATGACCTTTGAAAGTATTCAACAGAATAAAACTTTGAAATTACTTTACAGATTACAGATGTGTAATTTTCATGTGTTGTGATTAAACATAGAGAAACCACCTATGGTATCATAAACATTCCTGAGATTTTTGTTTCATACACAAATAAAAAGGGACTTTAGATAATGATTGTTAATATCAGAGAGTATTCAGACCAATTGACAACCTTGTTTTTGCTTTCACTGCCTGCATTGAAATAGGGACCATTTTTCATAAAAGAACTCCCAGTTACTCACGTGTCTATTGAAGCTAGTGGCTAGCGGCTACTGGCAATCCCCATAGACGTGCGTGCTTTTCCCAGCCGTAGCCAATGCATTCGGACAGCAAGAAGCCATCATTGACCAGAGTGCAATAACACCTCACTGAGAATATTGTGTCTTCGTAATTCGTGTATCTTTGGTGTCATAACTAAGACAAACCTAGACAATTTGTTTTGTTATCATGGCATTGAAATCTGTGATGACTGTAATTAGGTTTAAGGCTGGTTTCCATTGGACATTCTGGTTTGTCTACCGCGACTGGTATAACCATTGGTATAACCATGTTCTAACTCCATGTTAGGCCTAAAGATATTCAAAATAAACGGTCCGAAATTGGTGCCTGAAATCTTCCGCTCAGCTACGGTAAATTGGCAGTACCCACTGACAATGCGTGGCATTTTACCGGCCATTCACAACAAAATTAATGAACATTCCGGTCAGTAGTGTGAAAAAAAAAGTTTGAGGTGAGAACGCAAGATATAGAATGACCTTCCTGATTGAGAATTGCATGGGTGAGAGGCAGCCTTTTTTTAAATCAGAAAAAGCAAATACAGCGATGAACTGTCATGAGAACACGGAACGAGTTTAGTTTAATACCTACACAGTAAAAGGTTGGAATAACTTGATCCTAAAACCACAATAGACCACCAATATTTAAGTAGACAATACCCATTTTCTGGCACAACCACTTGCCGACAAATTGGACAGTTTTCCCCCAAATCATATTTTTTTACGCAAATGTGTCAACCCGATTACGGTAAGCAAAACATGCACAAGTTCATTCCTACAAACGCGCCTTAAAGTCGTGATTTTTGTATACGGAAAACTGCAAGACCTTTTTTTCGGTAACAATGGTTGTGCCAAACAAAGGGCATTGTCTACATTACAATAGGTGCGCTATTGTGTGGATTTATTATTTTTGCCCCAGCCTTTACGGCGTAGGTGGGCCCTATGAAACTAAAAAACTTTAAACTGAGTAAACTGAAACACAATGAACTGATTCAAAGCAAATCTAGATAAGTCTGAGGTCGTCCATCCGGAAGGATCAATTAATACTTGAGCATTTTTTTGATGAGCGCCTTGATTTTCTCGTTCCTTGTCTCTCTTGATTGCCCCTGTCCGTCGTCTGCCGCATGGTGGCGCTTTGCAGGGCGCCGAAATTCTGTCCGTCCAAAATGAAGGAGCACCATTGACGTAAGTTCGAAATGCGCATCTTTTATTTTACAATATGAACCACTGTTTTAATATGTTTGATGCTACTTAGGATCAATTATTTGAAAGAATCTCTCACCTATTCATTAAGACCGGGTGAATTTGAGTACCATGGTTTCGTAACAAATTCAGAAACTAAGAACGAGCTGTTCCACACGTCCACAGCTACTGCCACGTGCAACTCCAAGACCTATATGCACAGTCATGTAGGCCTACTACACATGTACACTGTACGTACTGTACGTGTGCATGCAAGTGAAGTCTTCACTGATGGATAGTCAGGTTACTTAATTTCGGGACTCCCAGACGAACGCACAGGTATCTAGAAAACAAGACCACTGTGTAACGCGTATTACATTGCCAGCATCTATAAGACTCTATGAACCGCAGGATGCAGACACCTCACATAACCGAAACCCCGTGGGCGTAGAATATATTGACGGTTTGTGCACAACATGATGGGAAAAGAACCCCTTTCTGCCAATGACGGATTCATTGTCTTCATGGAAATTCAATCTCTTGCCACTTAAACTGACGGAATGGTTATATACTAGCTAGCGGCGTGAATCGAGGCTTCATCAGACGGGTGTTAGGCCTATATCCAGCATCTTTGAGGAATTTTGATGAGACCGAAAGCATCGGATGTTTTTTTTGAAGCCTCGGCCAATACATTAGCATCTATTATTGTATCAATTGGAGTTTGAACGCATCAGATATACGGGCTGGCAAAAATGACACGCGCGCCTTTAAGTTTGAGAATCGCTCACGGTCGGCGGCTTTTCTATTGGCTCAAAATCAAAAAGAGTGGTCTTTCTAATTATTTTGTGACGGAAGTGACGGCTCACCTTTGTAGCAGTCCCGCCCGCCCCAGCCTTCGTAGCACTGGCAGGCGTAGCCGTTGTTACCCTGGGAACAGTAGCCGTGGTTGTTGCATTTGTTGGAGACGATCATGAGGCGCAGACAGGAGTTTTCCCTGCGACCGAGGTTGTCCAGCATCGAGCCTGCAGTAATTATTTTGTTGAGGGGGAGTGGCAAAGCAAAGCTTGGTGCTTTGATATGGTCTATACTCTCGGTGCACGAAAGCGAATCTCACTGCCTTGAATCAACCGTCACTTCATTCGTGTTCAAGTGATACATCACACAATATCAGGAAGACAAATCTGAAGCAAACTAGAGGGCCTGACGTTTCAATCCTATAGTAGGACCTACCTCATGGAGAGTTTCATTCTCCCTTTGAGAAAGGTCCTGCTAGGATTAACATGTCAGGACAATAATTTTTGTTCGAGCTTTATATTTTGGTCATTTCAGTAAGGAAACAGTATCCAACAGTTTAATCTGTGTGCACCTGCAACATTATTATGAACGCTCGGATAAGATAAGTTAAAAAAAATTTGCTAACCGAAATTAACATTAACCATTACAGTTTATACACTTTGCTTCGAATCGATATGAAATATATAATTATGTTGAACAAAGGAAATGAACATTGGGATGGCTATGGGGGCAGGATTGAAGGGTTGCTCTATGCTGATACATTATACTCTTACCTTGCACAAAAGCGAGGCTGATCAGGAAGACTACCGTGCAGACCATGTATGCCTTCATGTTTCCACTTCAAAAATGGCACTCGGTGTCTTGCACAGGAGAACCCTGCATTTCCAATGACAGAAATCCCGAACAAAATAATGGTACTGTGGTGCAAGTACAATTATTCACTTCCACACCGTATTCAAACAATGACGAACTTCCGAAAACCGAAGGTGCATGCACTAAAAAGGTACACGACCTTTTGTACACGACCAAATGTCCAACCATGCCCTTAAATTTGGATGCCTATCAAAGGCACCACCGACATCATGTCATATGATGATCATGACATATCAGGCTCAAAACGGAAGCTGGTGATAATAAATTGATCAACGCTTCGTTGGTTCAGCGGAATTGCTCACCATTCGTTGATGAATATTAGTTTTTTAACGACTGCCGTATGCCTAATTGCACGGTATGGCAAAGTTGAGACGACCAAAAGCAGGACTTTGGTAATTTTGATCTGGTTCTTTTAGCTTCTAATGCAAAATTATTCGCGTTCTTACATATACGACGCTTGAACATCTTACAACGTGCGAGATGAATGGAATAGAATAATGTGTCCAAGCAAACGCCGGGAGCCGAAGGTTTCCACCACACGCTTCCCCGTAGAGATTGCTTGGAACATTGGGTTGGTTAGGCTTAGGCCTAAGTCTATCATTCTCTCTGCCTTCTCGTTCCTGCACAATATTCTAGACCAGCAACACCGACCTCCCACATTTCCCGAGATTTCCGTTCTTAACCATTTTTGTCATAAGCTGTAAAACACATCAAAGACCGTAATTCAAGATCTAGAAAGGGAATGCGATTTCCGTGGAGCCTACCTTTGTAATAATAATGACCGTTGAGTTGAATGATGCGAGAGTGTTCACACTTCAAGTTTGTCTCTGCAACTGTTTGGCGATGGGCTTGATGGGCGCCGGACCACGACTTCAACGGCGTGGGAGTCACTTTGTTGATTTAACTTTCTATTGTCAGTAGAGCCCCCGACAAAGGAAAATCTTCTTAGTGTTTGCGAAGTAATACGCATTGCAATACGTAGGCCTATTCTAATAATAATTGAGCAGTTCAGTGAAAGATGCAAATCGTAGTCATATAGGCCTACCACGGAAGTGGCTACGCCCATACTTGATCCTTTCCAGCTCTTACCCAATCTACATCTTATATAGAAAGGTATAAATTACTGTCCCTCATAATATTATTATTCGGGATTGCCTTGTAAGCGGTGGATCTGACGTAATATTTCAAGCACTAGTAATTATAGGAAAGGGTTAGTATTAGTATATAAAGCCCCTTTATCCCTGCAAATCCACATCTCACAGGACACTAACACTTTTTGCCCGTATGCCACCTTTAGCCCGTATATTTTATTATGGGGTGAAAATACACCCACTTCTGTACTGTCTAGCTGTGGCGTCGTTTTCCAAAGGTATCGGGATAAGCCAAGGCGTAGCATGAGACTTAGTGCAGGCTTTAAGCTGATAACCCAATATTGGCACATTTCAAACCAAACGGTATCTCAGTAACACAACCGTAATCCTCTGAAGAATGTTGACTTTAGTTGCATATGCTCCTCGTCTTGTAGACGAAGGAACGGCTCGGATAAAGTTACACCTCCATGGCTCAATAATTGATTGTGATGCCAGCTTCGACGGCAAAAATAATAAAGGGCGTCAACCGATTCTCAAAAGTGTGTGTGTGTGTTGATGGGGGGCATATGAATTCCTTTTGGGGAACTAAGCTACTGGACAGGCTTTCATGTGGCATCTCTATGGGAAACCGGGCCCTTTTTTGCATATATCGCCACCACAGCATCATTAAACAAAGAACACCTTAGATCTTGCCACATTATGACCCTAACATTCCATTCTTTTAGAAAATGCAAAAAAGAAAAATTAACAAAAAGTCGATTTTCACTCGAGAAATTCTTGTTAAACATTGCATTTTTGGTCAAAAACCGGCCTGTTTCCAGTGTAAAATGTTTTTTTTTCCAACAATTATTCTATCTTCTCCCAAATCTGGCTGCTGGAATTTCTGATCACTTTTCTATTTTTTTTTGTCATTTTCACGCAATCTTTCAGTTCAACTGAGGCTATCGACAAAAATGTCATTTGTTCTTTTATACTCGTAATTAATAGGCCTATGAACCAACCGGCTAATCTTCATAGATGATATAGTAGGCCTGATGGCTTAATGGTGTTTTGAGCTCCAGCGACTGGGATGGTGTAATTTCTTGTCGTAATCCGTCCATGAATTTCAATCAGTTCATGGACAAAGTCACTTGTATGATAACAATATTCCACCTGTTCGACATAATCATCAATCTCATAATACTCGTGAAACCAATTTACTTTGGATCACTAAAAAAAGTCACTTATTTAATTCACTGCGGTGTGCAAACCTCTTGGACACATGATCAATACTTCTTTTCTTAACTGATGTCGTCCCCTCGTATCTGAAAATTAATCGTAAAAATATTGTCATCCCGAAAACAGGAACGCCCCTGGAATTATGTTATTTCTAACGGGTAGATGGATCAATTACTGTGCGCGCGACTACGGCTAAGTTCTACATATGAGTCAAGCACAAGGAAGTCGCTGGCAGCCCGTAGCCAGTGAATGGACACGGCTTACATTTGCGTGGGCAATGTACGCAGTCATGCGCAGTACACATGCAGGCACAGTACACATGTACTACATGTACACATGTACAATACTGAGTAAATTAGTTATGAATGTGTTCACTGAGGGTGGATTACCGTCTGCAGGCTGGTAGGTTTATTTTCATCAATGTTTATCAGCGTGGATTTTAGTTTAATACCCTCACTGTAAAAGTCTGGGGGAAAAAAGCTTGACCAAAATTAGGCCACCAATTGTAATGTAATCCATGGTCTGGCACAACCACTTGCCGAACAAATTGGGCTTAAAATTTCCCCCGAAATCATGATTTTGTGACGCGTCCCATGTCGTGTGTGGCGCGTATGTACTGAACCTGTATGTGAAGTCAATGTTTTGTACAAAAAATTGTAGTTTGCAGTCGTCTGCTTTACACTACATACGCGTCAGAAAATCATGATTTTGGGGAAAACTTTGGAGGAAAGTCCATTTTTTCGGCAAGCGGTTGTTCCAGACCATGGATATTGTTAGTCCGAGTAGCTTGGACCCGACAAGTCACCCTTTTTTTTATCGAATTTTGAAATTTTGAGTTTCGGGTGACTAGTCACCCGAAACTCAAAATTTCAAAATTCGATAAAAAAGGGTGACTTGTCCGTGTCGGGTCCAAGTTACTCGGACTAGGATATTGTCTACATTACATGTTGTGGCCACCAGGCTAATTTGGGCTTAGGATTTTTCCACCCTTTTAAAAAATGAATTAATGGTATAACTATAATTATAAAGCAGGTATGTATTAAATATTATTATTAATAATATTTAATAATATAATATTAAATTATTAACTCTTTGCCTTTGAGAAAGGTCCTGCTAGGATCGAAACGTCAGGCCCACTAAATGTTGAGGTTTTCATTTTGGTAATTTTAGTCACCAACGTGACTAAGCAATTTGCAACAATTTTGTGACGTCACTTTGAATTTGATATTAAACTAAAATATTTCCCCAGGTTTTAATCACACCCCCCCTTTGTAAGGCTTTAACTTTAATAATTTTGCTGTTGTCTGCGTATGCTCTCAGATGATGGCCCTGAAATTCCAACTGGCCAATCAATAATAACGAGTGTCTAACAATAACAATTAACTCTTAAAATTTAGTGGGCCTGACGTTTCGATCCTAGCAGGACCTTTCTCAAAGGCAGAGTGACAAGGACAAAACAGATACATGTACACGAAGGAAGGGGGGGAGTGAATAGGACACGGATGAAAAACAAAGGACAAATAACAATTAACATGCCTAATGTCTATGCTTCTGTTCATCAGCGCACGCTCGGCCTACCCATGAGGGCATCTTGAATAGGACTGTTAGCCTCGTCATCCCATGTTGAAGCTGAAGAGCATGCCAGTGAGGTCAATGCAGGATGTCATCCAGTCGAGCAACGGCGGCCAGCTTGACAGTCCTGCTGCAAGCCCGTCCGAAGAAATGACCTCGGACAGCGTCGGTGGCCGGCCATCTCCGGCCGAACCCCCCCGGCCGACCCTCTTCACCTACGTGCTGGTCACCTTTGCAGCCATTGGGGGCTTCCTGTTTGGCTACGACACTGGGGTGGTGTCGGGGGCCATGATACTGCTAAAGAAGGAGTTCATGCTGAGCACCGTCTGGCAGGAACTCGTGGCAAGTACTACATTCCAGTACACTTTGAATGAGGGTTTGCCCTACTCTACGTAATAAGCACAAAGTGCTCAGTGCTTTGTCCGATTGACTGCTGAACAAAACAATTCAGGCAGCTCGGGCGGGATTCGAATCTGTGACTCCTGCTTTCTAGTGTAAATGTCTTACATTCTACACTGCGAAAAATAAAGTCTGTTGCCGTTATTTGGCAAGTACATTCCAGTACACTGTCAATGAGGGTTTGCCCTACTCTATGTAATAAGCACAGAGTGCTCATTACTTTGCCCGATTGTTTGCTGGAAAAAATATATTATGGTTTGATATACAGAATGCGGTAATCTTTCGACCTTTACCAATGTTGTATTGGACCTTTTTTCAATGAATTGCCTTGATATACATTATTTTTATAGCAGGGTGCCTTTCGCTTTTTGTTGATAAACTGCCTTAGTATCTTTAAAGCGCTGTTTGTCCTGCACTCTTTTTAGGTGAGCGTCACCATAGCAGCGGCGGCAGTTGCTTCCCTTTTCGGCGGCATTATAAATGACATCGCTGGCAGGAAACCAGCCATCCTGCTGGCTAGCAGTGTGTTCACGGCTGGTGCCATTCTCATGGCATTGTCACACAGCAAAGAGATGCTCATGACTGGCCGCCTCATCGTGGGTCTGGGAGTGGGTATGTTGTTTTGGCATTGAGCACAGCAAAACAACAACAACAACAACAACAACAACAACAACCCCCAAAACAATCAAAAACAGGCCTAACCACAGCTTGCCACTATGCCACTTTGAATTTGTCCATGTTCGAAGCTCGGGTAATACATAGGCAGTTATAGAAATCAATACTGGACTCGTCCATGGGATTTGAGAAGAAAGGTGAAGATTTGTGTTGTGGAAAAGGGGTGAGCTTTTCCCCGATAATCTGGTCTGATTTTGGGGGGGTTTTCCTCTCGATCTTGGCAGGTTTGGCTTCCATGACCACACCCATGTACATTGCAGAGGCAGCTCCGACTCATCTTAGAGGACGTCTGGTCACCGTCAATAACCTCTTTATCACCTTTGGGCAGTTTGTGGCCAGCGTCATCGATGGTGCTCTCTCCTCTCAGCCGTCAGGATGGAGGTGAGAGGGAGAACTTTTCCCGATGATGGTGGTATTGGGGGTGATGGTGGTGATGGTGGTGGTGATAGTGGTGATGATATTGTGGTGGTGGTGGTGATGGTGGTGATGGTGGTGATAGTGGTGGTGATATTGGTGGTGATAGTGTGGTGATGGTGATGGTGGTGGTGGTGGTGGTGATGGTGGTGATGGTGGTGATAGTGGTGGTGATAGTGGTGGTGATAGTGTGGTGATGGTGATGGTGATGGTGGTGGTGATGGTGGTGGTGATTGTGGTGATGGTGAAGGTGATGTTGACAGGGATGACGTGGCAATGAAGACATTGATATAATGATGATGACGATGTTGACGATGTTGACAATGAAGAGGATGGTGATGATGATACTGATGATGATGATGATGAAGATGATGATGATACTAATGATGATGATGATGATGATGATGATGACAAAAAGAAAAGTCTTTGAACGAGCTTATTGCTTCCCTCAATGTTATCCCATGACCGAGTGACTAAACCCTGTCTCCTCCTCCTGTCCAGGCTGATGCTTGGCCTAGGTGCAGTGCCTTCGGCCATCCAGCTGGTGGGCTTCATCTTCCTGCCGGAGAGTCCTCGCTGGCTGGTTCTCCACGGCCGCCCCGAGCAGGCCAGGAAGGTCCTCCGTCTGATCTACGGAGAGGGCAGTCCGGCCATCGACAGGGAGCTGGAGCACATCAGCCAGAGCGCGGCAAAGCAGGAAGAGGAGAGGAAAGGTAGCCGGCATGTGGGGCTCCTAAATAAGGCTGCCTCCTCAATCCTGTCCCGTGGTTACCTACTGTCCATTGTTACTGACAACCAATCGCAAGACTATGAGCGATGCACATCTAAGCCTGCGACAGGTTACGGTATTTGTTGCAAGTTGAGTTGTGATGCATTGTAAGGAACGAAAACCACGGTCCTACCAGGACCTGGAAAGAAACCACGGTCCTACCAGGACCTGGAAAGAAACCACGGTCCTACCAGGACCTGGAAAGAAACCACGGTCCTACCAGGACCTGGAAAGAAACCACGGTCCTACCAGGACCTGGAAAGAAACCACGGTCCTACCAGGACCTGGAAAGAAACCACGGTCCTACCAGGACCTGGAAAGAAACCAGGGTCCTTCTAGGACCTGGGAAGAAACCACGGTCCTACCAGGACCTGGAAAGAAACCAGGGTCCTACCAGGACCTGGAAAGAAACCACGGTCCTACCAGGAGTTGGAAAGAAACCACGGTCCTACCAGGACCTGGAAAGAAACCACAGTCCTACCAGGACCTGGAAAGAAACCACGGTCCTACCAGCACCTGGGAAGAAACCAGGGTCCTTCTAGGACCTGGGAAGAAACCAGGGTCCTTCTAGGACCTGGGAAGAAACCAGGGTCCTTCTAGGCCTGGGAAGAAAACACGGTCCTTCTAGGACCAGGGAAGATTCCACGGTCCTACCAGGACCTGGAAAGATGCCATGGTCCTACCAGGACTGGAGAATACATATTACACAAAGTTCAAAATGGCAGTCCATGACAGCTAACCAATGTTTGACCAGCCCGTGCTGTCTTACAAGACTGCATACCCACACACAAACTTGCCCATGGAATTCTCATCACACTTTCTTGCTCCTTGCTGTGTCCCTTCTGCCTGGCAGGCACCGGGGGTCAGTGGGTCCTCTGGCGTATCCTCAAGACCCCGCCAGTCCTGAAGGCCGTCATCCTGGGCTGCAGCCTGCAGCTCTTCCAGCAAGTCAGTGGAATCAACACCGTCATGTGAGTTCCACCCTCTACTCAAAGGCTCATGCGACCATGGGCCAATTTCATGAAGTTGACTAAGCGCCATCATTTTGGATGTAATATGATGTTTGCGTCAAAGAGAATGTAATTCAATGAGGGTTTGCCCTGGTTGATGTAATAAACACTGTGGATGCTTTTGAATGAGAAGCCTTGATTAATAAAACTATGCGCCCACCCAAATCCTCACTTGTATTTCATGCAAAGCATCCAACATCTGAATACAAGTCGAATGCAATGAGCATCACACAGAATATGGACGGTAATCTTGCTTTTAACCAAGGAGAAAGTTTTGTTCTTGCAGGACCTTTCTCAAAGGATTCTGCCTTTGAGAAAGGTCCTGCTAGGATTGAAACGTGGGCTTGTTGGCGTTTCATTGTGTGGTCATTTCTTTTGTCTCTAGGTATTACAGCGCCACCATTATCCAGATGTCTGGGGTCAAGGGTGACTCCACTATCATCTGGCTGGCTGCTGCCGTGGCCTCTGTCAACTTTCTCTTCACCATTTTCAGCATATATCTGGTGGAGCGAGTAGGCCGGCGCCCACTCACCCTGGGCAGTCTCACAGGTAACGCAAATAAATGACTTTAACTGGTGCTGGGCTGGATTTCGCTA
Source organism: Luidia sarsii (assembly GCA_949987565.1). Taxonomy (NCBI): domain Eukaryota; kingdom Metazoa; phylum Echinodermata; class Asteroidea; order Paxillosida; family Luidiidae; genus Luidia; species Luidia sarsii. Next base: position 7,055,031 of record OX465103.1, on the reverse strand, counting down.
AGCCTTAGTTACGATTTAATGATCGTAACTCACTTTATGATACTTAAGTTGTGATCGGCCATATGGTTTCTGTGCATCGCTCATCGATGTGCCATTGATTTCAAGTTGCGATGAATTTGGTGAAATCGACTGTGGGACTTTATCCCTAGGCCTCTTGCTCACCGACGATCCTTGCTCACCGATGATCCAAATGATGTTCTACTGTTTTGTTTTGATTTGGCAGGTGTGTTTTTCAGCTTGGTGTTTCTGGGCGTTGGGTTTCTGCTGATGGCCGTCCACTCACCGCCGGTCTCCATCGTTGAGCCTCAGGCGGGAGTGTGTGGTCCCATCAGGTGAGTGAGCCCAATTCTGATCAGGGAAGGATTGCACATCAGGAGATGGCATTGTTGGGCAGTATAGGCCTAGATGGACTTTAGAGTGTGATTGCCTTTCCATTACCCGTTCCCCACTTTGAGCCAGGTTCTCGTCCAATCCCACCTAATACTGATGTGTTGATTAGGATTGTTATCAAACCTACTTTGAAGAAAGTACATGTACCATTATGTAATGGGTTCCTGTGACATTCATGCATGCTATGATTGATTGCAATCACCAGCTAGCAGACTTACAGACTCAAATATGGAGTTGGGGCTCATAGGTAACTGGACTATTTCATATGGTTTAATGTGCGGCCCTATTACCACAGTGTTCAATCTAAATGTGACTCAGACTGGGATTCTAGACTGGACCTTTGCTGACTCAGACTCGGGCCTTGAATTTGACCATTGTGACGCAGACTTGGACTAGAAACTTGACTCGTGACTTGGACTCTCAGTCAGACTTCAGATTTTGTCACTCGAATGCAAGTCGTCTACGGCAGATTCCATTCATCACAGACTTCTTGCTCTGCCAAATGCCAGTGACTGCGACCAGTGCATCTCGATGGAGACCTGCGGGTTCTGCTACGAGGTCGTCGGCGAGAGTGACGCCGTCCTGAACGGGTCCTGCCTGCCGGTCAACCAGACCAGCCCGGACTACTCGGCAGTGGGCCGCTGCTCCTCGGCAGATGACCACGATCCCGTGGACGGGCTAGAATGGAGCACCTCCTACTGCCCGACCAGATACCACCTCATGGCCTTGGCTGGACTCATAGTCTACCTCATGTTCTTTGCCACAGGTCGGTGGGCTTGGTTTTTCCGCACATTTAACCTGAAATTGTATTGGGCATGGGGTTTTTTGATCCTAGCAGGACATGTCTCCAAGGCATCCTGCTAGGATCAAAATGCCTGAGCCTCTACATTTTTGAGGTTTTCATTTGTCATCTAATGCCAGTCAGCAGTTTTCAAATTGTTTTACAGTAGGCCTACTTTAACTCTTTTCCTACGAAGAGCCGCTCACAGTGACTCGAGCAAGGTGCACTTCCGAACAGCAAGCCATTGGCAGCGCCTTGTTTTTAAACCTTTTGCAAATAAATTCCGTTTGAAGTCACAATTAAACTACGTAGTGAAAGAGTTCTCTGATTGCCCGACTGCCTTGTCTTGCTTATCCAGTGAATGATGCCAGACTGATGCCATGATTGTTTTCCCGTTTGGTGTCTTTGGTTGGGATAGGAATGGGCCCAATGCCGTGGACCATAAACTCTGAAATATACCCGCAGTGGGCCCGGAGTACGGGCAACGCCCTCTCCGCCACCACCAACTGGCTCTTCAACCTCCTCATCGCCATCACCTTCTTGAGCCTGACGGAGACCATCACCAGGCAGGGTGAGTGGGCCCGGCTTTTCCCCCCTGGCCGTCCCTCCCTAGGAATGCATGCTAAGTTTCCTGACAGTACAGTGATGAGGAACTGGTTTTTGAGTTGGATCCTAATCTCCTGTCTCTACCGTCTTGTTCCTCCGCTGCCTGCCCAGGTACGTTTTTCATGTACGCCGGCGTGTCCCTCCTGGGCATCCTGTTCATCTACCTCATGCTGCCGGAGACCAAAGGGCGCCCCCTGGAGGAGGTCGTGTCACTCTTCAGCCAGCCCTGGTGCCGGTGTTGTCGCGGAGGTTGGGAGCAGTCTCAGTACAGGCCCTTGTTTGGAGAAACATCGCGGGAAGACGAGGATGGTAAGATGGCTCTCTTGCTGGCTCTCTGAGTTTGACTCTGACTGAGGGCAAGATTAAGTGGTGTGCTTTGGTTCACTCCAAGGTTGGCCATCGAGACCCAAACAAAAGCAGGCTGGGTTGACCTGCTGGTTGGCTACTGTTGTCCTGCCGTTTTGGAAACAGCCTCGGGACTCTGGCTTCTATCCCTGTGCCAGCATTCATTGGCTATGACTGGAAAAGTTTATAAGAATTTTGGCAGCAGCCGATAACTGCAGTAGTGGCTTCCTCAGGCTCTTCCTTCATAGCCGTAGCCAGTAAAATGGGGCTTCGGCTTGGAGTCATTTGAGGGTGCCCATCACTGTGTGTGTGTGTGTATTGAAAGCTGGTGGCCAGTCGCAATTAGACCAAAATGTGCACATTTGAACTTGCCCTGAGTGGAGGAAACCAGCTTAACACTAACACTTAAGTGTCGTGAATCATCCAGAATGCTTACCACCTTGTTTCCCGGTAGTATCCTCATCCATTTTAAGTTGATTTGCTTGAATTCCAAACCATTGACTAACCTTTGAATATTTGCTATTCATCCTTCCATTCATCCTTTGTTGGTTCCTCTTTTGTGTTCAACCCTCTGCAATATTACATGTCCTGCATTGCTTTGAACTCTGTGATATCATTTGCCTTGCTTGGCTTTAATCGCTGTAATATCACTTGTGCTGGGTCTCTATGTAATATCTGTAATATCACTTGTCTCTTTGAATTTGATATTTCTCTCTTTGAGTATCTTGAACGGTGTAATATCACTCACCAGCGCAACATTTTAACTCCGTGGCTTTCTTTGCCATGTCAAACTTTGATCTCTGTAATACTACTTGTGTCACTTTGAACTACGTAATAATACTTATGTCACTTCTGGGTCTTACTGTAATATCTGTAATATCACTTGTCTCTTTGAATTCTTTGATATTTCTCTATTTGAGTATTTGGAACTGTGTAATACCACTCACCTGCACAACATTTTAACTCTGCGCCATCATTTCCCTTGTGAAACTTTGATCTCTGTAATATTACTTGTGTCACTTATGATATTACCTGCAGTTTATCTCTTTGAAAAGTGCAGCCTGCACTGTACTATGTGTAATTGAATTATATGATATTACTTGCTCTGCGAAGGGCCTGCATCTCTTTGAACTCTATAATATCACCTACCTTGCATCTCTTTGATATCTATGATATCACCTGCTCTGCATCTCTTTGATATCTATGATATCACCTGCTCTGCATCTCTTTGATATCTATATCACCTGCTCTGCATCTCTTTGATATCTATAATATCACCTGCCCTGTATCTCTTTGATATATATAATATCACTTACCCTGTATCTCTTTGATATATATAATATCACCTGCTCTGCATCTCTTTGATATCTATAATATCACCTACCCTGCATCTCTTTGATATCTATAATATCACCTACCCTGCATCTCTTTGATATCTATAATATCACCTGCTCTGCATCTCTTTGATATCTATAATATCACCTACTCTGCATCTCTTTGATATCTATAATATCACCTACTCTGCATCTCTTTGATATCTATAATATCACCTACCCTGTATCTCTTTGATATCTACATTTATAATATCACCTGTTCTGCATCTCTTTGATATCTATAATATCACCTGCTCTGCATCTCTTTGATATCTATATCACCTGCTCTGCATCTCTTTGATATCTATAATATCACCTACCCTGTATCTCTTCGATATCTATAATATCACCTGCTCTGCATCTCTTTGATATCTATAATATCACCTGCTCTGCATCTCTTTGATATCTATATCACCTGCTCTGCATCTCTTTGATATCTATAATATCACCTACCCTGTATCTCTTTGATATCTACATTTATAATATCACCTGCTCTGCATCTCTTTGATATCTATAATATCACCTACCCTGTATCTCTTTGATATCTATAATATCACCTGCTCTGTATCTCTTTGATATATAATATCACCTGCTCTGCATCTCTTTGATATCTATAATATCACCTACCCTGTATCTCTTTGATATCTACATTTATAATATCACCTGCTCTGCATCTCTTTGATATCTATAATATCACCTACCCTGTATCTCTTTGAACTCTATAATATCACCTGCTCTGCATCTCTTTGATATCTATGATATCACCTACCCTGTATCTCTTTGATATATATAATATCACCTGCTCTGCATCTCTTTGATATCTCTAATATCATCTGTTCTGCATCTCTTTGAAGTTTGAACTCTATAATACGACCTGCCTTTCATCTCTTTGAACTCAATAATATCACCTACCCCAGTACCCTGTATCTCTTTGATATCTATAATATCACCTAATCTGCATCTCTTTGAACTCTATAATATCACCTGCTCTGCATCTCTTTGTACTTTATAATAATTATTATGACCTGCCTTTCATCTCTTTGAACTCTATAATATCACCTACCCTGCATCTCTTTGAACTCTATGATGTTACCTGCTCTGCATCTCTTTGAACTCTATGATGTTACCTGCTCTGCATCTCTTTGAACTCTATGATGTTACCTGCTCTGCATCTCTTTGAACTCTATGATGTTACCTGCTCTGCATCTCTTTGAACTCTATGATGTTACCTGCTCTGCATCTCTTTGAACTCTATGATGTTACCTGCTCTGCATCTCTTTGAACTCTATGATGTTACCTGCTCTGCATCTCTTTGAACTCAATAAAATCACCTGGCCTGCATCTCTTTGAGCACTTTGATATTTCAGGTTGATTTGCAATTGTAAGTGAACTTTAACTGTACATGTAAGTGCACCATATACTCTGTCTAAGCCCATTATGATGATGTTGCTTTGTGGTATTCTTTGCACCATTCATGATGTTGCATTTATTGAGCATTTATTTATTTTCTCATGTCTCGGTTGCCGCTTAGTGGTGGAACCATCAGTTGGTAGCTACCAGAACCAGTGGTAATGCTCAGTGATGTCCCCTATTTTTCATATAATAGTGCTTCTCTGTCTGTACAATGTACTCAGCTTTCATGGCTTTCTAGAAGCATTTTCATTATATTGGGTGCATGTTTTTCTACTGTAATTTATGATTGAGTCCTGCTCAAGGAGCTGTCTTCTCTCTCCCACTGGCCTCCATGTCATGATAACCCAGAAAATCGTATCCTATAGAGGTTTTTTACATGACGTCACCTGACTGCCAAAGGCTAATTAGCATGTTTTAAAAAATCTGTTAAAGCGCATGCAAATATCAAATCCGAGTATTTCCATTGGACATTTGATGAGTCGAAGGCACTCACGTTCCGCATACATCCGCATGAATTGAACGCTGACCGTCAAAAAGCATGTGACTGAAAAACCTCTATGCGACATGTGTACATGTTACCTTACTCCCAAGCTTGCTTCACCAGTGCAATGAAAGGCCTCACCTTGGTTGTCTATCTTGTAGCCTCATAGCCACCAATACTTAAATATTTTCTGCATTCTGCATTAGTGTCATTGGCTTGTTGTTGCTTTTCAGTCATCTATAGTGAACAAAGATTGCTTTGCATGGGATGCTGCCAGACTGCCAGTCATATGCATAATCATAAATATCACCTACTCTGCATCTCTTTGATATCTATAATATCACCTACCCTGTATCTCTTCGATATCTATAATATCACCTGCTCTGCATCTCTTTGATATCTATAATATCACCTGCTCTGCATCTCTTTGATATCTATACCACCTGCTCTGCATCTCTTTGATATCTATAATATCACCTACCCTGTATCTCTTTGATATCTACATTTATAATATCACCTGCTCTGCATCTCTTTGATATCTATAATATCACCTACCCTGTATCTCTTTGATATCTATAATATCACCTGCTCTGTATCTCTTTGATATATAATATCACCTGCTCTGCATCTCTTTGATATCTATAATATCACCTACCCTGTATCTCTTTGATATCTACATTTATAATATCACCTGCTCTGCATCTCTTTGATATCTATAATATCACCTACCCTGTATCTCTTTGAACTCTATAATATCACCTGCTCTGCATCTCTTTGATATCTATGATATCACCTACCCTGTATCTCTTTGATATATATAATATCACCTGCTCTGCATCTCTTTGATATCTCTAATATCATCTGTTCTGCATCTCTTTGAAGTTTGAACTCTATAATACGACCTGCCTTTCATCTCTTTGAACTCAATAATATCACCTACCCCAGTACCCTGTATCTCTTTGATATCTATAATATCACCTAATCTGCATCTCTTTGAACTCTATAATATCACCTGCTCTGCATCTCTTTGTACTTTATAATAATTATTATGACCTGCCTTTCATCTCTTTGAACTCTATAATATCACCTACCCTGCATCTCTTTGAACTCTATGATGTTACCTGCTCTGCATCTCTTTGAACTCTATGATGTTACCTGCTCTGCATCTCTTTGAACTCTATGATGTTACCTGCTCTGCATCTCTTTGAACTCTATGATGTTACCTGCTCTGCATCTCTTTGAACTCTATGATGTTACCTGCTCTGCATCTCTTTGAACTCTATGATGTTACCTGCTCTGCATCTCTTTGAACTCTATGATGTTACCTGCTCTGCATCTCTTTGAACTCAATAAAATCACCTGGCCTGCATCTCTTTGAGCACTTTGATATTTCAGGTTGATTTGCAATTGTAAGTGAACTTTAACTGTACATGTAAGTGCACCATATACTCTGTCTAAGCCCATTATGATGATGTTGCTTTGTGGTATTCTTTGCACCATTCATGATGTTGCATTTATTGAGCATTTATTTATTTTCTCATGTCTCGGTTGCCGCTTAGTGGTGGAACCATCAGTTGGTAGCTACCAGAACCAGTGGTAATGCTCAGTGATGTCCCCTATTTTTCATATAATAGTGCTTCTCTGTCTGTACAATGTACTCAGCTTTCATGGCTTTCTAGAAGCATTTTCATTATATTGGGTGCATGTTTTTCTACTGTAATTTATGATTGAGTCCTGCTCAAGGAGCTGTCTTCTCTCTCCCACTGGCCTCCATGTCATGATAACCCAGAAAATCGTATCCTATAGAGGTTTTTTACATGACGTCACCTGACTGCCAAAGGCTAATTAGCATGTTTTAAAAAATCTGTTAAAGCGCATGCAAATATCAAATCCGAGTATTTCCATTGGACATTTGATGAGTCGAAGGCACTCACGTTCCGCATACATCCGCATGAATTGAACGCTGACCGTCAAAAAGCATGTGACTGAAAAACCTCTATGCGACATGTGTACATGTTACCTTACTCCCAAGCTTGCTTCACCAGTGCAATGAAAGGCCTCACCTTGGTTGTCTATCTTGTAGCCTCATAGCCACCAATACTTAAATATTTTCTGCATTCTGCATTAGTGTCATTGGCTTGTTGTTGCTTTTCAGTCATCTATAGTGAACAAAGATTGCTTTGCATGGGATGCTGCCAGACTGCCAGTCATATGCATAATCATAATGACCTGTGACCTCTGTGACCATATGATCTCTATGACTATGAGACCCCCTGTGACCATGTGAACTCTTTGCTCAAGTGACCATTGCAGCCGTGCCACTTATTTCCACGAACCTTGCCTCCATTGCAGAAACATTGGTGTGGGTTTATGTTGTTGTAAGAATACTTTGATAATATTGGAGCAGAGCTTCCAATACCTCTAAGATCGCTTGCGTTGTGGTCTTAATACATTGCATCGTATAGATCAGATTTTTGTGCATGATACATAGTTTGTAACATCTTGGCAGAACTACTGTAAGTAGTCCTAAGAACAGCATTTAATGTCTGCAAGTTGCTTTGTCTTGCAGATTACTTAAATCCAATGCTGTCTGATGAGATGAGTTGAGGCTATGCTTTCTTGTATGGTCTGTGTTGGAGTGGTGTGATCACAACCTGAGAGACTATATCATGAATCATGGGAACAATTTATGGGAAGTCAGCCAGCCAGCCAGCTAATCAGCTAGCTAGTCAACCAGCCAGTCAACCAGCCAGCCATCCAGCCAGCCAGCTCCATGGATTCTGTGCTTGGGGCTATTGCATCCTCTTGCCATCAGTCATCAGTCATCTTCCATGACATTTTGCTGGTGGAGCTTTTGAAAGGGACCTTATGGTGGAGAGCCCTGGGCTAAGACTGAGAAGTCATGGGCTTTAGGTTCAACATAGGCCCAGTTGAGTATTGCCTTTGTGCGATAATAGTGGGTGACTTAAATGAATGCTGTATGCTGGTCTGTGCTCAGTAGTGAGGTCTAGTCTCAGAAAAACAATTGAACCCATCCGATTTTGTCAGCTGGTTATTCCCTCAAAGCTGTCTAACCTTCTCTGTCTCTAAACTGTCTCTATCCAAAGACAAAAGTTCCCAAACCAGCACTTAAAATTGTCACCATTACTATGTGTAATTTCCCAAGGTATTGGTTACTGGTTAGATACATCTGTCTGGTGCCTCATTCAGCAAGGATACTTGATCTTTTGGGAAGGCTCACACCAAATGGATGGTGCGCTAAACTGGAGACACTGGTTCAAATCCCAGCCCAGTCGAATTGTCTATGCTTGTAATGAATCATTGGAATGGAAACTTTGAAGCTGTGATCTTGGAGCTAATGCTTTGGATAAAACTATCTATATATCTTCTCAACAATGTTTATGATTTTATATGATGACTTTGACGTCACGTTCTGTCTTCCATCCAGTTCATGGACTGAGGATGATCATTCAAGACAATGCCATTTTTATATTACAGTCATTCCCGATATACCGGTACAGTACATTCCCATCATGTGCCTTCAGCTGAATGTCTTGAGGTTTTCATGCTGTTCCTTAAGCTTTCCTTTTAAATGAGCGAGGGTGACATTGCTCTAATTTTGACAGCAATGAGCACCTGTGTGTGATGACTGATCCAGTCACCACAGCCCCCTCATCAGTCTACATTGCCCCAATTCAGAGGTATTGTCAACTCCTAGATTTATTATGATTTAATGACTGTAAATATGCATTGCCATATGTGTTAAGAGGCGTGTGAAATGCATTCAAATGCAATGCGATTAATTGTTGACCTCCTTCAAACTCTTGGCTTAGGCTATGACTCAGACTTAGGGCACGGCTTAGGCTCTGGGTTTTGCATGTTATGGCCGAGGCATGGCTCGGGTTTGTGTTCATTTCTCACATCTATTTGAAAGTGCCACTTATAACAAGCTTTTACAAATATTGCACGAAACAGGTGTGTTATTTTATGTATACATTGAGTTAGACGAAGTATGGACGCGATTCTTTGACCTTCGCAAATGGTGTCCTTTATTGGCCTATACCTTGAAAGGTTCTGCTCCAGTGCAAGAACCTCCACCTGTTTTTCCAGACTCTGAATGGCGAACCTGATTCCTTTGCTAAGGCTGAAGCCAAGCTTTATAGAAGCCCTCGTTTATACTGTGTAGTTATAATATTCTAATCTAGGTTTTAAATTTTGGCGGTCTTTCTCCTTAATAAAACTTCTGAATAATTCATTGTGCAATATGATAGATTTGGTTTAACTTTTAATGAAATGCCAATCTCTCATGGAGGAAACATTGTACAGTACTTAACTTGAAGAATTTAATGAATTATTTAAATCAAATTACCATGATAAAGTGCACACCCACTAAGCATTACACAGACTTTCCTTTAAAACTTTCAAATCATAATTATTTATTCTGAATCACAAATAACATAACTTCATCGGTATAACTTTTAAAAAGTAAGGGAAAAAAATACACGTTCTCTATTAAGACAGTGTAATCAGTAACGGAGTATATATTCAATTTAAGCGGTTTATCATCACTTACGGGAGCGGACCTATCTCAGCAGTTACACTTGTCCAAGTAAGTACTGTGCAAGTTTACTCCTAAATAGGACACACGTATCGAAATAATGAGGTAGTGTCTTGTCACAGGCCACGAGGGAGTTTAGAAACTGCTTCACTCGGTAGAGCATGGTGTATATGGATACACGTGTCAACTGAGGACACGCAATTATTCCTACACGGGGAGCATATGGAATATCGCCTTGATAAAAAAAGAAGAAGAAGATGCTATAAAAATAAAAATGAAACAGGGCCGTGTTCCACTGTCTTGTGTGAAGACATTAGCCACCGAGAATAAGTCATTATGTTCAATAAGATACTTTATCTTTTAATTGAGATAGAAACAATACAATGGTGCCATGTGGACCTCATGTACATGTACATGTATACATAAAGGGCTGATTTCACTAAAGCTTTGCGATCATCGCAAACGCCAAAATCGATCGCTAAGTCTGAAATCCATCGCAACTTAGCGATGATCGCAAAGCGTTAGAGAAATCGGCCCCGTCAGGAGTCCGCACGACTGAGCTCATGAGGCAAATGCTTTACGAGCTCGTGAAGGCAGTTGATGGCAACCATAAAAAGGGAATAATCTGCGGAGTTGGAGTGGATTCATTAGTATAACCGCACGAACATCGACGTGTCAAGTTGTTTCTTACGGAGCTCTGGAAGTGCCACCCGAAAGTTTCCCCGTACGACTGTGACAACAAAACACGGACAATATGGTGACATCCCAACACAGTTTATAACGTGATGACGGCATCCCGATAGAGGATGCACCATCACAGGATGTCAACGTTTGGTTTTTAATTTGGGGATATCGTAATCCCATGATACATTGTCTTATGATATCGATATCTTGATTTGAAGATATCAACATAAATATATGATGAATTATATCAAGATCTAAATAAGTCGCCCGATAGAACTCCTCCTTCCCAAGGCTTCTCCTCCTCTTAGTCCTACTCCTTCTTCTTCGTCTTTTTAGTCTTCTTCGTCTTCTTCCACTTTCTTATCTTCTCCTTCCACTTTCATATCTTCTCCTCCTCCGTCTTCTTCTTCATCTTCCATTTATCATCTTTTCCGCCTTCTTCCACTTTCATATCTTCTCCTTCTTCGTCTTCTTCCACTTATTTTCTTTTCCGCCTTCTTCCACTTTGTTATCTTCTCCTCCTTCCCCTTTCTTATCTTCTCCTCTGTCTTCTTCATCCATTTTCTTACCTTCTTCCACTTTCACACTCCTCCTTATTTGACTTTCTTATCTTCTTCTCCCCCTTCGACTTACTTATCTTCTCCTCATCCTCACCCCACCCGATCGCCAATAGCTCGCCCGAGTCGCCTGGCTCTACACCGGTTCGTGTCGTTGGGTGCTGTTGGCGTCGTTACCGGGCTGGGCGATGGCTGCCTGGTAGCTGGGGGGCTGGTCCGGCCCGTCCCATCGGTCCATCCCCAGGCGTGTCACGGCAGCGTCGTCGCCCGCCGTGTCAGCCCGGTCGTCGATCCCAAGACTCTCGGCCGGCACCTTGGGGAACACCTTGGGCGTCATCATCGCCTCCAGACGCTGTTGCAGAGGTGGGGCGGAAATGAGAAAACAAAATCAATCAAACCGCAGGTTACCGTTTTCTCTTTCAGTCTTTTAAAGGCCCAGTACAACATTGGGAAGATCGGGAAACATCGATGTCCACAGATTTCCTTTCCAGATGTAGATGGTCATGATAGAATCCTCATGTTGAAATCTTACTGCTGTACTTTTCGAGAAATCTTTACTCAAACATCGACAAATAATAGTTTATTACTCGCGAGCAATAAACCTACACTACATAACGACGATGCGTAAACCGTGATGTTTTTTTTCCGTTTTTCTACTTTCTCAAATTACCATTTGAGCTAAAACCTTCGCAGGATTTTTTGGAATGTTTAATGGTTTAACACAAACTGTGTCAATCTTTTGACCTTTACCAACAATTAACTGGAGGATAGTTGACCACTTTGAATGGTGCTCACTCTAAGAAGTGGATAGCTTTTGTGGGAAAGCGCCGGTACGTTAAAGCAGAGGGCGTGCAATAATTGTCTTTGCTTCTCGCATAATCAACGATTGCTTCTCTTTTATAACCGGTTTCTTTTCGAGGTCATGAGATTGACCAATTGCGCGCCAGGGTTACACAGGACTGAACAACTTACAATGGTCCTTTTTCTAAAGGTGGATAAACCTGATTTGAGTGCCACACAGACTCCCCAATCGTGCCAGGTTTTACTCGCAGCCAAACACAACTTACTCTTATCTGGACCTGTTTCGTGGAGACATAGAAATTCTTTTTTTTGTAACGATTTTTTGTTACAATGGCGCATTATTTAAAAATCGCCCATACGGGGTTGGTGGGCATCAAAAATTGGCTCGGCGCGAATAAGCATGCACTGCACAAGTTACTGTTGGATTCCACCGAGGGTATTCAGAACAAGGTTCAGAAAATTACTGTGCTAAATCACCGTTTCTACTCAGTCGGTAGTAGTAGCGAGATGTATTTCATCATAACCTTGAATTACCGTAGAATACCACAGATTCTGATACAGCAGAGGAAACGGTTACGTGTATGAGCATGGGGTTTCGTAGCACCACCAACTTCATAAGGTCCAGCTACTTCAATATGGCAGCCCCTTTTCAATATCTGTTGAAACAGTTGTCGCCAAGAGAGCACATGTATTTCGATTGAAATTTGTTGATTGCAACACCTTTCTTATGTAACCGTTCACATAGTTAGCCACCCTTTCATCAATACACGACCAAGATATACGATAGTTAATGGATGAACGCCTTTAAATGGCGCCCCACCCTAGCAAAATATAGTTACCTATATTAGAAGGCCGTCAACTAACAGCTGGATAGATTACGTGGCTATAGAGCGCTGGTAGGTTGAACCAGAGGTCTCGGGTTTAAGTCCCGGTGTCACGATCTCAAGTGGGTGGCCGTGCTAAAATGGGTGGGTGACGTCACCACCCATCTGAGCACGTAGCGACAACCTGCTGAAATAGGCGAAATAGGCGGCGTGCTAAGATGGGTGGGTGAACTGAGCGCGTGCGGGCGCCCTTTAAGCTAACCTGATTGCCCATATATGGCAGCCCACCCATTTGATCATGCCACCCATTTTAGACTGTCACACCGGTCCTGTCAATCTTCTTTGGCATTGTTCCAAAATGTTCTGTAATTCTGGAATAAAGTACGTATGTGAGCGTGCTTACCTGTTGGACCGTCCCGGGTGTGGTTGCAAAGAGATAGATGGCATAGGTGGGTATCCACTGCATCGGGGCTAGGGCCATCAGCCAACCAAGCATCTCCCCGCCCTTAGGGTAGATGTAGTTCTCACCGTACCTGGGCCCCTGGTAGGCGATTAGACTGAAGAGGAAGATTCCCTGCGTGACGGGGATGGAGGGGGAGGGGGTAGGAGAACATAAAGACCACTGAAATTGTCTGTGCAGGCAGATTTGGTGTGATGGTATATAATACGAGAATCGAGCTTAGGTGTTGAGGCAGTGGTCAACACGTGTCATTCACGATTGACCAATTATATTTCTTTTCCAAAAGGCTCTCTGACTCCGAGAGTGATCCCGCTAGGATGAGAACGTCACGCGGGCTTACTTTGAGAGATGTTCACGTTTCTGACCGTGCTGTCTATACAGTGTTTACAATTCTAGCTATCATACAGTGACCTGTGATCAATTGCGCTCGAGAGTTTGTCGGTGTAACCATGTGCAAAATTGTGTTTGCCAGCGATTATGGGTCGGAGAAGAGCCGGGGACTCAGCGTTTCGGGCAGTGAGTGCCCTGCCCGTCGTCCGGAGACTGCTGAACTCCACAAAAACGTCTTGGATTGTGAACCTACCGTGTCCACCTTCAAAATGTCAAACAGTGGGCTAATTAATTTGTCTTTGCGACACTCATACACGCTAGGATTTCACAATGGATACAATGATACAATGCTGAGGCTAGTTACTTTGGCCAAATCGGCTGCGCGTATTTTCCAGCGGTCGCACGCGGGATGCGATGGCCAATAAGCCTGACTTACGAACGAGACGAACGGGGTGAGTATGGCCCAGCTGACGGGCCAGAACCAGCCCGGAGTGAAGGTCAGCATGCTGCTGATGTCGCCGTAGTATCGCCGGACGCCGTAACCGTAGGACAGGGCCACGCACTCCCAGCCCGCCACCCACAGGAGAGGCATGCCACTGGCGGCGTAGCTGTCCATCAACTGGAAGATGTAGATGCCACCCTGTCGGGACGAGAGAAGTCGATAACAGTCAACTCCGACCCCCCTGAATGGAGACCGGGCCGGCGCTTAGTACTGACAAGGGTCCTTTTACGAAACCCTGGATCGAGCTCGAGCTCAGGCAAGCCGGGCCCCGTCGCACAAACCTTGAGAATGAATACCAGCTGTGGTTCTCTCGCTGAATTAGAAGAAACTGTTGTCAAAATCTCGTTCTAGAATAGAAACCTTGTTCTGTCAGATGTTCTAGAACTCTTGTTCTGTAAGATGAGAGTTGAAAGAAAAGAAACCAAGGCCAAGGCCGAGCCTTAGACTTCATTTCATAGAGGGCGCTATTCCTCCGTGACCGGCAGTGACCCTCCCCTTCGGTGCCTTCTGAGTTTACAGAAGTAGTGGTCAGTCGGGGAAACTCACCTCCGTGATGCAAAAAAGGTTGAGGAAGAAGTCCAGGCAACAGACAAAGACAAGGAAGAGGGTTCGCCTCTTCCTCAGGTTCAGACGGGGCCAGGCATCCATGATGGAGGTTGCGAAGCCTTCCACCACGCAAAACTGTCCCCCCAAAGAGAACGGAAGATAAAACACATCAATACCACACAGTTTTGTTTACAACCAACTGTCCCCCAAAACAGAGTGGAAGATAAAATACATCAATACCACACAGTTTTATTTACAACCAATGACATCACATAGGCTCAAGGCCATTTAAGTATAGTATACCTTTAAGTTTTGCAAAAAACACACATCGAAAGTGTACAACGAACTATAAAGAGAAATGCCGAATCGGGTAATATTAGGAATGTCTTTGGGCGCCCACCACAAGCAGAACGCAGCGATTTTTGTAACAAAATCCATACTCTCTTTTTCAAAATGCCATAATGAACAAGATGTCTTTCTCGGGACATCCTCTGATATCCAACACACTCATACGACAGTGGAATCTGATGAGTCCACATGCGTGCATGTTGATATGCATGCCTGCGCACGACCTCTCCCTTACTACACACGTAGTTATCAGCGCACTGATCTCTATGGTACAAATCGGTACAAATCGACGAGTGTATGGGGTTGACCGACAGATGAGTACCTGCAATGACAGTACAATGGGCACGCCAGACTTGATCCCAGTGCCTACAAACTGTCCTTGCTTCTAGCGTGTTTGTGCGTAGTAGTCAAACGAAGTGCTTATATAGGGTATCCTACTATTCGTGTGCATGCAGCGCCCGCCATTTTAGCACTCTAAGTTCAGGTGCAGTAGGTTTGTCAGACTTGTTCTCAGTGTAAACCAATTGTTCTCGTACCCATCTCTTTGGGTGCACAGTACAGCCACAGCGCTTACAAAGCGCTAAACTGGCTTAACCATTTGGAGTTTTATTGAACGGTAGCGTATCCATGCAGTTGATAGTTTGATCAATGGCCCGATGTTTGTTAAAATGGGTTGGTCAATGTTTCGGCCATGTTCTAGTTGCCTTTCTTTTTACCTGACTGTCCAGTCCCAGCATGATCAGCATGCCGAAGAACAGCACAGACCAAAAGGGTGCACCGGCCATGGTGTCCACGGCTGTAGGGTAGGCTACAAAGGCCAGCCCGGGACCTGTGACGACCAAAACCAAGCATTCTACCGTTTGAGTGTTCATTTGGCACTTCCGAATCGTCTAACTGTCAACCACCGTCTAACTCCAAAATGTAGTCTATAGGCCTATATAGATTGACCAAATTTGTCTTTCAAAACTTCCTAAATGGTTCCCCGATGATTGACAAGGGGGGGGGGATATTGTTATTAACTTATTACTAAACATTTCTACTTCGAATGAATTTAATGCATAAGATTAAGCATCGTGAATTTCAGGAGCCAACCATTAGTTCAACTATCGCTGTACATGCATATGTCTACTGTATACACACGACAAAGCTTGTTGAGAAGTTCATCATAATTATAGTCCAAGTACGGACCGGTATTATACACAGTGGTAGATGGACTGGTTAAAAGACTCACCTTCGTCCACTACATCTTTGACGTGCACATCCTGCACGAAAGCCATGTAGCCAAGCACGGCAAAGATGACGAGACCAGCGAAGAGACTGGTACCCGCGTTGACCACGCCCACGATTAGCGTGTCGCTGCAGAGAGCATGGGGAGATCACTCGAGTGAGACCTTGAAGCGATTGGCTACGGCTGCAAATCGCACACGACTCTGTATTAAGCCGGTAGCTATAAGTGGCAGCAGCCAATTGCCATCAACGTGCATGCTATTCCCAGCTGTAGCCGTATCAATGACCACTGGACGTCCATATTGGTACAGAAGCGTTTACGAAAAGACGGCACACTATACTCACAAGAGACAGTTGTTCTTGTAGGGGTTGTAGCTTCCTAGTGAGATGA
The DNA here is from genome assembly GCA_949987565.1 of Luidia sarsii. Lineage (NCBI taxonomy): Eukaryota > Metazoa > Echinodermata > Asteroidea > Paxillosida > Luidiidae > Luidia > Luidia sarsii. Next base: position 7,038,414 of record OX465103.1, on the reverse strand, counting down.
GCGAACCGATGCCCACGCCGTACGAGAAGAAGATCTGCGTGGCCGCGTCCACCCACACCTGCAACAGCAAGCAAGAAGTTAGTTTCATGGAGCCGAATAGCGTTATGTCTGCCTTGGTTAAAACAACCAATCAGCCAATAGCTCAGATAATATTGCCAATAACGATTGTACTTTGGCTTGTAAAACTGGCTGATAAAGCCGTCGTTAATTCAGGGGGTCGAAATCACAATGTTTTCTTGCTCTGTGTTTTCACCCAACCTTGCGACCAAGCGAAACTCGACATGCATTGGATGAACAGCGCTGTCCCACAACGTATTGTCCACGGTGAGTCGCAATAAATAACCGGAATTCAGTTCGGTGGGAATGATCCTCAGTCCCCCTTGCCTACCTTTGAAGAGAAGTTGTCCTCAACTCAACTCATCTGGATTGACTGAACTTGAGTATTTACTTGATGTAGGACCGAGAGGCTAAACCGATCACATGGCCGCCATCCAGACAAGTGCGTCATATCGGCCCGTATACCATTACGCCAACTCAAGCCGATTGTTCAGCTAATAAGCCAGACAGGCGTGCACATAACCTGTCGCCGTCTGTCTGTAGTCAGAGACCGCTTACAAACTAGATACTGCTTCGGATGTAAGAAAAACTCAATCGCTGCCCGTCGTTTTAGTTATCTTAACACATCATTTTCTTTCCATCACAGAGGCCTATATTCCTATCGTTATACCAATATCGTAATGCAGTGCACGATAGCAGACTATGAGTGCTTGCATGGCGGTTGCATGTAGTCAGTTGCTCGAGCACTGCACCGGACTGTGAGCCATCCTGCCTTATGCACATTTTCGCTCGAACATGCAGCTTTATATCTGCGCTTGTGGGAGACAGACTCACCGTGGGCTCTCCCAGCTTGTCAAACGTCGGCGTGATGTAGAAGAAGACGCCGTCCATGGAGCCCTCCAGTAGAAGACCGTTGATAAGAAGGATCAGTAGAATCACGTACGGCACCAGCGCTGTGAACCACACTATCTGAAACACACATTTCACTCTCATTGTGGACACTTGAAATCTTGCAATGACACACGGGCCACCCATCATTTTGGATCAAACATTGGACCAAGGATACATACATCGCATTGAAATGGAATTGAAACGTCAGTGAATGGTCAATATGTGAACAGTTTTGTAATATTTTAATAGTACATGGTTCCAGACTTCCAGGCCCAAGACATGGCCTTGTGTAAGCATTTCTTAACTAAATCGTTGCACTGTTACGTGGGGTTTCTGGTACCATGCAGCTTGAGCTTTAGACTCGGTTATTCAGAAGCCATATTACAGTCTGCCCCACACGGCGGGCGCCAAGTACTTACGCCAATGGGGGGTCCACGAATGACCTTTGGTGAAATGAATGTAGTAGCCATCTTCATTAACCTCTTCGTTTGTGGTAAATGACAACGAACTCCCAGTCCCTCTCTCGTCAAGCTACTCGGCTCATTGCCTCCACAGTTTCGTCTTGTATTTGATTTGAATGGTAGGCAATTTCCCAAACTAGTCAACTGCACCGTGAACACGTCAAAACCTTAAGGGTACATTATTGCAGTGTTACAGCAAGTCTTTTTCTCGTACTGGAGTGTTGGAGAGGTGTGGTACCGGTAGCTCGTATTCACCAGTGGTGAACTCGAGGCATTCGTCTAGGCTGTACGACTAGTGTGACGAGATGCTGCCATGAACCTTGGTGTAGGGCAACTCTTTGATAGGCCTATACACTACTTCGAAGTATGGAACGCTTCACAATATGCCTACGGGCTATCGTTGAACTGTCACACGAGGACTTGAAATCCAGTATAGCCTTGACTGTGGCGGATCTTCATGTTCATGGACCAACCTTGCCTGTGGTCTTGACACCTCTCCAGATGCACAGGAAAGTGAGGACCCAGGCCAGGGCCACGCATCCTACCAACTCCCATCGGATACTTCCTATCTCTTCGATGCCACTCGATACACTCAGCACCCGCTTTCTGTGCGATGATGAGAGACAGAGGGAGGCGGTGGAGAGGCAGATGAGGGAAGGAGTAGGAGGACGAGAAAGAAGAACAGAGGGAAGTTGGGGAGGAAGAGGAAGATGAGGGAGAGGGGAGCAGGATAGAGAGTAGAGGAGAGAGAAGAGGGCAGCAGAGGAAAATGGGGAGTAGGAAAACAAGGAAGTGAGGGGAAGGGGAGAAGAGGAAGAAGAGGAGAGGGCTATACATGAGATTACTACATTTACAGTGAAGAGAGTAAGTTAGGAAGAGAATTGTGGTGACATGTACGAATACCGGTATTCTGTGATTCTGTGAATTTGTGTGGAGAGCCGAGGGACTCAACGTTTCGGAACAGTATGCTAAATCAGGAGACTGCGAAGAAGGTCAATGACCTAATTATAGAAGAGAGGATTCTACGATAATTGTCTGAATTGGCTGCAGATCCTTCATCTTCAAAGGCGTGGTGTGGGGAGACATGTTGCCGAATGGCGTATGAAAGCGTCTCGATGAATAGTGACCAATTTCCTCGAACCCTAGTCTATGTGCTGGTCAACTGACTCCCCCCCCTACATACTCCCGGTACATACTCCCAGTACTGCTGGGCCGGCGACTCGGACAGGTTCCTGTGCAGCAGGGTGCCGTTGGTGGACAGGAAGGACTGGTTCCGGATCTGGGCGCTCAGGTTGGCCTGCAGCTCCCGGTCCAGGCAGTAGTCGTCGTTCCAGTCGTTCAGGCAGCCGTGCCAGGGCAGCGGGTCGCTGAAGGAGGCGAAGAAGTAGAAGATGGACCAGGCGCAGATGACGATGTAGTAGATGTTCAGCATGGCGGCTATATTGGCGGCGGCGATGCCCACGCCTGCGGGAAAACGGAGGCGTGAAGAGTCTTCAGACTGGCACACCAACAGGATCATTTTGTACGTCCGTTCAAGTGCGCGGTAGGCTAAAATCCCAAAGCATTTCGATATAAAGGCGGGCAGTGGTGGGAGCCTCGCTCGTGATTCAAGCGCTGTATTATTCTACCTCACAACCACATAGCACTTCGGCCTTACTTGAGATTGCACCTGCCACCGGTATTTATTCGTCACACTTGAGAGAGTCTGTTGTTAAAAAGAGGCTACTCCCTATATAAGTGCGCCCCGCCGTCCACGCCTCAGGGCATTTTTGTAGGAAATTTTGCAGTTAACTGGGAGGGAAGTCAAACAGGGGGGAAATGTAAGTCCTTCAGTGCTAGTGGTTTTTCGGTAGAATCATAATTAAACTTCAAATTCATTTCATTACATTTCGTTTAATTAGGAAATTATTTTGGGAGAAGACCACAGGCAAATGCCTAGGCTATATCAATTGATTGATTTCGATGTATCGGCTCATTTGTCGTCTGCATATTGAAAGTGCTGATGTTCTCTGAATCAGATAGGAAGCGATACTTCAATAAATCAACCTTTCTGTTAATCTGTATTCCCTTTAATTGCCCAAAGACAATGGCAACAGCCAAAAGCCAATTACAACAGGCCAGCGGTAAAAGACCGAAAGTCACAAGCCAGAAGACACAAGCTAGCAAAAAAAAAAAAGCAACTAACGTCAAATACCTATATAGAACCGAACACCAAACAGACCCTTGGATGCTTTACGACGACGACCCTTCCCCTTTAAAATCGCATCACCTGGTTTTTCATTCTATTCTGATCTGCCAAGGTAGACGTCTGAGGAGGGGGTGTGGCTTCAAAAAAAATAGCACACTGTGCTATAAATGCAGGGGTGAAGAAACTTCGAGCTATCCGAAACATTTTGTTTGCCTTCACTGAGAGTTTTAAAAACAAAATGACGAGCGAAGCACTTATGGAGCCCACAGCCCTAAAGCGACTTTGAGCCGAGAACAGAAATGTCCCGTTTCCAGTGTGTACAGAGAAAACAGAGACGTCGGCCTCTGAGACGATCTCAAGTGACTCTATCCGGCACCTATAAGTGTTTTGACAGCCCCTCTGTTTTGTCTTTCCTCTTACCAATGACACCCTTCCATCTGTCAAAGAGTTGGGAGATGGAGGCCTGCAATTTTTTCTCCATCAGACGACTGGCAAGTTGACCTATTTCTGACTGGGGGATCGACACCCAACAGGTGTGTAGGTAAAGCGGTCGTAAGTCTGGCAGAGGAAATGCAGCCAGTGTAGGCGCCGATTAGCGGAACTCAGCAGAAAAATTAAAAAAAAAAAAACACCGCCTTTGAGAGCGGGAAAGACGTTACCTTTGAGCGCGGGAAAGACGTCCCACGTGCCAATGCCGCCCGTCTGTAGGAGCTGCCCCATCGATACCTCCATGAAGAACATTGGTACCCCGCATGCTACCAGCGAGATGAAATAGGGAACCAAGAAGGCGCCTGGTCAGTGGAAAAAAAAAGCAAAACAAAAACCAAGAGTGAACAAAACGGATTGACTTCAAGTCACATCACCGGCACCCCGTTTCGGTCTGCGTGGCCGTTCGGTTTGATGGTGTGCACTTTTTCCGTTTCCGCACCCACAAGAGGAACTGGAACTGCAGCCAAGTGGATCCTGTGTACGGTTTTGCTTTTGAGAAATCTCCACCCGGTCCCACAAGCGGCACGTCAAGGCCTCTCACTTTTCATTGAATCGATTACTCAATCTCGCCCGCATGCAGTTGGCTGCATTCTGGCATTGCTGCATGTTGTACACGTATTGGCGTACTTCTTGTCTGCTGAGTTTATCTCCATGCTTTCTGACCTTGAGTTCAAAACTTATTTCACGAACACGATACGCTAGTCACCCCTCCCAACCAACCATCGATCATACCTTCTATAAATTACATGTAATGCTCCCCTATTTCCATGCTCTTTTTTAGTCGTAAGGAATTCTCCCCACCCATTATATTTTTATTGGCTGAAGCTTCTTACCGAGCCCACACAGAAGTATATACAGGCTTCTGTCTTGGGCTTGGGAGTAAATAGAAATTGGGACGACTTGCGACCCCTCGCATTGAAACCAGATGGTGGTCGGCGATCTCCCCCAGGTGAGGCCACGACGAACTGGGAGGGGTGTACTGTACTGTATACTTTGTCAAGCGAGCGATGCTCGTGAGTTCCCCATAGCGAACAGGTAGGACACCCAATTAGCCCCATTTGCACGCGTCCCACTGCGCCGAGACGACTTCAAATCAAACTCGCGCCATTTCTGCCCGCTGCCGAAAAAAAAATCTCACACTGCGTGGAAATTGAGCGTCTACGAATACGCGTACGCCGCATGCGGTGAAGAAAGGATTATTGAAAAGTGGCGTGGTAAGAATCCCTATGCTGGTACCCGTTCCCGCTGTGGTTCCCCAATGATGGACTCACACTGCATGGGGACAGCGTACAGAACACAGACTGCGGCCAGTCTCGTCGAAATGACAAGGTCACCGTTTGGTCGGGCTGACCTTTGTACACCCTGAGGACTCCTGGTCCTCGTGGCAATCTGTGTTATACCACTGCCCCCCGCGCCGACGTGGTTACCAAGGAAGCTATTTGGTGGCGGAAGAACAACATCTAGTTCCGGTAGCTGAGGTGTGCGAATGGCTATAGCCCATATTCTTTATTTTGAACTACAAAAGTGATATTGGATGTGGTGTTTTCGTACTCTTTGATAAGGAGGCTTGAAGGTATTTTTCTTTTCTCTTATCTTTCACAACACTGCCACGCTACGTGACCGGGTACTCCACGGTCAGTGAACCTGGCCGTCGTGATGGCCTATTCCCAAACGGGGGCCGGGCGATGACAGCTTCATTTCCCGCGTCGTCAGGGGGAAGTCTTATTTGGGTATGGCCGCGACGTGTCCCAGATATCTGGCTGGCGGCCGTGCCCATAACACGCGCACCTGGCTGTTTGACCTCAGCCCTTTACACGGCTCTGGCGTGTAAAATAGTAGCCCCCCCCCAACCCGTACCGGTATAGATCGAGGCACGGTATTTTGTTATCCTATCATCAGTGTTGTTTAATAAGAGGTGCAGGGGCACGTTAATGAAATCCAATTCATCAATGGAGATGTAGCCGAGTCAGCAACGGTGCACCGACCTCAATCTTGACCTAGATAAGAGGCCAAGTGACATCTGGGAAATGATTGAATATAAAGCAATAAACCTCTACCCCCCCCCCCCCCGGTGTTCCTTGGATACAGTTTATGCATGAGGGACACGATGTTAGACACCGGGCCCTCTCCAACTAAGTCGTACCCCTGAAAAGTGAAATCGCCTAAACAGCCGGGCTTTGCACAAATGTTTTTCTCTTCAACTTTCAAGCTTCCACGGGCAATGGCAACATTGGCAAGGTAGGCGAAGAGAATCAAGAGATCACTGCACTATGATTCCGGGCTTTGCCCCGTCAAGCGAGTTTCTGGGGGGCCCCGTTGAGAGTGTTTATCTCGACGCAGATCGGCTGGTTCGCGCCCTTGCAGTTACATTAATGAACTTGGCCGGGCCCTGGGAGTTGGCCCGCGCCGGTGCTCCGTGTAAAATTCCACGGCAGCTGCGCGTCAGTGCAGTGGAGACGCTAACGGAATGAACCCGTTGACCTGTGATAATGTCATCGAGTGGGTATACCTATCCGACAAGCCCATCTCCCGCTCTCTCTCTCTCTCTCTCTCTCTCTCTCTCTCTCTCTCTCTCACTGCCTCTGCCTCCCTGCTTCTCCTCCCTCTATTAGGTGAAGGATGAAATCACATCTATGTACAATTATTGATCATCACAGGCAGCTGCTTTACTATCATTGAAACGAGAGTCTACTCGTCGAATTAAAGACGCATTATCGTGCGAATCGAATTCAATGATTTCGGCTCATCACCCATCATGATTGAGGCCTTCACTTCAGTCTGAAAAACCAAGAAGGAATGTAGGCCTATGTCTTCAATCATCCACGCAATGTATATTGATTTCATATGTTAGAATAGAAGCCCCCTTTTCCCAACACCGATGTTTATATATAATAGCCGCCTATAGTACAAATTAAAGCAATAAATAATTATCTCCTTTAGAGTAGTTTTTCCCACGGAAGAGTTAAGAGTGCAAATTAAGTTCCCATTGCCAACATTATTATGTTAGCATATTCAAATGTATAACTGCATCTGTGTACTTGCTCTGTGCATGGAGGACAGGAGTAGTAGTCCATGTACTATGTAGTATGTAGTCCCTATATAGTATATAGGCTATACTCCGGGCCCGTTGGGATACAACTCGTATGCCAACATGGCTGGGTCCCGGTGAGGTGGACCTATAGGTACAGTGTACAGTGTACTGGAAGCAAGTACTGGCTGGGCTGTATTTACCATTTTAATGTTGTTTTAAGAATAAAAAATGAGGTATACATGTAATAAGGGGGTACAGTTTACGTTACCTCCTCCGTTCTTGTAGCAGAGGTAGGGGAACCTCCACACGTTGCCCAGGCCCACCGCGTAGCCGATGCAGGCCATGATGAAGTCCAGCTTGTTGCCCCAGCCGCCACGGTCCACCTCGTCCTCATCTGCCCACGACTCTCCCGCCGCGCTGCCCTCGCCGTGGTCGCGCGGGGCGTCCCCGTCTTTGGCCATGTTCAGGGGCTCCAGGGTCCCGTTCGCGCCCAGCGAGGCCGGGTCTTCGTCCAGGAGGCCGGCCGCCGCCTCGACCTCCTCCCCGGCGTAGGTCGCCGGGGCTGACTCGCCGGCCATCGGCGGAGGATCGCTCCGTGGCGCCCCGTCGACACCACCGTCCCCCGCCGCCACGCCGCTGCGGTCGGGACTCGGCCGGTCATCCTCGCGCCCAGACATTTCCTGCCCGGAAAAGGGAAGCTTTGTTCACAGTAACGCACGTGTCTGATCGGTGTAGCTCTGGCCTGCTCTACCTCACCTCAACTCCTTGAGTGGACGATCTCATCTTCTTCCCATAAAATACCGGAAAAAATCTCCACCACCGGCAGCAAAATGTCAAAGTGTTCCCTGCCTCATCACGTCTACTTCCCCGTCCAGAATGTCCACGATTGAAGACCACTTTGGTACACCCAAAAAGATTTCCATACACGTTTTTACAAGCACGTCAAATGGCGCAGTGTTTCGACTAAAATCCTCTCACGCTTGTACCGCATGCCTTGCTAGTGCTGCAACGCCAAGCCATGTCTTGGAGGACAATGAGGGTTGAAGCGCCATCGGCTGAACTGCGCGTGCGCAGCATTCTTGAAGAAAAGACTTTGTGAAACTTGGGGTGGGGAGAAAGACGTGCGCAAACAAGCTCATAGAGAGATAGAGGGAGAGGGGGAGACAGACAGACAGACCATGGAGCTATAAAAAGGGGCAGACAGACCATGGACAGACAGACTGACAGACAGACGGGGATGGAGGGATAGAGCATGGATAGAGAGGGGGAGAGAAAGAGAGAGAGAAAGAGAGAGGGGATATATAGGCCTATATAGAGAGAGATAGAGACAGGCAGGCAGACAGACAGACCATGGAGGTAGAGGGAGGGCAGACCATGGACAGACAGACCGACCAATTATAGACAGATAGGCGGGGATGGAGGGATAGAGAGAGGGGTGATCAAGGGAGAGAGTGAGAGGGGACAGAGATGGGGAGAGAGAGACAGGTAGTCAGACAGACAAATAGACAGATAGACAGGGATGGAGGGATAGAGATGGGAGATCGAGAGAGCGAGAGAGAATGAGAGGGACAAAGGGCGAGAGAGCGAGAGAGAGAGTGAGAGGGAGAAAGATAGAGATTGGAAGAGGGAGAGAGAGAGATTGGGAGAGAGAGAGACACACACACAAACACACAAACACAGGCGTAGACAGAGCACGGGCAGACAGAAGATAGAATAGAGAGAGTGGGGAGATGGAGTAACGTCATTAACCCCAAGGTCGCCTGGGTCGGGACTGGAGCGGCGGCTTCGGGAGGGCTGCACTGTGCTCCTACCCCCTTGGTCGGAGCCGCCTGGTCTCAGGAATGTGCGGGTCTTGTAGTGGGACGACGCCCGGGGCTGAGGTGTACAGGGCTGGTTTCGGCGGGCCCGAGTCTCCCACGGGGGAAGCAGAGGTGTTGACGGCAAGGATATTATGGTTCTACCAAGGAGCAAGAAAGGTTATACATTGTGTGCCATTGTTTTTACCAACGGGGGAAAAAATCTGCCCGATGGAGTTAGATATTAGTTATTTTCTGAATGAAGAATGCGGAGAAGCACTCTGCGGGGGAGGGGGATACTTGTTGGAATGCGCCCTTCTAGCATCGTGTGTATTTTATCGGCGGTATTAGCGACCCATTGGCCTATCGCCGGGTCGCAATGCATCGCAGGCTATCGGGAATGGTGACCCATGAACGATAATAGTTGTCGGGCTCTCGGACCTGTCGCTCAGCGACTATCCGACGGTGTGCAAAGGTGTACGTGTATGTATACTGTACGTGGTCGGAATCGTATGGTGAACGTTATCCACTGATAATTAACAGCATCGTATCACACACCATATAGGTTTACAGCATTAACCACTCGCATTTGGTGTAAGGACATCACGTCACGAGAACGAAAGAAATACATTGTAAGTACCGGTTATACCAGGTACCAACTGTGGGCCCATTTTTTTTCGGCGGACAATGAGTGGAATACAAACCCAAGGTAAACAACGTCACTCGAGGGTGTATGGTTGCTTACATGCTGTTTAGCGCGGGAAATCTTTATGCGCTTCAGAATTACGCGACACGGCTAAAGAGGCAGTGTCGTCAGTAAGGGTGCAGCACACAAAATCCATCCAAGATGGCTCCGCCGAGCTGATTATCATAAAGTGTGTACCCACAACTTTTTTTTAATAAGGGGTCTTTGGAGGCTAATTAACTGATACATTGTAGAACAAGTGAAGCTTAAGACAACCTGGGGGTTCACTCTTCAATTTGGTATGAAATTTGGACCATATCTAGCTTTAAATGTGGCCCTATTTGGCTGCGGAAGTGGAGGGGTCCATCTCAAAATCCTTGCAGAAATTCGGCTTGGACGACTAGACATTTTGGGGGTGTTTTTTTCTGGGGGTAATTAGCAAAAAATGTAATCGGCTAAGGGCACTAAAATTGAAAAGAATCTGAGAGATGAAGGTCCAAACTACAATTTTAAGTATAGCTAAAAGAACTGAGAGACTTTTGGGCATGGGATAATTGGCTTTGAAAGTGAGTGTTTTTGTACAGTGTTCAATGGGAGCTCTATTTAGTGTTCTGCACCCTATAGTAAGGATGGCGGCCATTTTGGAGGGTGATTTAAAAATGGCAGGATTGTTTACAAACGATCCGTGGAGTCAAAGTAAGGACAGAGCCTCACTTAGAGGAGTGTTTTCAGACATTTACATGAGGTGAAGTGAGTTTTTATTAATTAAAACACCGTTCTTAAGAAAATATTGGCAGTTATAATGTAAACAGTGCATAATACAATACAACTATATAGTAAAACGAAACATGTTTGTTGTTTTGGGGGGTTGGGGTTTTTTGAGGGGTGTTTTTAAGTTGCTGGGGGAGACTAATGTCATAACGAGGATTATGTCAGGAGCAGTGACAGCGTGGATCCCATAATGAGCAGCTGCCAGCCCCTCCCTCCCACGAAAAAAAACCAAAACCGAGAATTAAAAACCTGCCAGTGTTTGGCATGGATACGTGTACGTACGACGGTGATGGATACGGACTGACGAATGTTTGCTCGTGAAGCAGCAATACCGGCCCAACACCGCGTATTTATAAAAAGGTTCACATCACACGGAGAGGAAGTACTACGTACCCTGAAATATTGTGAGTCTCCTATGCCACAACTTCTGTGAATATGGACCATTTCTCTCGTGTCACAAAACTGCAAGCATTTCCGGGAAGAAATGCAGTCAGGGGAATTGTGAATATCAGAGCTATATCCAGTGGTATGTGAGAGTGCTTTTAATCCTGCTACCTGCAGTTTAAGCAAACCCTAATCCTAGCCCTAACCCCAACCCTAACCCTAAGCCTAACCCTAAGCCTAACCCTAACCCTAACTCTAACCCTAACCCTAACCCTAACCCTAACCCTAAGCCTAAGCCTAACCCTAACCCTAACCCTAACCCTACCCCTACCCCTAACCCTGACCCTAACCTAGGCCTAACCCTAACTGGCCCTATCCCTTGCCCTGACTCTAACCCTTACCCCAATCCTCACCCTAACCCTAATCCAGACCCAACCCCTAAAATCATATACCCATCCCTAAACCTAGATTGTCTTACTTTTTTTCTGCCATGTCTTTGCAAGTGTTACTCGTGGTGATATATCTGCAAATTTGTTGCCCCCATTTGTTGACAAGGTGTTGGTAGAAACCATTTAATTAAAGACCAACCTGCACAGACATTTATCGTGAACAGCGTTATCACTGATATGCCTAATTAGTCTCATATCTTGCTCTCACAATGTACTCGTCACATGACAGTGTGTCTGAGACGGCCAAGTCTACACTCCTCAGCCGGTTCTTGGACTCGGAGTGTGCTACCACGTCGAGGGTGTGTCTGCTGATGTTCAAGTGCAGCTTTCTAGAACACAGTTCCACTGAGCTCTGTGTCAACAAGTCAATAACTTGCTCTGTGTTGATCTGGTCCACTAACTGGCTGTGTCTGCATGTCCAGATGTTTCGGCTACATAATTCACAGTCATACGGTGGATCTCGTCAACCAGAGTCATCACTTCATCTTTCGAGCGAAGCGAAGCAGCGTCACATTCCTGCAGTCCTCCTATGCAGTTTGTACTGCATCATAACATAATTCACCTCATTCATTTGTAAGATTCATTGGATGTAATTACCAGTTTATCAGCCTAGCTGGCATGTCTCGGTGTTGATTTGAACAGGGCGTGCCTCCTTCATCGGGTGCCAAATGGTTGTGTCGTTTTGAGCTAAGACTTTCGCATCTTGTAAATGCTCGTCAACCTCTGTCCATAATTAGGCAATTGATGCAATGAGTGGTATATTCAGGTTCATAAAGTAATTCTGATCATGTACCAAGAACACTGTCCCCTTTTGTAGTATTTTTGCCATTATGTGCAAATTTAATTATTATAATAACAAGTTGGAAATGCTTGTTTTCAAGTAACGGGCCCACTCGCACAGCCAGGAAGCATCCCTGCCCTAATTTGGGCAATTAGAAGGTATTTTAAGGGCTGTGAGATGTAGTTTCAAAAATACCCAACATCAACCCCCTCCCCAACATCTCCCTAGCAACCCAAGGGGACTCAGCAATACCATCCACCTGTTGAAAGAGCCCAGAGGTCATGCCACATCAACCAGAAGTCAACTTACAGTGATGGCAGCCAACAAGCTCCGCCCACTCCCGACCCCCCTTTTACCACTTTAATGGGCAGGGTGGTCAGTTTGAGTCAGAAAGTGTTGTGAAGATGACCCATGCATTTCCCTTACCCAAGTCAATTGCAAAATAAGACTCAATATTAATGTGTGGTAATTGATAATGTGAGGAAAGTAAAACCTCCCCCCCCCCTCTCCGCCCCCTGTATTTTGACACCTCTTTGACACCTCTTTGACACTCTGTGCCCCCTCCTGTTGATTAATTACACAGTTTGTAATGTCGCGATTACTGTAACATCAAAATTATGACACAAGAACAACTAATTAAGGGGGAATTTGGATGAAACTTATGACTTGTCCCTATAGTGTACACATTGTTATGCAGGGGTTTCTCATGCCAGACTGTGCACAAAGGCATGGGCCCCCACCCATCACATTTTCAATCACTGCGGACAAACGCAATACTTTTTTTCAATTTTATTTTCACACGTTGCATCAGTACCATCTCTGCCACATTTTAAGCCCAATTTTGTGACCCAACTCTAAAGTTTAGCCCCCTTATAGGGTGCAGCACACAAAATCCATCCAAGATGGCTCCGCCGAGCTGATTATCATAAAGTGTGTACCCACAACTTTTTTTTAATAAGGGGTCTTTGGAGGCTAATTAACTGATACATTGTAGAACAAGTGAAGCTTAAGACAACCTGGGGGTTCACTCTTCAATTTGGTATGAAATTTGGACCATATCTAGCTTTAAATGTGGCCCTATTTGGCTGCGGAAGTGGAGGGGTCCATCTCAAAATCCTTGCAGAAATTCGGCTTGGACGACTAGACATTTTGGGGGTGTTTTTTTCTGGGGGTAATTAGCAAAAAATGTAATCGGCTAAGGGCACTAAAATTGAAAAGAATCTGAGAGATGAAGGTCCAAACTACAATTTTAAGTATAGCTAAAAGAACTGAGAGACTTTTGGGCATGGGATAATTGGCTTTGAAAGTGAGTGTTTTTGTACAGTGTTCAATGGGAGCTCTATTTAGTGTTCTGCACCCTATAACATGTTTCAAATAGCGCCCTCCTGCGACCTTTATGCATTTAAGTTGGAACCCCCACTGTGTTCCAAGTCCCAAGAGAGCCATAAGTTAAAAGTACCTCATAACTGAAGAAGTTTGGCCAGCATGGCCTTGGGGGTTTCTGGTACTGGGCTAAAACAAACGACTGAAACCACTCTTACATAACCAACTTTCTCTTCTCTGCCGCTGGCTTGATATAATTCTCAGTACAGTCAGTGTAATCATGGAGGTGTAATGTACATGTACATGTACCTTGTAATATGCTTGTATCATGGAGCTATGGGTAGCTTCATGCCTGCACTATCTGCAGCTTCTGCAGTACAAGTCAAATTGGTATGTGGACAGTGGAGCTATACCATGCAAGGAACAAGAACTAACTTGAATCATACTTGAATCATGAAGGATCTTCTTATTCCTCCATGCTTGAATGTACATGTACACATATAAAATGGAAGGTCTCACTTATCATCGAAATCGATGGACATCCATATACATGTGTATAATTATAGGCCTATAATATTTTTTTCTTAGCTCTACTGTATGGTACTGGTAGGACTCTTCGTGCTTAGAAAACTGGCAGTGTGGGATTGTATTTTTTCGTCATTATTACGACAGAGCCAGTAATTCAGTAATTAACATGTATGCATTACTTGACATCTCCAGCAATATTTTCACTATAGTTGAAAGAGTGAATTTCCTCAAATATTGACAAAATTATGGAAGATATCATGATGATACAATGGACATGGAGGAAGAGTTGCCTGGTGACCCTTACCTCGATGAGCCATTACCTGTTCACTGTTCATGTAAAAATCATGTCAGTCATGAGTGGGGTAAGCTCATGTGGGGCATGTCTTTGCAAATGTGCCAAGTAACACTGCACTAACTAAATGCACTGTGGCACCAAGAAATGCCTATGCTACAACAGAAATCTCGTAAGTTTGAAATAAGTTTTTGAATCAGTCAGGTGACAGAAACGCAAATAAAATAATGAAAAGTAAAAACATAATTTGACGACCCTTTTCTTTTCAACTTTCACTCGGATTCTGAGTAACTGACGATATGTGGGTATTCATATTGAATTAATGATATACAAAATACGTGAGAAATAGAAGTAAACATGAGGATTTCACTTTCAGACACTAAACCCCCCAAAATGTCAATTATTTCCTTTTCAAAGCTCACTTCACTCTTCTAAGTTCTAGTTCTATCAATTTCTCCATGGACGATGCTGTGTTTCCAGCAATATTATTTGAGAAATTCTACGTGGATCATCTGCCGACATACTTATGTGCTGCGACAGAATGATGTTCGAATGCCGTTTCTCTCTTGACAAAAACGTTTTCCATCAATTCTTGGACGTATACATATCAATTATAATCAATTGCTTAAACCCGTCAGCTGACGCGCTCGCGACGTGATCGAAACAGGCATGTGTCTCCACACTGCATGGTGTGTGCTGTTTGTTCCGTAACTGTGCCATTGCTTTCAGACTTGGGTTATCAACCGCTGTGCCACCGTGACAGGGTTGGCAGGAACAACTGTTTACTGAAAACAAAACGGAGCGCATAGTATCCAGGCCATTCCAGGGACTGGTATATCGGCAGTGCCGTACCGAGCATACCGGAGCCCGCACAGGAGGCATATTTCAGCTCGTCTTGCAATGGAGATTTGTGTATGGTTCCTAGACGTGAGTGCTTGTAGACGTGTGGACTTGTATAGATTAATTACCATGAAGTACAGTATGTGCTAATATATAATATGCATTGCCTTTTTCGGCTTAGGCTCGGGCTTGGGCTTCGGTGATCATGCGTACAAGGTAGAGAGCACATCACCAGAAAGTGAACCGCAGACTTAGAGCAAATTCTATTCAGGCCAGGAAATCAAAGATTTCGATTCAGTGGAAAATCAACGACCTTTATCTTCAGTTAGGTATGTTATAGCAATGGAGTATGAGCCGGAGCACGATGACATCGTGGCTTTTTGGAGTTGCTGTGTATATTAATTGCGGTAATAACAAGTTTTCCCTCTGCAAAGGCTTGCATCCATTTATGATTTCAAAAGCGACAATCCCCTCTTCGGTCATGCCTCATTGCTTGCCCACCTTGTCCCATTGTGGTTGATATCGATTTCAGTAGAGGGCGCCATTGACACATTTTGACCACGCTAAGGGTGCAGAACACTAAATAGAGCTCCCATTGAACACTGTACAAAAACACTCACTTTCAAAGCCAATTATCCCATGCCCAAAAGTCTCTCAGTTCTTGTAGCTATACTTAAAATTGTAGTTTGGACCTTCATCTCTCAGATTCTTTTCAATTTTAGTGCCCTTAGCCGATTAGATTTTTTTGCTAATTACCCCCCCAAAAAAACACCCCCAAAATGTCTAGTCGTCCAAGCCGAATTTCTGCAAGGATTTTGAGATGGACCCCTCCACTTCCGCAGCCAAATAGGGCCACATTTAAAGCCAGATATGGTCCAAATTTCATACCAAATTGAAGAGTGAAGCCCCAGGTTGTCTTAAGCTTCACTTGTTTTACAATGTATCAGTTAATTAGCCTCCAAAGACCCCTTATTAAAAAAAAAAGTTGTGGGTACACACTTAATGATAATCAGCTCGGCGGAGCCATCTTGGATGGATTTTGTGTGCTGCACCCCTAAGGGTACAGTACTAATCTCAGTGTCGAGTGTGTCTGTGCCAGGTAACTTGCAGGCGTCTCCCCACTTGCCTTGCTTTTTGTAATGTAGGAGGTCACCCTAACGATTTTCAGGGATAATTTGGCAACATGCAGTGCATTGTGTTGAAGACCTTTCGAAGCAGCCATTAATAAGGTACACTTCCCAGTTTCACACCTATTGTCCCTATAGATGAGGATTGTTTCGAGGGTCGCCACAAAAACACTTAAATCCACTAGGGCATAATATGGAGTTCATAAAATCCTTCATATTATCGTCCGGGGTGCTCCAGGTAAGACACCGTGTACGTCTTGGTGTATGTACCTGGGTGCTAGTCAGTATTGTATCGGTATGCATTTTATGGTAATTAGCGACCAGCGGCCATCTGGCCAGATTCATGCCTTTCATTTTAGTACATGCATGCTTCTGTTAACTCGCCTTAAATCTCACAACATGATGCTACACAAGGAGACCATTTCGATTCGGTTTTAATATCTGTGATTTCTTTATAGTGTAATATTTCCTTTCCGACAGTAAAGTGATACAATTACTGCCTATAATTATACAAATTGATAGCAGCACATTGCACTCGACAAATGTATACCAAGACGGATGAGGATCCACTTGGGTTGATTTCCGAGGCATGATAGTCAGCGGACTATGCACCAACAGAATCCACACAGCATGCACACACAAAACAGCCAAATGGATGTCACCAGAAATAAACATTCCACAGAAAGGGAATTCTGTTAAAAAACCAATGGAGACGTTATTAGCTGAGCAGGCTTGCGCCTTTGCGAATGGCTCCCCTTGCCTTTGACCGTGTGAGATGTGTCTTAAAGGCCCAATGCAACATTGGGAAGATTGGGAAATATCGATGTCAATATATTTCCTTCTAATTTGCACAGTTTGTAAGTGGTCATGATAGAATCCTCATGTTGAAATCTTACGGTCTGAGTTGCTTTACTTTTCGAGAAATCTTCACTCAAACATCGACAAATAGTTTATTACTCGCGAGTAATTACATTGTTCTTACACTACAGAACGGTACGCAAACCGTGACGGTTTTTTGCCTTTTTTACTTTCTCAGATTACCATTTGAGCTAAAACCTTTTGGAATGTTTAATGGTTTAACACAAACTGTGACAATATTTTGACCTTTACCACTGTTGTATAGGGCCTTTAAATGCGCTTAGCACATTCATAACAGTTCAAACTCGTACAAGGACGAAACATGGGACCATTCTAAATATTAATGCGCAGTTGCGCACATTTGGCCCATAACCCTTCGCACTCTGTCACGCTTATTATTTCATTTCTGATAAATGCAAGGTAAACCAACTAACCGATATATATCTTTATCTGCGTACATTTCGAAAACATATACAGAATAAGCTGAATACAAATGCATAATAATTACAGATTCATCAATGGAAGGCAATTATTGTGATTACTTTATTTCTTTTTTGGGGTAGTCGAAATCAGTTTGGTTTTCATTTCGAAATCTACATAAATCTGAACTAATTTTGCGTGTCGGTAGAACAATGATGTATTCCCGGGAAATTTGGATGTGGTGCGGAACATATTTTTATGTCGAAATTCGATACCGGTAAGCGATCAGAAGATGTCTCACCTAATTTGTCGCCGAGATTCCAATGATGATACTCTTCTGAAACGTTGTGCATTGCATTTTGGTTCACTATCGTGAATCATAAAATCATTTTAATTGTTACGCATGAAGTATTTACATTCAAACAAATGTAACTCAATTCGTAAACCCACTTCCCTGAATAACATTGATGATGAAAATGAAAAGAAAAAGAACTGTAAGGGAGCAAGGATGAAAATGTTTGGATATTAATTTCATTTTCAAAGAAGGAAAGGAAAAGATTCTGACTGGGATTTTGTCATCATCTGATTAAAAAGAAAGATGATTTTGACTGTAGCGGAATTTGGCCTTCATTAATCCTAGCTCTTTATTATTATTTTTTTCGGTTTAAAATAATAACAATATTTCACATTTGTATTCACTGCCCATGAACTATATACGGACGTTATGGAGCTTTTAAAGTTATCATTATACAAAAATAAATGACCTTTGTAAAAATTTCTTGATAGAGTGATTGAGAATGAACGTATGCAGCATGAGTTATTCTAATAAGGCGAGTCTGAGGTAGGCCCTATACGGATTATACAGTTCATAGAAACGTTTCGTTGAATCGCTTTCTTGGAACTGGTCTCAGTGCGGGAATTTAGCCTAAATAAGTCGCCAGGTTTCCATGGGAACCGTTTCTTTCTTATACAAATTCACTGCAATTAACTTTACCAAAATGTAGGGGTCACCTTTCCCTTTTCGTCGTTGTCTCGTCGTTTGTTTTCCCCGGAATCTTGAGAGTGCTATTCTAAGTAGTCATTCTTAATATTCAGCCGTTGTTGAGTGAAAGTGGTACAGTATTTACAGTCTGTCGTTGAAGTAGGTGAATTCCGAAGGGGTCGAAGTGCCACTCTGCTTTGGTGCACACTGCATATAGGCCTTCACGAATCCATGGATCAGGCTCGGGCTTGTTCTCCGTCCGACAAAACCTGAACTTGTCGCCGAAGTTGTTGACTTGATAAGTACAGAGCATTCACCAGGAAACTGGGGCCAAACGCTTACTCCTAGATGTAATGTGACATTATAACGGATGAGAGAGATATGTGACCGAAGCCTGAGCCCGAGCCTACAAGCCTTCATTTCGTAAACGGCCAACATGGCCTCCCTAGATGTGGTGAGTTGTCCATCGTTATCATGTCTTTAGTAATCCAAAGGTGCGTTCGATTAACTCCTGAACCCCGCGTCATTCTGACGCCATTGCTGCGTCCAGCTCCCTACCCATCCCTACCCAGCAGGGAGTTCTGATCGAACGCACCGCTTGACCAGTTTGATCGAGAAGCGCACTGGTATTATGGGAATAAGAATCTGAAATCGCACCGGGGGCACTCTTCCAATTTCAGGCATTTGAGCGATATCCAGCGACCTAAACTGTGACCACATGATTATGGTGCATTTTGGAATAGTGCATGCATGAGTTTAATAATATAACATAATATTCTATAAACAAACTAGATTGTACGGTGTCTTTTAGCACTTTTAGCATTCGCTGTTTAGTAGTCTTCTCACCCTTGTTCTCATCAGTGTCTACCATATCCACCTTATAGACAAATGCCAATGGTATTATGGCGGCTATACAGACTTCCACTACGAGTGCATCGCATATCGGACAACGGGTGCTTTCGATTAGCTTCCCAGGGTCTTCCCCGGCTAGCCCCGGTTGCCTTTGACAGCTTTACCCCTAACTTACTCGGCGTGAAAGAAGGGTCACTCGATGGTAACCCCTGTCTGCCCGGGAAAGCTAACCGAAATCACCTACTGATTTATAAATTCATATATCGCTAGGGGGCCTATATACATCGTGTAAGACTCACGTAGAAGAACAGAGCGGTGATAATAATGTTCGTATCTACACAATTACTCAGACACTCGATACCAATTCAAATTTTGGCGCAAAAATAGAATCGTCTTTCATCTCCCCTGCTGTGGCGTCGGGGTACGGATGCGTCAAGAGACCCCTTTGGTATGACGTCACAATCTCAAATAGCGTCCTCACCGGGGAGTCGAAGGATGCCCCTCTGTGATTTGAGCCAAGAGTATCGTGCGTGGGATGCAGATGTGTAGCACGCGGCGTGAAGGGGGGCTTTCCTTGCGTTGGTTGACCTCTATATACCCTTCCTGCGTGGCCGACCTCGCTGCCAGCTATCGAGGGCAGCCGATACCAAGGGAAAGACGAGGGAGGGGTGGAGGCGTTTATTCCTCCTCCTCGGCCGCCTGCTCGTTGCCGGTGGAGACGTCCACGCGCACCTCGCCGTTGTCCTTGGCGAAGGCGGCGTTGTCGTAGCCGGCCTCGGTGGGCTTCTCGTAGGCGGGGGGCACGGCGCTGTTGGCCGGGTCGACGGACGACTCGGACTGGGGCCCGGTCACGCTGACGTCCTCCGCGGGCAGCGGGTTTTGGGCCTCCTTGGGGAACACGCTGGCCGTGACCATGAAGTGCAGCCGCTGCGGTTTTTATTAGAGAACATGGGAGACAAGAAGGAAGTTGCAATTGAATGCAGATTCAGTGGTGACAGAGGTCGCCAAAGTGACTCGCTAAACTGGCGCCGCGTCAGAGCCATTACAGTTTCTGAATACATTTTGGGACCGAGTTACTCTTGTTATCTTTGTTTGTTTAGACTGGGAATAGCACATTATGCTATGGGAGTTGCCACCCCGTGTAAGTGTTCTACGTGCCATCAACCGACTCTTTAAGTGTTGCACAAAAGCTCGTGAAGGAAGCCGCGATTAAATCGTGAAGTTCATGAGCGTGCTATGATTAACCAGCAGTGGACAAAGGGAACGAGATGGAGCCTCGAATTAAGAAGTAACGTTGAGGCAATATCATGCTTAAGCACCAGGATGCTTGACGTTATACCAAGGAAATTCTAGAACAGGGTCGGAGTATAGTATATTCACTCGTGTGATTTCGATGCGGCCAGACTGGCATTCTGCTATCATCTGTTCAGAATCACATTCATGATCCTGCACCTAAACACAACGAACCTGCAAGACCCAGACAGCTCAGATTCCGAGTGGCCGTATTCTCAGAATGCATGAAGATGAAACAAGCAGGCGATATGCTCTCTATTGTCCTTCCCAAGGCAATAGGAAAACCGGCAGACAAAGACTTTCTATACCTTCCCTATATACATCAAAGGTCTCCTGAGTGCCGGTGGTATATGGTCGAGTGGAGAAACTTTGTTTGAATTTGAATCCCGCCCGAGCAAAGCTCCCAGTGCGCAATGTTGATTGCGCATCGGGTATCGTGGTTATGATAACCCTATAGCTGGAGTGCCGCCCACCTCCTTGGCCGTTCCTGGTGTCACGATGAAGAGGTACACGGCGTAGGTGATGATCCACTGCATGGAGGCGAGGGACATCATCCATCCCAGGATCTCGCCACTGATTGGGAAGGTGTAGTTCTCACCGTATGTGGGTCCCGAATAGTCGATCAGACTGAACAGGAAAATGCCCTGGTGCAAAAGAAGAGGAAGACACAAACTGTGAACGTGCGGAAAGCTGTCAAGTTGTGCGGGTAACCGTATTCTATACGGGTTTTTTGTAGGGGGATACGGGCTAGTTCATGTCTTGAATGTTATCTATTCTCACAGTGTAAAATCTATATAGAGGTGACCCGAAATAATGCACTGAGAACGTATTGTTACTCGAACGTCGTGAAACCAATGGTTATGATGATAATGATGGTATGCTATTAGGTGTCACGGGCTGATGGAATGCCAATGTGAGTACCCTGAAAGCCAATAATTATGGATACCCTGAATGCCAATATGGGTACCCTGAATGCCAATATGGGTTTACTGAATTCCAATATGGGTACCCTGAATGCCAATATATGGGTACCCTGCATGAATGCCAATATATGGGTACCCTGAATGCCAGTATGTGAAAGCCTACGCTGAATGCCAATAAGGGTACCCTGCCAAATCCCGATATGGGTACCCTGAATGCCAATATGGATACCCTAAATGCCAATATATGGGTACCCTGAATGCCAATATATGGGTACCCTGAATGCCAGTATGTGTAAGCCTACGCTGAATACCAATAAGGGTACCCTGCCAAATCCCGATATGGGTACCCTGAATGCCAATATGGGTACCCTGGATGCCAATATGGATACCCTGAACGACAATATAGGGAATTCTCAAAGGGATTCCATGGACTTGGGCAATGCGGGATTGAAGATCAAAAACACTTTGTGCGCACATGGATGGATTTGAAAACATGTTAGACAAAAGGAAGGCTCCACCGTTGATCGCAATGCGGGGGAATGGAGTCTGCATAGGTTCACGTACACAGTGGCTCCATGTGTTGGTTCTATTAAGTCTGTTAGACTATGGGAACGCAGAAACTGATTTCCCTCCGATATGGTCAGCTGGAGATACAGTTTAGACGAGCGGGGCATTGCCCTGGAGTGACCCAGTGTGCTTACCACGGTGACGGCAGGAGTCAGGATAGCCCAACTCAGCGGCCAGAACCAGCCCGGGGTGAAGGTCAGCATGGTGGAGATATCATTGTAGTACTTCCTGATGCCGTAGCCGTACGAGATGGTGATACACTCGAAGCTCGCCACCCAGAGGAGCGGCATACCGCTGGCCGCGTAGGAATCCAATAACTGGAACATGTACATTCCTCCCTACCAGCAAAAGTACAAAAGCCAGTGTTACAATTCCTACTGAAAAGGCATCAATTCTATCCTCACCACTTTCCCATAGTCATGCCAACGCGTAATATCCTTACGACTAGTGGTGGGAACATTGAAGGACGTGCAACCAATGTATTCTAAGTGGTTGCCGGTCGCGTGGCCAAGCCAGCTGTATCGCATTTGAACACTTTACTCGGTGGATAAAGTTTCTTTGCTGAGCTTTCCACTTATGATTGCCATGAGGGAGCCTACTGCCAACTGACAGTGTTCTGTGATGAGAAGTACATGTCACGTTTAATCTTTTGGGAATTTATGATGTAATCTTCAATTTGATATGAGGAAAAACAATGCCGCTGATTGGAAGAGGTAACTTGTATAAGAAATGAAAACCTGAAGCCCAAGCCTGAGTCTAAGCCGTTATTTTGTAACGTGACATAGGCAGTACGGCACAGTCCGCTAAATAACACGCGAACCTAAGGATACTCAGCCAATAACGTAGCCGAAGAGCGGCTCGCAACAGACTTGCCCGCAATCCGTAGCCGCAGCCGCAGCCGCAGCCGCTCGGTGACGTACCTCCGTGACGCACAGGAAGCCGAGGAAGAAGTCGACCACGCAGAGACCGACCACGAACGGCGTGCGCCGCTCCCTGAGACGTAGCCCGGGAAACCCGTCCATGATAGATGTGACGAGGCCCTCCACCACGCAGAACTGCCATCCAGGCACGTGGCCAAAGAGAGGAAACACAAAGCCCAAACAACGGGAGTTAGTAGTGCACTTTGTCACTGTGATTGAAATGCCGGATGATGTTCTTTTCAGCGTAGGGCATTCTCCATTCTAAAGCTCCATATAAATGTGTTAGTTGCTTGTTTTCTTTGTCTTTTCGATATTACTTCAGCTGTTTAATTGTCCTGTAAAAGGTGTTTGCTTAATGTATCGTACCATGGCTTTGGTATGGATGTACGGCACGCATGTTTAACATCCAGGGGACTCTATGATGTTCCATCATGTTGTAAAGGTAACGGTAGCCATGGAAGGTGTCATAAAGATTGTTTGCATATCGTTCTTTTATGGCATATGCTTGGTGATACTGCAGAGTAAAGAAACATTCTGTTGCAAGCAGCGCAGCAATATATGCATGACCCACCCACGGAAAGATAGCTGGCTTTGCCCTCCCAAAGACCCGTATTATTTTCGTGCTCATGGATTAATTTATGAAGAATCCCCAACAGTTTGTCCCTAATTTGTACAACATTATTGCGTATTTTGTAATGCTGAATAATTTACAATCTAATTCACGACGATGTCTTTTCTCGTTATCTCTCTAAAACACAATACTTTTGTGTTTTGAGACACCGGTTTTTATTGTATGACTTTTCTCGGCTAACCTTCATCGCATCGCCGTGTAGTTTGCAGGCCGTCGCTGTTAGTGATTTTTGTTTTCATCCAAAGTTAAAAAAATGGAGATGGGCTTGCGTTTCGATCTCAGCAGGGGCCTTTCTCATAGGGGGAGTTGAGGGCGATGTTATGGGTGAATTCTGGTGGGTAACATTTATGCGAATTACCTGGCTGTCCAGCCCGAGCATAACCAGCATGGAGAAGAACAGGATGGACCAGAACGGAGCGCCGGGCATGGTGTCCACAGCCGTCGGGTACGCCACAAACGCCAGTCCCGGACCTGTGAGTGCCAATACACCAAGTCGTTAATCACGACATCTACGTTGCCCAAGTCTATCCCCCTAAAGGATTAGACCAGAAACCACTGCTTGCAAGGCTGACGGGTTTTTACGGCGGTCGGCATTTAACCAGGGGCAGAGCCAAGAGGTAGTGTGGTATTCGGTGGCACGACAGCTACGGGGACCAAGAGTTCATATAACCACTTATTTACAATTTGCCTTACGTTCAATATTTGTTATTGAAATGCAATGGGATAAACATAACTGTGACAACTAACATATTGTGTTGTGCATTTCCTCTTGATAAGAGCCATTACTTCCCAACCGCGGGATATGCTTTGGAATTCGAGGCTGGAATTGCAGGCTACACTATGAAAATATCGGGCAATATTAAACCAATGTTTTGACCATGATTGATCAACATCAACTGTAAAAATTGGTCTACAGAAGCCCATCCGTTCGATTGTGTTGTTCACAGTCAATCACATATATTCAATGTTTTTTTACCCATAGTTTCTATTGTGTGCTTCGTCGTTGAAATTGAATTGAAGCTTTCGAATGTTTCATCCAGACTTGGTATCCTGTATCGAACTTCGTCTGTTCCGAATCGACGTGAATTGTGTGGACGAAGCCATCCTTCATTGTCGGAAAAGGTTGGCTTAATTTCCCAACACTTGGTCTGGTCTTATGAGAAATGCTGTGAGTCTGTGGTTGCTCTCGAACGACACAATCTAATAATTGGTCTCATATTGACCACTTTGTATGTTCAGTCCTATTATATCAAGGCGGTCAAAGTATAACTACATATGTACAGTAGTTTTACTGTGTCCGGCTTGGGAGCTGCTCTTGTCTCGGGGATTACCTTCGTCCGCCACCTCAGACACATCCACCTCCTGGATGAACGCCATGTAGCCCAAGATCGCAAAGATGACGAAACCAGCGAACAGACTGGTAGCCGCGTTCACAATGCCCACCACAACGGTATCGCTGTTATTGGCAAACGAATGTAAAAATGAGCATGAATAAACATTATATCGAAGAGATTGATATGAGTAAAAGAGCTATTTTCCGAGCGATTGACTGTCAATTTGGTAACTCAGTCAGTTCGGGATTGATTTTTGTTTTTTTAAAAGTAGTTTTTTTCCACCCTAACGGAAGTGAAAAATTGGTGCGTTGGCGACCGCGTCATAGGCCTATATTGATTTGACATTACCATAATATTATGATGATCTTTGTCTAGTCGCATTGCATAGACTCGATTAGCTTCCCAGGCACTATATCTTAGCTGGTCATGTGTGTCGCTGATGTTGTCGGACCGTATGTTTACCCGGCGTGGAACTACGGCCTTTGCTTTGGCTTCGGTTTTATTTTGGAGTTCCGTTTGGGACTCGGCCTTTGGCTCAGTCCTAGGGTTTGACTTGGCTGTGGGATGGGCTGTGCTATGGGCTCTGGGCATGGCTGTGGGATGGGCTGTGCTATGGGCTCTGGGCTTGGGCTATGGGTGTTGGGCTGTGCTATGGGCTCTGGGCATGGCTGTGGGATGGGCTGTGCTATGGGCTCTGGGCATGGCTGTGGGATGGGCTGTGCTATGGGCTCTGGACATGGCTGTGGGATGGGCTGTGCTATGGGCTCTGGGCTTGGGCTATGGGTGTTGGGCTGTGCTATGGGCTCTGGGCATGGCTGTGGGATGGGCTGTGCTATGGGCTCTGGGCTTGGGCTATGGGTGTTGGGCTGTGCTATGGGCTCTGGGCATGGCTGTGGGATGGGCTGTGCTATGGGCTCTGGGCATGGCTGTGGGATGGGCTGTGCTATGGGCTCTGGGCTTGGGCTATGGGTGTTGGGCTGTGCTATGGGCTCTGGGCATGGCTGTGGGATGGGCTGTGCTATGGGCTCTGGGCATGGCTGTGGGATGGGCTGTGCTATGGGCTCTGGGCTTGGGCTATGGGTGTTGGGCTGTGCTATGGGCTCTGGGCATGGCTGTGGGATGGGCTGTGCTATGGGCTCTGGGCATGGCTTTGGGATGGGCTGTGCTATGGGCTCTGGGCTTGGGCTATGGGTGTTGGGCTGTGCTATGGGCTCTGGGCATGGCTGTGGGATGGGCTGTGCTATGGGCTCTGGGCATGGCTGTGGGATGGGCTGTGCTATGGGCTCTGGGCATGGCTGTGGGATGGGCTGTGCTATGGGCTCTGGGCATGGCTGTGGGATGGGCTGTGCTATGGGTTCTGGGCTTGGGCTATGGGTGTTGGGCTGTGCTATGGGCTCTGGGTTTAGGCTATGGGTGTTGGGCTGTGCTATAGGCTCTGGGCTTGGGCTATGAGTTTAGGTTTTTTTGGTTTGGGTTCGGGATCGGACTAGGTCTTGGGCTTTGCTGTACAAAGAATATATATTTAGATTCATGATTTTTACAGAAGATGGCAGCCATAGATCCGAAGCCAGAATTTAGGTCACGATTTCTGAAAGACCCTGGAACTTACATCAAGCTGTTATTCCTGTAGGGGTTGTAGCTTCCTAGTGAGATGAGCGAACCGATGCCGACGCCGTACGAGAAGAAGATCTGCGTGGCCGCATCCACCCACACCTGCACCACGTGAAGTGAAAACGGCAAAGCAGTCTTTTAGTTGGATTCATCATAGGAAAGCAGGATGTAGGCCTATGTCATCTGTATATAAAGCAGTTTAGAATAGTGGTATATATATGTTAATCTCAGAATAAGTCGTGCAGTTATTATCGAGGGCACTTACCTGAGGCTCTGTCAGTTTGTCAAAGGTGGGTGTGATGTAGTAAAGTATGCCGTCATACGATCCTTCGAGGAGGACCCCGTTGATCAGTAGGATGAGGAGAATGACGTAGGGGATCAGGGCAGTGAACCATACAATCTATACAGGAGCCAAACGATCAAACCAGTTTAAAGGGACTATGCCAGAGTAGCTTTATTTTAGCAGCATAGTGAGTTCACCAAATGATAGATTGACTCAGATAAATAGATTGGACATCTTTGAATCGTTGAGGAGAGCATACTGACGTAATGGACCAAACGAACTGGAGAGGAGAAAATCCATCTTCTTTGGTTTTATTTCCTCTCCTCTATTCACCCTCGCATCTCCCCTCTTCCATTCCCCTCTCGTCTCGTCTCGTCTCAGCTCCTCTCCCTCTCCTGTCCCCTCCACTCTCCCTTGCCCTGTCCCTCCCCTCTCCCCTACTTTCTCCCCTCCCCTCTCCCCTCTTCCCTCCCCGCTCCCCTCTCCCTTTTCCTCTCCCCTCCCCTCTCCCTTCATTTCTCCCCTCTCCCCTGCCCTGTCACCTCCCCTTTTCCCTCCTCTCCCATCCCCTCCCCTTCCCCTCCCCTCCCCTCCCCTCCCCTCCCCTCCCTTCCCCTCCCATCCCCTCCCCTCCCCTCCGCTCCCCTCCCCTCCCCTCCCCTCCCCTCCCCTCCCCTCCCCTCTCCTCTCCTCCCCTCTCCCCTCCACGATCTCCTCTCATTTTCCTCTCCCCCTCCTCTCTCTCCTCCTCTCCCCTTCTCTCCTCTCCCATCCTTTCCTCTTCTCTTCCCTCCCCTCCTTCTCTCTCCTCTCCCCTCCTCTCCCCTTCCTCTACCCCCCTCCTTTCCTCTCCTCTCCTCTCCTCTCTCCCCTCCTTCCCTCTCCTCTCTCTCTTCTCCTGAATCACCTTTCCGGTTGTTTTGACGCCTTTCCAAATGCAGAGGAACGTCAGCACCCAGGCAAAGGCGAGGCAGCCCACCAGATCCCACCTCAAGCTTCCAACCTCTTCAAACCCATCGCTGATGTGCAACACTCTCCTCCTGCAAAATGGAATACAATCAAGTATGTATAGAGGTTTCCGAATCGGTTGATTTTGGAGAGAAAACAAAAAGTTGGAGTGGACTAAAGAAGTTAGGCGACAAACTAGGCTTTTCTTTAACCGATGGACTCAGACTTCTCCGAAGCGGGTCAACCTTGCACGAGGCTGACTGGCAAGTAACTGGGTCCAATTTACTTGAGCTGCTAAAGCACCAACATCAAGAAGTCACGATTCATAGAATCAGCTTAGTATCAACCCAGGATCCACTGTTGTTTCGTGGTATAAGAAAAGGAATAGTGGAATACAAATCAAGAACAGTTAGCATCACATTATAATTATGGTTTGAATCCTGTTTACACAAGCAAGACATTTCGTGCTTAGCAGATTTTCACGCTTAAGCGGCTCTATGGCATTGGGCTCAGGTCCCTCGTTCTGAATGCGCATTGGCGAAACAGCGCCGCCTATAAATTATACGGAGTCCGCTTAATGCCATGCCACCACTTACTCCCAGTACTGCTCGGCCGACGACTCGCCCAGTGTCTTGGGCAGGAGCGAGCCGTTGGTGGAGAGGAAGAAGTCCTTCTTGATCTCCGAGGACAGGTTGGCCTGGAGCTGCAGCTCGCTGCAGAACTCGTTGTTCCAGTAGTTGCTGCAGTCGTGCCAGGGCAGCTCGGTGGTGAAGGAGACGAACATGTAGAAGATGGACCAGGAGACGATGATGATGTAGTAGACATTCAGCATGGCCGCTATGGTGGCGGCCGCTAGACCCACGCCTGTTGTGTAGAATAAAACCAGCAGCGTAAGTCATTGTGGGGTTTCTTATGGACTTGTTGAACAGTATTGAACTGCTCAAACAAGAAAAGAGAAAACTGAATGGGAAATTTCCTAACAGTTTGCAAATTAGAAACGAAAATGTGCTCCTATATCACCTGACCTATTCAGTCCGTAGGTGGCTGCTTTCTCCCCAAAGCCAGTTAGAAGCATTTTCCCACCAAATGTCTCCAGGAATCACTGACCCCGCTTTCATTCGGATGAAAGCAACTATTTCTAGCAAACCTGGCCATATCGACAACACTTCGGGATTCACACAAAGTGGGCGCAGCTTTTAAAGCACAGTTTCGTTGGTGCTCTTTAACGGTTTGAACGATTTTGTCAATCTTTTTCATTTGGTTTTCATGTCTGCCTCTAGAGAGGTCTCTACTCCCTTATCGGTTTATCGTTTACCCCCGTTAAGGCTCTGTCACCTGTGATTGGTTTTCTTTCTCAATGATAGCAATTTTGGGTGGCCCTCGTCAGCTTCCAGCATTTGGAGCTGTACAAATGCCGCCCCCCGTTTCTTGGTATAGCCTAACAGACCAGCAGTCGATTTCACCAATTAACTCATGGTAACTTACGATCAATCGGAAGTCGATGAGCGATGCACAGAAACCACATCACGGTTTATCACAGCTAACGATTGGTTATCCATCGCATGTTGAGTAACGCCCAAGCTTCATCAATCAAGCCGCCATTAGTCAGGGGCCATCACACACAAACCATTTGTCTATAATATCTATACATCTAGCGATAGATCCATGCAGATGTAGTGTGTGTATGTATGTATACCTTTGATGGCGGGGAAGATATCCCACACGCTGATTCCGCCCGTCTGCAGTAGCTGTCCCAGCGACACTTCCATGAGGAAGATGGGCACACCGCAGACTACCAGCGACACGAAGTAGGGAATGAGGAACGCCCCTGTGTGCAAATAAATTAGATGGTATCATGAATTAACTAACCCACCATTGGTTTTATCTGACACATTTTGGTGAATGATTTTAACCTACAGAATCAAGTAGTTGGGATTTTATTGGTCAATACATTTTTACCTGTTGAAATTTTGACCAACATTAGCCAGAATGTCGGCGAATTATGTCCTAAAAAAATGTTTTTAAAGCGCAGTTGGTAACAAAGACCAAACTGCATTTTCAGGCGGGTGGTTGTGTTGTAAATAACGCAGTGTAGGCCTATGATGTTTCCGTATTTTTGTCCATTTCTGTAACCATGCCATTGATACCCGAACGCATTCTGATCAACGCTTATGCAAAACATTTATCATATGTAAAGTGCGATTCCTCGGACCACATATAGACCTACTCGAGTTCGTTACGAGTTCGCAAAAGACAGTTGCGATAATGATGGCAGACCACGGACTGGGTGAACTGTATACGCCATACCCGTCTCTGATCTATGAATTTGCCTTTTGCATGTTGATTTGCATAGATCCTTGTACCCTGTCTTCGCGGTGCCAAAGACGTACGACGTGCGTCTTATAGCGCCAGACTATTCATGATTATGCATTCTGGACCTATTGTTGCTATTCCACGTGATTCGGGGCAAGCTTACAGCGTGGCAACGGGCTGGGGTGGTCTTGTACCCGATGGTATCGCTGCGTGAACGTATGATGAAATTGAATTCAAGGAAATGTTACCAGTCGAACGCATGCATAAAAAGCGACGTTCAACTCCAAACTTCTGCCCTTTGATTACGTCGTTACAAATGAAAATTTACAAAGTGAATCAACTGTGCAGTCATGCTTGAATTGATTCCCCCTTCAGAACCTTGACCCTTTCTGTTTTTTTGTACGGTCAGGAATGTGTAACTATGCTACCGTATGTCTTTATCGACGGCGTTTCTCTTCGAGTGATGACCTTGTCGTCGCAGACAAATCGCATCTTATTTTACAGAAACTGAACTGATCAGCACTCGTCGGAAAACCAAACTATTTGATGAGGGATTACGGGCTACGTAACGCTGATTCTTATCAGAAAGGGGACTGTTTATAGCTTTGGAATCAATCGCTAATCCGCGATTATAGCCAGTGTAATGGACAGTTAAGTTGTAAATTTCCACGCCGATATCACGCGTTGACCGAGAGGTCCTTCTTGGAATTGTTTTTCTGCCGGAAACAAGGAAATGATAACCGAGCAATTAAACCATAATTATACTACAGGAATAGAACACCCCCAGCCCTTCAGGGGTGACGTGTGTAGGACCATCGCGGTGTGAAATGCCGTTTCCTGTGAAACCCTAGCTCCAATAGTTCTTGGTCATATGGCTTCTGTTATCTTTAACAATGGACAATGCTAAACAAAAAAAATGTCCTTTCTCCCGGTTTTCTTGGAAAATAACTCCGAATTTACTTCAGACAGTTGCGGACTTTCTGTATCAATAAGTCTATGGGCACAGAAATAGACGTAAAACACCAGTAGGCCTATGTGTGCACAGTCAAAAAATACTACATGTCCCGATTGCGGTGGGTAAGAACAATATAGGCTACATAACCTGTTATGTTGCCTGTTATTAAGCGCACGATTGTTGTCGTTAATTCTGCAGTTGTTTTTCAGCCCACAGCAGAATGTTTTTGCTTTTCCAGGCATCTTAGCCAGTACGTCTCTGTTTCAAGTGCATAATTGGGTGTCTTGGAGATGGGCGAATGCCTTCGCTCGTGTCAAGCTCTGCGTATCACGGAGATCCCGAATTAATGCACAGGCTGGCGCAACCGCTCGAGAGCTTTGTACACGACAAAGGTTAATGTACTCGAGCGCCAAACAACACGACGCTGTTATTGACAAAGTTTTCGTTCCTGAAGGTGCTCGTGGAAAGTTTTCGCTTTCTTTTTTTTAAAGAACATCTCCTACACCATATAATTTTTTTTTATTGAGTAAAACAAGCATATTGTTCTCATCGATGTTCGGGGCGTGAGAATTACCAGCTGCGCTGCTAGATATTCGATTAGTTCTCGATAATTTCTGAAGGTGCATAGTCCTATACGTCTGAATGGACGTGGCAGTGATAGGCCGTGCCCGAGACGGGCTTCCAGAGCTACGGCTAGGGCTATTATCAATTCGCATCTCCTTGTATTTTCAATAGGGGGAAGACCTAGACCTAGCTCTAGACGCCCGTTTCTGACACGCGGCCATAGCTGGTTTGGCAACCGCCATTACGCCGTGATGAAATCATTCTGTGCAATCACGCATATGCCTGTATATACTAAACATATCAAACAAATAACGGTTTCAACCACTGCTGCTGAAATGGTGTATATCCCCCACCCCTGAAAGAAATAATTCCTATCCTTGAGACGCGGTAACATATTAAACGTTTGTCATCGAAGTTGAGGTTATTTGATACGTATAATGTATTTGTAATGTGATACACCACAATCTCATATCTGTTCTTGTCTATACTTTGCACTCACTTTGAACAGAGAATACAAGGCCAACGTTGGTTCAAATATGAAGTGTACACGTTGGGCCACATTTGACTAATATTTCAGAATAAAGTCCAGGGTAAAGATCAAACTAGTATTCGTTTAACTTGTATCCAGTCCAGGTTATGCAGTCAATATTATGAGCCAGGGCCGGGGAAGTTGTGACCAACAGGCCTTTGCAGTGTATTGTGTAGTTTGAAGAAGATGATTTGTTTGGGTTGTTGATTCACAAGAGTGGGCCACATTTGACTAATATTTCAGAATAAAGTCCAGGGTAAAGATCAGACTAGTATTCGTTTAACTTGTAT
The DNA here is from genome assembly GCA_949987565.1 of Luidia sarsii. Taxonomy (NCBI): domain Eukaryota; kingdom Metazoa; phylum Echinodermata; class Asteroidea; order Paxillosida; family Luidiidae; genus Luidia; species Luidia sarsii. The sequence goes on along the minus strand of OX465103.1, from coordinate 7,006,048 downwards.
CCAGTCCAGGTTATGCAGTCAATATTATGAGCCAGGGCCGGGGAAGTTGTGACCAACAGGCCTTTGCAGTGTATTGTGTAGTTTGAAGAAGATGATTTGTTTGGGTTGTTGATTCACAAGAGTGACCCGGAAATAGGATTGCATTAACAAAACTCCTCTTGGGCTCTCAAAAAGGCAGTCGTTCTCTCTGTAACGAGCATCGAGGAAGAAACGAATCTAAAGAAAATTTTATGTGCAATCTAAAGGTTACCGCATAAAATAATGTACATTTTGAGGAACAAGGGGACAAATCGGGTTAATATGTAAGCGGACGATATATGGAACGACCTTTGTCACCGAATTGGTAACTTGTAGCGAGCGATAGCAATGTTTGCCGCCAGATAGAGCGGTACCTGTTGTGGGGACACACTGAGGGCATCAGGCCTCGGCGGTCCGTGCACTAGGCCGAGGCGAGTGGAATTTTCCACTCGGCCAACCCGAGTATATCCATCACCATCTGAACCTTATATCTAGGATTAGTTTTGTAAGAGAACGTGCGTGATCAATGCTCAAGGTTTTGTCTTTCCATTATGTAAACCCTCCATTTCACAAGCCAATCCCTATGAATTACTATGGGTTTTTTTTATACCAGAATGTTTACCCCTACTAGGAAGAGTTGATATACATTGTCCATTTCATCGAGACTGATGTGCTCAAATTAAAAGGTATGATAACTAATTGGGGGTTTTCGTTTCATGAATAAAATTATTACTTAAACCCTTTAAACCCTTAAAATGTGTAGGTCCACTGTTTTTAGATTTTTCCGGATGCTAGCGGTTAACGTAAACGTTTGTCCCATTCAAGGTAAGACGCATGCAGTTCACATGGTTCGTTCAGTGAAATTGTCATTTTTCTTACAGTGTAAATAGATTACGCTACAATATTGCAATCATTATAAACCCCCAAATAGGTATTTCAAAAAGCGGAAATATCAATGTTAGATGACAATTATACCACATTTACTTTGTGATCTTCATTAATGATAAATTGACGTAAATGATTAGAACAAATGAGAAAGTAGTCGATGGGTAAAAAGGTATGTTACCAGCACAAGAACAGATACATAATGGGTGCTTATCGAAATGTTATCTAACAGCGCAATCGTATTTGAAGAATAAGGACTACCTTATAGGCTACGTCCAACGCTGTTGTACCAGGCTGCCGTTCTGAATATTAACGCGCTATATCACACGGTCGGCCAACAAGGCTGATTGATATAGGAAGGTTTGCGGTGACACCATGTATCAGGTCTCTTAAAGGAAGAGGTTTGGTTCTGAAAAGAACCTGAGTGGTAACTCGACGTTTCGACCAGTATGCTCTGGCCGTCATCAGGAGAAAGGCTGATTGATATAAGCTACTGGGTACATTGAAAAGATCCTCTATTTGACTGTCTCTCGGGCAACATTTTGATCATCGTCCGTCATAATAATTATTTAACCTGATGGTAACTTCATTAGTCAACCAAAGCCCCACTGATGGATTTGTAAGTCACATTTCTGATGAAGTCATTCCGAGTGTTGGGTAAAGGAGTTTGCCCAAAACTCATTTAGCCTTATAATGTTTTCATATTGTGTCACAGAAAATAGTATATCAGGTGTCTATTCCAGTAGTTAGTGTCATGCATGTGATGAAATGAATTGGTTCAAGGGCGAACATCCCAGTGGATGTTCAAAGTATGATAGGCAATGATAGAAGTAAAAGATAGAGGCATTCACCCATGACATTCAACCATTCATAGATCCATTCTCTCATTCAACGATGGAATTTACATAGGGCCTAAACCATTGAAAGATGAGTTGTTGGTAGCTATAGGTGTAAATCATTGAAAGATGACTTTTTGGTAGCTATAGGTGTAAACCATTGAAATATGACTTGTTGGTAGCTATAGGTGTAAACCATTGAAAGATGACTTGTTGGTAGCTATAGGTCTAAACCATTGAAAGGTGACTTGTTGGTAGCTATAGGTGTAAACCATTGAAAGATGACTTGTTGGTAGCTATAGGTCTAAACCATTGAAAGATGACTTGTTGGTAGCTATAGGTCTAAACCATTGAAAGATGACTTGTTGGTAGCTATAGGTCTAAACCATTGAAAGATGACTTGTTGGTAGCTGTAGGTCTAAACCATTGAAAGATGACTTGTTGGTAGCTGTAGGTGTAAACCATTGAAAAATGACTTGTTGGTAGCTATAGGTGTAAACCATTGAAAGATGACTTGTTGGTAGCTATAGGTGTAAACCATTGAAAGATGACTTGTTGGTAGCTATAGATGTAAACCATTGAAAGATGGTAGCTGTATAGGTTGCGCTTTGCAATGCACTTCTAAGAACTGAACAAAAACTCATCAGTTTTGAGGATATGAAGCTTTGGGGACAATAAGGTCTTTGAATTATTCGTTTAACTTTGTGCCAAGAGTCTGGGTGCTGGCATTGATGGCTGGTTTACTGTACCTACCTCCTCCGTTCTTGTAGCAGAGGTAGGGGAACCTCCACACGTTGCCCAGGCCCACCGCGTAGCCGATGCAGGCCATGATGAAGTCCAGCTTGTTGCCCCAGCCGCCACGATCCACCTCCTCCTCGTCCATGCCCTTCTCGTCGCCCTCCAGGCGCAGGGGCTCCATGTCCAGGGGCACCATCTGGCCGGACAGAGCCTCGGCCTCCTTCCGCTTGGCGCCGCGATCGCCGGCCGACGCCGTCATCGTCGTCCCGTTAGGCTGCGCTACCTCAGCGGTGGCCATGGTGCACTGTATACTGGTTACTCTGCGCTTGGGGTTACAGATGCACTGAATCGTTCTAGCCTTCTCCTCTAAGATACCTCACTCCTCTCTCTCTGTTGCCTTTTCCCCTACTTTGAAATGAAAGTGATACGAATACCACAGACAACCCTTTATGTCTGTGAGATCAGATGTATGTATATATTGTAGAGGTTCCCTAGATTGTGGATAGTAAGTAGGAGCGGAGGAGCGTAATATGGTCGTTTGCTGCCAGTGACGCTGGACTGTATTGACAACGCCTGACTGATGTTACCTATTGTGCCCGGTTAATCAACATGGGAGTTGTATATAGTAGGAGAAACGCTATCCATTACATGCAATTTCGAGTTCAAAGGTCGCTGCAATCATCGGGGCGTGTCGATCTCTGCGGAAGGGTGGTTACGTCGATATCTTTATCGCTCCGCGGCTTTGCCTGATCTGTTTAGTTGTGTGTAGTCCGATCCTCCATCAGTAATTAATTCGCTAAAAGTGGCAATTTATTGACGGGCTCTCTTTCGATGCATTTTTTCTCCTGAAAATGTTTATAGGTATAAAAGGAAAATTCCGTTCCCCCTAATCAGAAAGATGTAGAAGTCCTGATGTTTCGACCCTAACAGGATCTTTCTCAAACGCGGATGTCTGCCTTTGTGTGTGTGTTATCGATGTAAGTCAGTTATCAATGTCAGAATAATTGTGGGCATGGACACGTTTCCTCATTGAAAATCGCACAGACCAATGGGGCACCCTATAATAGGCGAAGGAATTATAGAATCGAATACACATTAACCTGGAGTCAGTCTTTCGTACAATTCCTTCCAATTGAATGGATCGATTCCTTCCAATGAATTGACTGCAGATGATTCTGCATATTTGGTTGGGGGAGGGGTTATGACTAAAGTGTATAATACTATCTATACCTGTCTTACCAAACAATGATGTCTGTAATATCGCCAGAGTGGGTCTTCGATTAGCAATGCAAATATGGCGGCTTTGATTGGCACAGAATTTAGATAGCAACGCCCAACCAACCTTTTGGGGTTTAATCTAATGCATCGCAACTCGGAGGCTGTATACTTTTTAACCAGACTAGCAGAACTTTGAACACATTGCTGATGTACATGGAAAACGACAGCGAAACACACGTGGATAAGGAGCAACGGTAATTTATTTGTCGACGCTGTAAAAATGGTTTGAGTAGATTTTACCACAAATTTCGTCAATGTTGGAGAGTATATCAACATGTGACGTCATAATTGTTGGAATGTGTGAAGGATTCTAACCCAAAGTCAGCCGCAAACTCCTAGGACTTTTAATCGGGCCATTTTTTCCCACCACAATTTGTGCTCAACGTTTTTACAGTTGGATTATAGAAACTTCCCCTTGGTAGGGCATCTCTCATCTGCTAAATGGATTAAAGACATCTCGATCTCTTCCAAAAAGTAAATGAGTGATTTAATTCTCCTTTGTACGGGCATATGCACACTGCTCCCTATTTTCGTTGTCATTGCATTGCCGGTTGCTTCAAAATCTTGATCACTCCAAGACTGTTTTTTTCTTTTACTCTAAACACCTGAGAACTTTGGTCAAGATTTACAAGAGATAGCACTTTTGTATCGTAGACTTTTAGTATTTAACAAAAGTTGCCATGGGAAACTGTCCCGTTCCTTACAGAGGTCTAAAAAGTAGTCCTAATTCCATAATTCCTCCTTGCCATGGCTTTTGAAACTAATTGAACTTTGTCATATCTATAGCCACTGGGTATATAATACAAGTTGAAACACGTGACATCGACTGATCAGCCCGGAGCCCTCTTTCCCTATCTACTTTCCTAGGTACTCGTAACACTGCACTTGAAATGTGTGTCACTATTTTGCCGTTGCTGATGACGACTACCACCAGTCCCCAAGATGACACGTTGAGATACGAGTTAATCAGCACCTGCCCAATGCTTGATCTTTGATCTTTGGCAGTTTGCAGGGGTTAGGGAGCTCGAGCACGGGCGTTAACAGGCGGGGCGGGGGGGAGGGAACATGTTCCCCACTTTCAAAAGTAGAAGGGGGCATCATATGATTTGTTTCTCCCTCCACTGTTTAGGATCAGAAGTATGACAGGAAAGCATGTTTTCTTGTGTTGTGTTTTCTCGTGTTTCTTTCTCACTTTGAAGTAGATAAAATACACTATTACTATGCACCAATTAACGGCATGATTGCCAGCACGAAAATGCAGAAAAGCTCCCTACCGCGGGAGGGGACACCCCCTGCTACACCCTCTCCCGCGCTTGCTACGAGTTCGGGTATGAGCACCTCCCCCCTCGCAAAATGATCCTCCCACATTTCAGAACCGGTTGACGCCCTTTGGGATGTCATCAAACAAGTCTAAAACGAAATCTTGATGAGTACCTGTATGGACGATGTCGGATTGTGAGGAAGTCTTCACGCACCTAGCTGTGGCTTTGCCCTACTACTTCCCACTTATACCCATTATACCCACTTATACCCATTCCGTCTCTGAGCCTTGCTGCGTGAATGCAGAATTCCTCCCATGAAAGGCCCAGTCCTAACCAAACCAAGACACAACCTCCAGTTTGACAATCGAAACAAGAAACACCCCACAAAGTATAGGTAACCTCAGATGTGCTTTGTAAGTTTTTGAAGAAAAAAAAACCCTGAAAAACGCTGAGAGCTCATCAAGTGTTTGACTATTTACTGATGTTCACTGATATATTCGAGCGAGGACAGTCATAGCTTCACATGCGCCATTTTGTAACTTTTGGGCGTTGAACTCTCCGCCCTCTCTGAACGCAAGCAGCAGTCGGTAATTATGGCGATTATCGGGGCTGAACTTTATGCTTTGGGTGAGGTGCGGTGTTGGGGTCAAAGTGCGCTTAGTCCATATGCCCCATTCCCACAGCATGGGCGTGCTCCGTTTACTGCACCTCAATGTTTACATGCCAATATCAGCGGTATTAGTAAGCGCTTATCGCGAGCATTGGGTGGAACTGTAGCGGGATGGCCGGTTAAATGGATGGCGGTCAATTGGGAAAAGAACACTTAACACTTTTGGTACTAGTGATTGTCAAAGTGGTACAAAGTGGTACAGCAATGTGCTAATTGTCTGCTAAGGATCAGTTAGCATAAATATGTTAAAAACTCTTATAGGATATCATTTGATTCCGTGTAACTCTTATATAGAGGGGTGACCCATTAATGCTATATAAGTGCCCTATGTCCATAGTTCAAAGGAAATGCAATGCTACCACATTATAACCACATAGTCTGAGTGTAGTGATATTAGATCATGCTTTTTATTATTATATTCACACCAGATATAAAAACGAAATTCTTAATAACTTATATACTTTCCAATAGATCGTGTACTTTTTTTTATCCATCTTTTTAAGTTACATTGGTATGTATCGCAAAATAAGTCGCATATTATTATATAGACGAATGCTGAATATAAATTGGAACTTGATGTTACGGAGACTGTCCTTTTGGGAAATCCGTTAAAACGCCCAAACTGGGGTATGTGCATGGGTAAAAATACAATCTTTTAAACAATCATTGTTTACTGACTTACAGGCCTACAAAGACATCAGAAATCCAATCTGCAGGTAAATTATCACGTGCTCCATGAAGGGCCTGCCTTGTGGATTGAGCTACCATTAGAAATTCGTCAAATTATGAATGTTAGAAGTTAGAAATCGTCTAATTAAGAATAGCCTGGATATATATTCTTCTCTACCTATTTCGGGTAATCACCACTGGTATTGTTTCCGTTTGTTTGTCAGTATTGATTGTTTATATGTAATCAAGCCGTGTGCACGGAAGGAACATTTTATTGTTGCAATGCTCTTCTATCCCATAATGTAGTTGCAGGAGTGAAAACAATGGCACTTACGTTTATTGGTGTAGTTCAGATAAACATGCGGAAAACGCATTTTATGTGTTTCAGTATAGGCCTTGACGTGTGAATTCTGATTCTCAAAGTCGATTTTTTTTTAAGTATAAACGCCATCTTTCAGAGAACATAAGATGCAGGTTTATGTACATTTCAACAAGAGCACAACGAAGTATAATACACCGTGATTATTACAACTTTTTCCAAATGGTTACGTCAGTTAGTGCTCAAGTTAATAGCACTGTTTATAGTACTATACGAGCCATTAAATGTTGCTGTAGATAGTACGGTAGTCGTTTTCATACAAATGCTGACCCTATTGTATCCTCAGCATAATTGCACAGAGCTAGTTGCTGAGGCAATTGGATGCAGTACAAGAAAGGCGTGATGGTTTTTCTCCACACTATACGGCATAAGGCCACCAGGGATGGACGGTATATACGTGGCACTTCCTGATATGTTGTTTATACTAATTCGTTTCTAGTCATTACAGCCATGTATCGCTAATCGACTTATACCCCGTATTGATAGATATACCGTACAGAGGGAGTCAAGTGCCCACTACTAAAGTCAAATCCAGACCATTTCTTTGTACAAAATATCCCTTGAAATCAAATCTGAAACGTGCCAAGATTGATTCAAAAGTAGGCTGATAGTATAGGATTGTATATTTACAAGGATTGTTTCGTAAAGTGATTTATTCCGTCGCCATTTGAGCACATCCATTTCAGGCAAAGTAAAGTACAAAGGCAGAGTTTTAAACCAGATACCTAGATTATTTAGAAAGAGTTTCGCGATTATCGGTAATTTTGAGCACTTTGACCCTCACCTCCCGCGACGCTATAGTCTCTTCTCCAGCCGTCGCTTACTCGTCATCGAAAGCGTCTGGACCCATCCGTTCGTAGGCGGCGTTCTTGAAGCCTTTCACGATCTCTGTGACGGAGTTGGTGTAGGGCGGCGGCATGGAGTCCGTGTCTCCACCGGCGGCGGGCAGACTGGAGGTCCCGCCCTCCGCCTTGTCCTCGTCGATGATTGGGTTCTCCTTCTCCTTGGGGTGCAGGAGGGGCGTGGTTAGGTAGTGCAGTCGCTGCGAGAAAAAAACCCACATAAACATAGCCGTGAGGGCGCCCTATCTGTTTACCCGGGCACTTTAACCAAATCCGGCTTAGGCCGTGCGGCTCCAACTTTGTCTCTCTCATCCAAAAAGCTGAAAATACAGGTTGGAGTTCCTTGTTGAAGTTGAAGCTTTGGACTCCTTTTCGAAATTGCAGTGTAACATTGAACAACGAAGCCAAAGGTCTCCCGTTTTCATGCCTTGTACTTTAAAAATGGACAAAAGTAAGAAAGAAAAATTCGGAGCCTGAGCCTAAGGGCCTGGTGCTTTCTGTGCTCCTAGTCCAACACATCGTGAATATAGCTTTTGTACTCACGAATGTGTGTGGTGTGGTAGGGGCCTACCAAATGCTAACAAGCGGCGAACTGGAGGGTAGACTTTCTTTTCTCTGAAATCGTCACTAATCTGCTAAGTGAGAATGTGTACCTCTTTGAGCGTCCCTGGTGTCACGAGGAAGATGTACAGTGCGTAGGTCAGGATCCACTGCATGGATACCAGCGACATCATCCATCCCATAACCTCCCCGCTGATAGGGTAGTAGTAGTCATCGCCGTACACGGGCCCAGAGTAGTCGATCAGACTGAAGAGGAAAATGCCCTGGGAACGAGGAGAACGTTGCCGGGGGTCACACCAAGGTCACATCAAAATGAGTCGCACCGTGGAGGAATTTACTTGTTTAATTTTCACCACTTGGCCAATTGTTTTCAACACAGTTCTTTCGGCCATTGATATCGTAGTTTCTGGGTTGGACACTTTGCGCTTTGTTTTCCACAATACTCATTGGAATTATTAGTGATCCGTGTGCGTCGGATCGTGGAAACATCCAACCGGGGACCCTGCTAGCACGTCATTATTATTATATGCACATCGGCTTTTATGGTAAAGTAGATTTGTATCTTTGTTCTCAGTGTATGTATTTCACTCAACTGAAGCCGACTTCCATTACTTAATGTATATATATATAGGACAACCTCTTGCGATAGATTAGGCCTGTGGTATCTTGCTTGACAGCATCGCTACGGGGATCTGCTCCTTCAGTACGGTGCATCATTGATACAGCCTCAAGTAATGGTTTCTGGTATAGGTTGACTTCGGTGGGGGCACTGTATTGTATTGTGTCAATGAGAGATGACGTCTGGGCGATAGTCATTGCAACCCGAAGACGTGGGGGCACCTACCACGGTCACGACTGGCGTCAGGATAGCCCAACTCAGCGGCCAGAACCAGCCCGGGGTGAAGGTCAGCATGGTGGAGATATCATTGTAGTACTTCCTGATGCCGTAGCCGTACGAGATGGTGATACACTCGAAGCTCGCCACCCAGAGGAGCGGCATACCGCTGGCCGCGTAGCTGTCCAGTAGCTCGAACATGTACACCCCTCCCTACAGCGGGCAGGACAAACAGGCTGGAATGATTAACCTTTAACATCACGGCAAGGAGCCCGTCAAAAAGTGGCTCATGCATGCATGCAGAGGCCATATTGTTTAGCGATCTCCGTATATAAACCGTCATTTCATCATCAAATCATTTTGGTGGCACACCACATTTAGGTAGTGCTATATACCTTGGCTTTTCATTTGCCTTGCTTGCCCGATTTGGGCTACGGTGCCTGCTCACCCACTTACCTCGGTGAGGCAGAGGAAGCCGAGGAAGAAGTTGATGGCGCAGATGCAGATGAGGAAACCCGTGCGCCGCTGCCTGAGCCGGTACTCGGGGAAGCCGTCCATGAGGGAGGTGATGAAGCCCTCTACCACGCAGAACTGCAACCACAGAGAAATTGAGAGAGATTGAGAGAGATTGAGCGAGATTGAGAGAGATTGAGAGAGATTGAGAGAGATTGAGAGTGATTGAGAGAGATTGAGAGAGATTGAGAGCGATTGAGGGAGATTGAGAGAGATTGAGAGAGATTGAGAGAGATTGAAAGAGATTGAGAGAGATTGAAAGAGATTGAAAGAGATTGAGAGAGATTGAGAGAGATTGAGAGAGATTGAAAGAGATTGAGAGAGAGATTGAGAGAGATTGAGAGAGATTGAGAGAGATTGAGAGAGATTGAAAGAGATTGAGAGAGATTGAAAGAGATTGAAAGAGATTGAGAGAGATTGAGAGAGATTGAGAGAGATTGAAAGAGATTGAGAGAGATTGAAAGAGATTGAATGTGATTGAGAGAGATTGAGAGAGATTGAGAGAGATTGGGAGAGATTGAAAGAGATTGAGAGAGAGATTGGGAGAGATTGGGAGAGATTGAGAGTGATTGAGAGAGATTGAGAGAGATTGAGAGAGATTGAGAGAGATTGAGAGAGATTGAGAGAGATTGAGAGAGATTGAGAGAGATTGAGAGAGATTGAAAGAGATTGAGAGAGATTGGGAGAGATTGGGAGAGATTGAGAGAGATTGAGAGAGATTGAGAGAGATTGAGAGAGATTGAGAGTGATTGAGAGAGATTGAGAGAGATTGAGAGAGATTGAGAAAGATTGAGAGAGATTGAGAGAGATTGAGAGAGATTGGGAGAGATTGGAAGAGATTGAGAGAGAGATTGAGAGAGGTTGAGAGAGATTGAGAGAGATTGAGAGTGATTGAGAGAGACTGAGAGAGACTGAGAGAGATTGAGAGAGATTGAGAGAGATTGAGAGAGATTGAGAGAGAGATTTAGAGAGATTGAGAGAGATTGAGAGAGATTGAGAGAGATTGAGAGTGATTGAGAGAGACTGAGAGAGATTGAGAGAGATTGAGAGGGATTGAGAGAGATTGAGAGAGATTGAGAGAGAGATTGAGTGGGCTATTGAGAGAGATCGCGAGAGATTGAGAGAGATATTGAGAGAGAGAGAGATCGAGAGAGAGAGTGATTGAGAGAGATTGAGAGAGATTGACAGAGACAGATTGAGAGAGAGATTAAGAGAGATTGAGAGAGATTGAGAGAGATTAAGAGAGATTGAGAGAGAGATTGAGAGAGAGATTGAGAGAGATTGAGAGAGATTGAGAGAGATTGAGAGAGATTAAGAGAAAGAGGGGGATTGACAGCACTTTACCTGGCTGTCCAGCCCGAGCATAACCAGCATGGAGAAGAACAGGATGGACCAGAACGGAGCGCCGGGCATGGTGTCCACAGCCGTCGGGTACGCCACAAACGCCAGTCCCGGACCTGCCCAAGATGGATTGATTTCATTTCCTTTTCGAACTTATTTTAATCACGGACCACGCGTGATGCCACATTCAGTTATTAATGCGAAAGCCATGATTAAGCAGGCAATTTTGTTTGATAGAATGCAGGAAGTTCGGATTAAAGCAGGACCTTTTCCCAAAAGGAAATAGATAAAAGCAGATCGTAAAGGAGAATGGGTTTAGGAAAAAAATGAAATAGGAAGGACTGAGTATATTTTTTAAATATTTTTGAAGATCAAGGTGAAGAGGTGATACTTTGGCGTCAGTGGATGATTTAAGTGAATTTTTCCCTTTTTTTTTTATTTAGAAAAATAATATGTAGACTGCTTTACCTTCGTCTGCAACCTCGGACACTTGCACTCCCTGTATGAATGCCATGTAGCCCAGAATGGCAAATATGACGAAACCAGCCAACAAACTGGTACCCGCGTTCACAATGCCCACTACGATGGTATCGCTGCAAGTGACAGGTAGTATAGATACATCATACAACCAACATTGTTAGTTGTCGTTTCTTCGCGTTTAAGTTATATCATTAACTGGTAACCGTGTATGGGGAAATTGTTTGCAGTATTTGTTTGATTAAATGTTGCTTAATTAACTACTGGTGAAAAATACGTGTTTCTATCTTTAAGCACCCCAACCGGTTTTAAGCGTTTTGTTTCGTTGTACGCAGCACTTGCAGGGTATAATCTTGTAAGTAGTCCTAGAAAGTTGGGCTATATTGGCTTATAAAACTATAGAGCAACAATGTGATCATATTAGACAGACGGCCATCACTATGCTCCGTTATTTTGCTGTGTATACTTGCACGGATTCAAGAAACAGTTGTCGACTTAGTCACTTGAGTTGCTGGAAGCTGAATATTTGGTATAAAAGACAACCGAACATCTCAGCAAAACTCAATAAAGAATCGTTACGCATTAATTTTTAGTTTCCGAAAAAAAGAAGAAGTTTTCTTTGTCGGAATTGGTATCTGCATATGAAATGAGGTTATAATACTAAGCATATAACACGTGATATAATGTGACGATGTAAGTTAAAATGCTGCAACTCACATCAAACAGTTATTCCTGTATGGGTTGTAGCTACCCATGGAGATGAGCGAACCGATGCCAACACCGTACGAGAAGAAGATCTGCGTGGCCGCATCCACCCACACCTGAGGGCGCAAACACAGCTTGTCAACATAACAAGTAAAATAATAATTTTTCGCTTCGATAGTTAGTTTACCAGCAGCGACGACTGCGGACAGCTGTTTGTCACTGGAAGATTTTTTCGGGCCCGAATTTTCACAGGTGCACCTGGTTTTGTTGAAAAAGAATAGGGTTGATCACGGCAAACGTGTATTTCCATGTAAACCAAACGATACATAATAAGGCCTCTTGCCTATGTTACTGTTATGGGGTTTTGGGTTAGGATATCTACGGTGTCCTTAAAAGATGACACAACTCGGGTAGCTCTTCTACCAAGGAAGACATTATGCTCAGCAGCTCTTGGCAGCTCTTGAACTTGCCCAGGTTGTCCTGGACTTCTGGCGAGATTGCGCCTTTCTGTTTTGGGTCTGATATATCTTTCAGTGCTACAGGTGCGCTGGTGTCTTCACAATAATGAAGATCAATTACAACTGTTGTTTTTCACCTCAGGCTCTGTCAGTTTGTCGAACGTGGGCGTGATGTAGTAGAGGATGCCGTCATAAGATCCTTCGAGGAGGATGCCGTTGATCAGCAGGATGACGAGAATGGCGTAGGGAATCAGGGCAGTGAACCACACGATCTGAATGAGAGAGTGAGTGCAGTAGATTAGGTGAGACAGACAGGAGGTCACTTTGTCATTTTTGTCCCTCGAAGCCTTCCGGGGTTAGATTATAGGGTTGCACAAGATGATCATGAAGTGATCATTATTTTGTACACGATTCGATCCTAGCAAGGATCCTACACTTTCTCTTTTCGTGAGATAATACTCACAAAACCCCGATATCCTCTTTGCCGTAATTTGAGAAAGGTCCTGCTAGGATCGAAACGTCAGGCCCACTAAATTTTGAGATTTGCATTTTGGTATAACTTTAGTCAGTAAGCAGTTTGCAACGTTTTTGTATAATCATTATTTTGTACAGCTCGAAGCCCGAAACACGACCCGATGAACGTCTGTGGCAAATGACCGCAGAAACGCACGTCCATAATACCTTTCCCGTGGTTTTGACTCCTCTCCAGATGCAGAGGAAGGTCAGGACCCAGGCCAGCACCAGACAGCCTACAATGTCCCACCGCAGACTGCCCACCTCGTTGAAACCGTTGCTAACGTGCAGCACCCTTCTCCTGCGGAAGACCGGAGCCCCCCAAAAAAACCGAGCAAGATTATTGGAGACCCCCAGCCGTAAGTGTTATCAAATTGTCCGAACACGAGTTGTTTACCCCCTGCGGTTTCTTGGTATAACTATTTCAATGAGTCTGGTTTGATCTCGAAAAATGGCGGGGCATTTTGCATGTGGTGTGAGCAGGCTGCATGGCCGTTTGAACATTATAGGCCTACTTGGGAAGATGTTGGTGAAAAAGTTGATTGTCCATTTGAGAAAACAAAGTACACAGTCACAGAAAGGTCGAAGGTCTAGCCGAAAATGAGAATTCACTCCTGTCGTTAAATATTATTACAAAATAATGTACAAATTCCCCCTGCATGCCTAAACTGGACCGAGTTTCATAGAGATTACTCACGAAACCCCAATATGCAACATTTCAAGGGTCCTTCCTGGTTAGATAGATCCTGCCAGCCATAGATCACTCATTGCTTTCTGCATTTGACCTGTATAACAAAAATGCTTAGCATAACATGCTAGTGGAATTTCGGCTGTAACTGTGTTCTATTAGGCGAGGCTTCTTCACGCCAAATCTTTGTTCTATGAGGGCGTTCTGGTGGAAGCGCCGCCTACGGAGTCCGCTTGATGCCATCGCTTACTCCCAGTACTGCTCGGCCGACGACTCGCCCAGTGTCTTGGGCAGTAGCGAGCCGTTGGTGGAGAGGAAGAAGTCCTTCTTGATCTCTGAGGACAGGTTGGCCTGGAGCTGCAGTTCGCTGCAGAACTCGTTGTTCCAGTAGTTGCTGCAGTCGTGCCAGGGCAGCTCGGTGGTGAAGGAGACGAAGAAGTAGAAGAGAGACCAGGAGACGATGATGATGTAGTAGATGTTCAGCATGGAGGCTATGGTGGCGGCGGACAGACCCACTCCTGTTGGAATCAACGAATGGCGTTAGGTAAAAAAAGAAAGTACATGTATAGTACTATACAGTCCTGTATATTCCATCACACTTTCCTATCCCCATTTTAAACAATATCATCTTTGTGAGATCCTGTGAATCAGCTTATTGGCCGTAAGTGGGTCTTATTTCTATGAAAAAGTGAATTTCCACCCCACGACTGGGATTGTACATAATTTGGACTGTATCTGAATAATTGTACTCAACCAGAAATAATGCAATATCGTGCGAGGTCGTCCACAGTTGGTTGGGGCCTCGTTATTAAGCCCGAGTTCTGTCTCCGATTTGTTTTTTACTCTTTGGTGCTCTGCTTTTTATGAGCGATCATATTGCAATGTGTATACCGGTACTATAATTATGTAAGGGACGCCGGGATGTTGGTGTAACTGGTATCTTTTATTGCCTGCTGGAAGGAGGAAACAGAGAGCGGGGCGGTTGGTTGGGTGGATGGAACGGCACTAAGGCATGCCAGACCACACCACCCAGACCAACACTGCCCCAGCTCATAAGGGTCACTCCATTCTTAGAAGAGGGGGTCAATCCTTCAGCTATATAGTTGGTATGTGTCTATTGCTGTGTATCTAAGGGGGTTCAACTTCACTCTTAAAACAGGGTTACATAAAACTAAACTCTTTTCTTAAAGGGGCACCCCTTTACATATACATGTAGGTACACATAAAGCATTACCTTTAATGGCTGGGAATATGCCCCAGACACTGATGCCTCCTGTCTGTAACATCTGCCCAAGTGAAATCTCCATAAAGAATATGGGCACACCGCAGGCCACCAGGGAAATAAAGTAGGGAATGAGGAACGCACCTATATAGGATAAAGATAGAAACACGTGGGGTGCACCATTCAAACACGATATCAACTCTGAAAGCTATTACATGTACTTCTAGACATCAATGCAGGGGTCCTAATGGTGTTGACGAGAAGTCATGAGCCGTGAGTATAGTGACATTATTATTCCATGTGCAAAACTGGCACCCTTACCAACTTATAAGCGAATCATTGGTCTTGTGTTATGCAACTGCAAGATAACTGCGTCTTAAGACGTTTCGATCCTAGGTGGACCTTTGAGAAAGGTTCTGCTAGGATCGAAACGTCAGGCCCACTAAATATTGAGATTTGCATTTTAAAATTGTTTGTATATCACTCTTAAAATTGAGCTTAGATTTGTCTTGCTAGAATGGAAATGTAAATGCGATATTGCATGCACCCATAAAAAGCTCAGTCAAAATAATGTAGCGCCCTCTCTTGTTAGTGAAAGCACCCAGTACATCATCAGATGGAAGCTATTTCAATTTGCTACCCCAGTTACCTTAGTTATCACAGAGAAAGGACCTCTGTGATACCCTATTAAGAAGGGTACACAAAAGGCGTCTCGTTTGCTTCCTACGTTTATGTGAAAATGATGTATACATATGAACATGACATGTGTATGCGTTATTGACATTGAACTAGAATTACAATTCGCTGTCCCTTTATTGCAATGTGAACTTTGAGTTCTGGCTGTAAATATTACACTGGTTGGTCTATTTACTTAGCTGTAAGTGTATTTACATACTTGCATATGTATTTAACCAACTGTACTTTGATGTGCTTAGATGGTGAGATGGTGATTTCTTAATATGTGATGACCAACTAATTGTGACTTACATCCAGGGGAATACATTGGTACAAGGGCAGATATATTAACTTTGCGGTAAAGTGAAGCCTCTTCAACCTCGTGATCAAATCGATGTACTATAAGTGATTTTTCCCCCTTCCAGGAAGTTGCAAAGTCTAGATATGTACACCCACACCCTCTTCGCGTAGACAAATTGACTGTGCCTTTGTCATTCAAAAGGTAGTGAGGAAGAGCTACCGGTACTGTAAGCGGGTATCATCCACCGACAGGCAGATATCTGCGATAAACGAATGCCTATCTGCACACATTTTGGGCGTAACTTGTGCTATTATATGAATAAAATCAGCAATTTCCTCCCAAATAATACGTTTAAAACTGCAACATAGGGCCTAGAATATTCTAGGTTCCGGGGGATTCAAATAGCAGGACTGGTGGTCTTATATACTCTATTCTGCTAACCGTAAGAGGTCACAAAAATTGCCATTTTGGACATATTTTCCCCCTATGTTCTCAAAAGCTGAATGTTGTATTCACATCCTGGTGTATACGTGACCTAAATTGAAAAAGAAGAGATATGTGTAAGTCCTTTAATTAAATGATGAACGTAACCGTGGACTAAAGTGGGCGTGGACGCGATCCTATCCCCTGGATAAAGATCATTCATTTTTATTTAATCATTTTGTAAAACTACTGTACATGTACATGTGAATTATCAGGAAAGGGCGTGACTTGTTAACCCCGACTTCCATTCGTCCCGATGGGAATATTTACAGAGTTTAGCTTCTGTACTGATATCAGCCTCGTCAAGCACTTGATTAATAGCCCCCACCCCCTCACAAAATAAAACAATTCAAAGACCAAGTCCAAATCACGGCGTGTTTAGTCTTGCAACAATTCGATTAAGAGCAACCTTTGGCCACGCGTTGCATGCTGGGTATGCTATCCTCTGATAGGTCTGTTCAAGAGCTTGGCTGATGGAGAGGGGCCAAAAGTTCAATATTTTTTGTTTTAAAGCTTTGGGTCTTGACACAAAGTATCAGATCGAAATTATGGAGTTAATATTATCGTTTATCAGATGAAGACTAAATGTTGCAAGAACAACATTGAAAAGTTGGGAGTGAAGTGAACACAGCTTAAAATTAGATCGTTTCCCCTATGTGATTGAAATTGGAAATTGGAAACCGTTAGCAGATTTTTCCAGGCTTCAACTGATTTCGCAGTTTCGTATTAGGGCTCTTTTCCAAAGCCCGGCTTCGGCTCAGGTCTCTAGTTTCTTGATCCATTTCGAATAAAAGGCATGAAAACGGGAAGCCTTTGGCCTCATTATTGAATGCTTTACTGCGTTTTGAAAGGGAATCCAATTAAGCTTCAACTTCAACAAAGAACTCCAACCTGTGTTTCAGCTTTTGGATAACAGAGACGAAGCCGGAGCCGAAGCCTAAGCCGGGTTTTGGAAAAGGGCCTAGGACTTCTCGATTTATAAAAAAGCACACTCCCACTTTTGATCAACCTACTTAATAGAGCCTGCTCGTTATTCAATCCACGCTTTTGGAACGTTCACGTTCAAACGATATAATTAATTGTGGAGTTTTGATGTGTGTTTTTAATGCAATTTGTGTTCTATTTGTTTTCTCAATGTTTTGATAACTGTTTGACTATTCATGTATCACTTTGTAATTTCTTGTCGTAAGGGTTAATTTATTTCGAAGTATTTTTTATAATCTTGAAATGATTTTTCATGTTGCTTTTTTAAATTAGATTTTTTTTTTTTTGGGGGGGGGTATTTCAATGTTATTTGGCCATTGACCACAAGAGTGAGACAATAAACTAAGAATCAATTAAGAATACACTTCCCCTTATTCTATTGAGAAAAAGAACTAGAGTGATTGCTTAAAAATACTTTCAAAACGGTCTGAACAAGTTTAAAGAAGCCTGCGGCATGTAAAATGCTCATGTAGGGCCACTAATAAAAATATTTCGTCTATTACTGAACTTCTTGGCGTATATAGGGATTATCGGGGAAGTGGACTTGAGGGGGTGGTTGGGAGGATTCGCGGCTGACCTTTGACCTCGTGATCGCCGTTCAGACGATTTCTGTGCAGCTTGGGTTTCTAGGGAGATGGCTTCGTGAATGGTAACATCTTGAGGGGAGGGGCATGTGGCAATCGTTCCTGCGTAAAAGGCCCTATACAACATTGGTAAAAGTCAAAAGATTGCCACAGTTTGTGTGTTCAACAATAAAACATCCCCAAAAAGCAATCCAGGGAAGGTTTTAGCTCAAATGGGGATCTGAGAAAGTAGAAAAGGGTAAAAAACCGTCACGGTTTTTGCACCATTTTGTAGTGTATAAAATAGTTTATGACTTGCGAGTAATGAACTATTTGTCGATGTTTGAGTGAAGATTTCTAGGGAAGTACAGCCTCCCAGACCGTAATATTGAGGATTCTATCATGACCATCTACAAACTGTGTAAATTAGGAGGATATGTGGACATCGATGATTTCTGATCTTCCCAATGTTGTATTGGGCCTTTAAAGCCCCTATACAACATTGGTAAAAGTCAACAGATTGCCACAGTTTGTGTGTTCAACCATTAAACATCCCAAAATAGCAATCATGCGAAGGTTTTAGCTCAAACGGTGATCTGAGAAAGTAGAAAAAGGTAAAAAACCATCACCGTTTTTGCACCATTTTGTAGTGTATAAAATAGTTTATGACTTGCGAGTAATGAACTATTTGTCGATATTTTAGTGAAGATTTCACGAGAAGAACAGGGACCCAGACCGTAAAATGTCAACATGAGAATTCTATCATGACCAATTACAAACTGGGTAAATTACAAGGAAATCTGTGGACATCGATGTTTTTTTCGATCTTCCCAATGTCGCATTGGGCCTTTAAAGCTTCGGGTGTGTTTATAATCGCGCTATATCAAAGCTCAGTTTGTATCTGCGTGGGTTTTCGTACGGTTATATACGAATTGCCCTTGATTGTACTGATCTGAAGACTGATTCACAAACACTTCCGTTCTAGTTGGTCTTTAATAGATATAGATACACGGGAAACGGGTACCTCTTATGAGGTTCAAATCGCAAATTTGTATTGAAAGAAGTTTTGAAAAAGTTTGGATAAAGTGATGCATTATAGTGTTTCGGTATACCTTTGTACTAAGAAAGTATAGATGCTGGCAATTTTTGTCACTCCGCGATACGGGTGGCTTGTTGTTTAACCTACCTCCTCCGTTCTTGTAGCAGAGGTAGGGGAACCGCCACACGTTGCCCAGGCCCACCGCGTAGCCGATGCAGGCCATGATGAAGTCCAGCTTGTTGCCCCAGCCGCCCCTCTCCACCTCCTCCTCCTCCCCCTCTCCGTCGCCCTTGGTCAGCTCCTCCTCGTCCCCCTCCATATGCATCTGCTCCGCGGTCGCGGCCACCACCTGCCGCTCTTCCACGCTCGGCATTCTCTGCAGTTCCATTATGCGTCACTCCCTGATGAGCTGAGTTGCCGCTGACTGGTGTCTCCCTTGCCCGTCCCGGACGCTATCCCGCAAGATTCACTATAATCAAATCTGTCTGGTATAGTCCAAAATGTTTCCGCTGGTATATAATCCGATCAATGCAATCAATCCAAAATCCCAACTGATTCTGGGGTAAAGGATTCTGAGAATCAAGAGTCCGGCCGACTCTGGAGTTGTCTGATGGCTGAAATCACTGCCGACTCTGAGCCTCAGCAAGCTTGTATCTGCGCCCAGTGGTCCAAGTTCAAACGCAATCTTATCGACTGGGGTCGGAAACGCTGGACTTCAGCTTTGAACCTGTGAGATAAGCGGTTACGATAATTCTCGAGAAATCGCGAGAACGTTCGGCCCAGCGTATACGCGCTTTATACCTGTGCAGGGCCTACATAATTATGCACATCCCATGCATTATATGTATGCAACGCGCAGGTGCACCGAAAACTCTGGGGAGAGATTTTGAGCAAAATCGTTGGACCACCCTCTGGTCTAGTTTAGTCAGAAATGTTTGTTAATGCTTTTAACCACCAACGCAATACAAGTACAACACTTGGGCTTTCCCTGACCAATAGTGTTACCATTTGATTATATTGTTGTAGGAATGTTTAAGAGGTATAGGCCCTACCATGCGTATAAACTGGCGTGTAGTGATTTTCGGGCTGTGTAGGTTTTTTGCCGCATGTGTACAGACTTATGGTTTTTTGGGGGTTCAATTCGTAGATTTGATTTGATTTGATTGGATTGGATTGGATTGGATTGAATTTGGTATTACCACTCAAGGAAAACATAAACAGAAGTTAAAAGCAAGAATACTATATAAACAAGTATCGCACAATTAGGGCCTATATGCATACAATTTGGGTAAAACCAGGAATAGCCCATGAAAGTTGTTTAACTTATTTTCAATGCACAAAAAACAGGTTGGGAATTTAATTAATAAAAATAATAGTGAGGGTAGTACTCTTCGG
This sequence comes from Luidia sarsii, assembly GCA_949987565.1. Taxonomy (NCBI): domain Eukaryota; kingdom Metazoa; phylum Echinodermata; class Asteroidea; order Paxillosida; family Luidiidae; genus Luidia; species Luidia sarsii. Next base: position 6,985,718 of record OX465103.1, on the reverse strand, counting down.
CGAAAGCAATAACAATATAACACTTGTCGTAGGTTTTCGCCGGTACGCCATTTTGTACTGGTACTGTGCACGGTCTGTAGGGTTAATTGGGAGTTCCTACCAAACAGGCCTGAGCTATTGGCCCCTATACATTGGATCAGAGTCATCCTCAGGCCTCGTCCCCGTCCCACAAAACCTGAAAATGCAGATTATGGTTTGTCACCGAATCAAATTCATAATTTCCCCTTCCTTACAGGACAGCTAATAATTGTACCAGTACTCATACCAGTGACGTCATAACCGGTCGGTTTTATCAACACGCGCTTTATCAACTGACGTCTAGGTATCAGACCACGTTGCGCCCGTATTCCGCAGCGTATTGCGGTTTCAATAATGATCACCCGACTACCGGCATTTCCATAGTCTGTTCCCCAGTGAACAGGGAGGTCGGTGCTGGAAACACACAGAGAGGCGTCGAGGTACAATGCACATTTTAATTGTTTACACTCACACGTGCCAGTTCACCGTTTCTGGTCTGCTGGGAGTAGATCGCTCAGTTTTCAGTTTGTGCTGGGCTTTTCCGTGCCAAAGGTAGCTCTCCAGGTTAGTATATGAGTGGTTTACGTTATTGGTGGTGTGCAAATCAATTTGTTACACTGACGACGAGTTTTACACTGTAAACAAACCCAAGTTTTATCGTTATCAACTGATGACAAATTAAACTTCCGTTGGCCGTTGCGGTTGTTGTAATTATCGCATCTGACCATGTATTCAAAATTGATGAATTGAACCATGGACTGATCGGTTAACACACGTTCTCATGACATGTTCTATTTCTATGCTCAGCTCAAGGGACTCATCGAAAAAAGTCACTCTTTTTTCATTGAAATTTGGAAATTGGAGGGTTGAGTGTCTGTCTGTACTAGTGTAGTGTCCAAGTCCAACGGGTATGGCAACGCTTGAATTTACTACCCCCGCCCGAAATCCCCAGATTTACCCCCCAAAACACCCGTGAAACTGTCCCACGCACCCATTTTGGATTCAGTGAGAATTGCAGATTCCTATACAAATTAAATACTGGTCATTTTGTTTTACTCACATTTGGGAAAAAGGGAGAAATTCACCCTCAGTTGATCAAAAAGATTCTCTCCCATCCGACGAGCCAAAATGCGGCGGCCATCTTTGATTTCGAACTGCACACACAACCGCTTCATGCAAATCAATGACGTTCTGACAGGTTTGGGTGCACAGTGGGTCTGTGAGTGTGATGCACGTGTTGATAGCCCCGCGACTTTTTCCTGAACAGCGCAGAGCAACCCACACTGTCAGAACGTCATCGATTTGCTATACTCGTACTGCGCACGATTGAAAGGTGTCACTGGTATTCGGCAGTTTGATGCACATATATACATTGCATGAGTAGCATCGTAAAACCAGCAAAGTCAAACACCGACTCGCCCCAATTGAAAGACTTACAGCCGAGTGATAAAAAGGAACGATTTGGTTTACCCTTTTTCATTTTGAAAAGTTGTCATCTTCCTAGACGGAACTTTGGCCGGGGCATTTCCCATCAAGTGTCAGAGACTCAGAGTCATACCAGCCTTGATGAGGGTGAGCTAGATTAGAGAGGGTTCACTTCGGTATCCACTCCAGTCCTCTAACACTGTCTCCCCCCCCCACCTGTCTCCCTGCCCTTCCTCTTCTACTCTAGTTCCATCGCAATCATGGACATGGACATGATGGATCTGGACATGGACATGGACGTGGACGCGGGCGGCGACTTCCCCTGGCAGGACTACGAGGACATTCCCGAGGACGTGCTGCAGCAGATGATGGCCCAGTACCAGGACTACTACGGCAACGGCATGAGCGAGGGTGCTTATGACACTTCCCCACCCGCCCCTGCGGAGTTCAGCTATGCGGAGCACTTTGGCAACTGCGTCATCCCCACCCTGGTGCAGGGCTTTCAGATCGTCACCCCCCTGGTGCTGGGATGTTCCACTCTGAGAATTGTGCCCCTGGCAGGTAAAACACTTTACCCTAGAACTGTATGATCCCCAGTTTCCTAATTAAGTAGGCCTAAAGGTTACCTATGTGCACCATAATTGGAATTAGCCTATATGAGATAGTGGAGGAGAGAATCAATCTATAGATTGTGGGTCAATTACTCTCCAAAAAAAATTGAATTTGGAAGAAGAGCGATACCATTGCTTCAAAAGGACCAGACTGCATCATGAGCTGGGCAATCTACAGAGTAAGTCTCTACGACATTAACCCTAACCCCTAACTGGCATTGAAACCACAATTAACCACACATGGTTTTTCCTGTGGGAGGATAGAGGCCATACACCACGACATACCACAGCATGGTTTTTGTGGTGTCCTGTGGTATGTGAGCCTATACCCCTGTGGGCACTGTGGTAAATTGTGGTATAATCCTGTGCGGGAGGTGCAAAGCGTTAGGGTTGAAATATAATTGCAGACTTTTCGCTGCATTGCCACCCATATTGCAGAGATGACGCGCTACCACAGTGTGGACAATAATGGACTCTGTGATAAGACAAAGTGGACACTGGTTGAGCTGTATGGCTGTCAATGTTCTTGTGTCGGTCAAAGCTTGAATGACCTGAGAACAATTGTCGTATTCACAAACCACCAGTTTACCACAGGAAGCTGCTCACCTCAGCGAGACAAGGCCTTGTAACCATCTCCATTTTTTCAGTCTGTTCTGTTTAGTGGTTGCTCACCTCAGTGAGACATGACATTACCATCACCTTTCAACATTTGTTCTTGCTGTCCCGTCACGTGGTTGCTCACCTTCAAGAGCCATTGAAACTTAAATGCTAAATGGCCTGCCAGTGCAATTTGTATCTCACTAACGTTTTGTAGTGGGTTGCTTCTCATCCACATTTAGACAAGAGGTAAAACATCATCGTACCTTGAAGACCTTAGTGAACAGAGACTAAACAAAAGTTTTCCAAAGGTCCTGCTTGGATGGACATTTCAGGGCCTCTTCATTTTTGAGAATTGTTCTGTAGTTGAAGGTCCTATACAGCATTGGTAAAGGTAAAAATATTGCCACATTGTGTGTGTGTTCAACCATGAAACATTCCAAAAAAGCAATACTGCGAAGGTTGAAGCTCAAATGGTCATCTGAGAAAAGTAGAAAAATGCAAAAAACCATCACAGTTTTCGCACCATTCTGTAGTGTAAGAAAAATAGTTTATTACTCACTAGTAATAAACTATTTGTCAATGTTTGAGTGAAGATTTCACAAAAAGTACAACATCCCAGACCGTAAGATTTCAGCATGAGGATTCTAACATGAGTCAGACCAAACTGTGTGAATTAGAAGGAAATCTGTGGACATCGATATTTGCTTATCTTCCTAAGGTTGTATTGGGCCTTTAACACAAAGCTCAGTGATGTTCTTTGGATCTACAATGTTTCTTTGAGCGCTCACAGACAGAAATCAGGATCGGGAGATGATTGCTATAAAATATTCTGTTGGCACTGCCTGTGTGTTCTTTTTTTTCTTCTCGACTGGCAGGCCTTCCAGCAGTGGTCTTCCACCTTCTGTCAATGACGGCCGGCCTCTTAGTCCTCTCTCTCTTCTTTGAGGAGCTGATTACTCAGGTGGTGGGACTCGGCCTGTTGGGCTACTTCCTTCTCCTGGTCTTGCAGTCGTCCAGTGCTCAGCACAAGGGGGCCATCACGGCCACCGTCTTTGTCCTCGTCCTGGTGTTCTGGTGAGTGGGACTTTGGTCCTCTTCAGGGGAAGGTCCCGTTCGTTGGAGAGGTTTTGTCGGAAAGAGTCGGAAGCTCCAAACTGATGCGACTCAGTCTGAGCAGTTTTGGTTTGACAGAGCAGATAAGTAGACAATCTGTTCACTTGGGTTTCAATCTCACCCTATCTTGGATGTGGATTTTTAAGCTGATCAAGAAAGGGAAAGAATCTGTTTCTTCATGTGCATGCACTACAATCAGTAGTATAATTGTTAAAAGTTACCCGTTCCTCAATATTAGGAATGAAATTAGTTTTAAATGAAATTTGAAAAGTGTTTTGAGCAGACAATATAGGCTGTAGCGCTGATTCTTGGTCTGCTTTTGTATCTTTTGTTTATTTTCCACAGGGAGGTTTTGATTGCCGATCCAGTGCACTGGAATACAGTAAGAGGTAAGAATACCTTTTAAAACTTACTTTTAAAACTTTTAAAACTTACAAGTATTCAGGTTGTGTCAAGGCTGTAATTTAGAGGGTCTGGAGGATGACTAATGACTCGGAAATTAATTGAATTTGTTAGCTTGGTATATTAGCAGACAGACATGAAATGAGCATAGAGGACCACGAATTGAAACTGGTTGAAAAGTTCAACCTTAATAATTGCAGGCTCTGAACCACTTCTTTTATTTTTCTGACACGGGTTTGACTCCTGATGTGGCTATTGGAATTTGTGGGACGGGACGTTTCATCCAGGTTCGGGTAAAGAGGAAATGGTTGCAGTGAACCAGAATCACAGCCGCGTACTTCCGTTCTATCCTTTCCCTCAAAGGCCTTGTGCAACATTGGTAAAGGTCAGAAGATTGGCACAATTTGTGTGTTAAACCATTAGACATTCCAAGAAAGCAACACTGCAAAGCTCAAATATAATAAACTATTTGTGGATGTTTGAGTGAAGATTTCTCGAAAAAGGACAGCATCCCACACTGTAAGATTTAAACATTAGGATTCTATCATGACCATCTACAAACTGCGTAAAAAGGATATCTGTGGACATTGATGTTTTCCGATCTTCCCAATGTTGTATTGGGCCTTTAACATAATTTTCATACATGCGGTCTTAATCCATTTGGTCTGACAAATTGCATTTCTCCAGGGGCTCAGATGGTGCTGGTCATGAAGGTCATCTCGCTGGCCTTTGACTTGGAGCAAGGGGTCGTTGCCGACGTGCCTGACTTTCTGGAGTACATGGGCTACACATTCAACATTGCCACAGTCATATTTGGACCCTGGATTAGTTACACGGCCTACATGCGACTGCTACAAGCCAAAGACATAGTAAGCTGGAACCATTTATCTGTTCCTTTGTTCCTTCATTCCTTGCTTCCTTCATCTCTTCATTCTTCATTTGTTCAATCCTCTGTTACTTCTTTTCTTCATTCTCTCGTTATTTCAATCCTTCGTTACTTCATTTCTTTGTTCCTTCATTCCTTTCTTCCTTCATCCCTTCGTTCTTCATTCTTTCAATTCTTCGTTACTTCATTTCTTTGTTCCTTCATTCCTTCTTTCATACCATTCTTCCTTCATCCCTTCGTTCTTCATTCTTTCAATCCTTCGTTACTTCATTTCTTTGTTCCTTCATTCCTTTCTTCCTTCATCCTTTCGTTCTTCATTCTTTCAATCCTTCGTTTCTTCATTTCTTTGTTCCTTCATTCCTTTCTTCATACCATTCTTCCCTCATCCCTTCGTTCTTCATTCTTTCAATCCTTGGTGGCTCCATTTCCTCGTTCCTTCATTCCTTTGTTCATTTATTCCTTTGTTCTTTTGTTCCTTCATTTATTGGATCCATTTTCCAACTTATTTCTCTTTCTCACCCATGCATATCTCGATCTACAAACTAACCTCTGTCCTCTGGTCCTCTTTCTGCAGAGTGTAAGATGGTCTATGACAACCTTCTTCAAGTACTTCCAGTCGTTTGTTTGTCTTCTCATCTCTACATGCCTGGCTCCAATCCTGTTTCTAGGGTTTAATTTCAAGTAAGTGGAATCGGGGACAGACACTATTGGAAAGTGGGAATCATTGAGACTCCAATGGCAGCAGACGTATTGGTTTTTAAGATGTGTGCTTACTTGGATGTTTGGTGCACTTAGGACAGTGTGCACATGCTCAGAATCAGTTCACATGTAACTATATTTCTCTTCAAACACATGAAGTCATTCCAAAGTATCTTTCTGAAATTGTGGTTTTAGATGATTATGATAAGTAAACTCACACTGGAAACTAAATTGTGTTCCCCAATGCTTCTCAGATCTTGACAAGTCTTGTCTTAATGTAATACTAAGCCTAGCTTGTACTGTTTGTTGCTAAAAAGCCATGTTTTTCCTGTTTTTGATTTGTTTGTTGGTCCGCAGGTGGCTCGATGCCTACAAGGATGCCTTGTCCTTCCGGTTCAGCCATTACTTTGTCAGCTTTGTCTCCGAGTCTACCTCGCTGGCATCGGGCCTGGGAGCTCCCCAGGAAGGCGGAAGCAAGCACTGGTGAGTGTCAGGTGCCTTTAGGGGCAGTTGTTTGTTTGCCACCCAGAGGAATTCAATGAGGGTTGGCCCTGCTCGAAATGATATGCACTGAATGCCCAGTGCTTTGCACCGATGCCTGATGAAGAAGTGTCAGGCAGCTCGGTCGACTCCTGCTTTCTTGTGCAGACGTGTCAAACACTCGACCTCTGAGCTGGTCGAGGTCGTGCGGAATTATTTGAGTCCGGCACACGACCTCGTCCAGCTCGGCGACCATGTGGTTAAGACGTCAGTGGCATTCAGTGCTCATTACGTCGAGCATGGCCAACCCTCATTGAATTACATCCTTTGGAAGTTCTGCCACGATGCCACTTTTTTGGGGAAAAGGGTGAAAGTATACGGCATGAAAAGTCCAAAAATGTACATTTCCTCTCTTGCCAGGGTATCGAGAGTCAGAATCACGATAAAGATATAAACCATGGTTAAGGATAAAACTCGGGTTTGCAAAGGAATTTGCCTGGTACATACGAAACAAAAGTAAACACAAACGTAAACGAAAAGTTTGTAGTAAAGAATACAAAATCTAAAACGTTATGTCAAACAAAATGGCGGCAATTTGTCGGTCCTTAAATCGCGCATTGTGATTGGTAAATTTGTCAAGGGGCGTGACCTACTGGATCGGTGTATTGTGGAGGGCTTGGGGACCTCAGGGCCAATGAGAAACTTGGGGCCGGCAAACATGCCGGTTCTTTTTTTGGTTGTCCCACTCGTTCCGAGTGTCAGCGGCTTGGTCTGAGCATGTTGGCGTTGTTCCGGGCACGTGTGAGCAATTTGTGAGCAAGCACTCGCCCACATCTCAGCAATGGAGCCTATATTTATTTCCGCCAGCGTCTTAAAGTCTCCCATTGGTGAAAGGTTTTTTTTTTTCTTTCTCTTGAGCTTGCTGCGCTTGTCTGTTTTTGTCTGTGCGCAGGGAGTTGAACGTTGCCCGCCCATGGCACATAGAGTTGCCACGTTCCCTGGTCCAAGTGGTCACCAATTGGAATCTTCCCATGCACATGTGGCTGAAGACCTGTGAGTCGTTGAAATCCTTCCATGTTCAGTGTCAATATCTGTGTTGTTTTATCATATTCAGAGGATCCCCCCATGTACACTATGTGTAACTGATAATGCATGGCAAATATTTATTTATTAATTATTAATTATTTATTATTAATTATTTATTATTTAGTATAATGTATATTATACACTGCACTGTATAAACATACACTGTAAACTGTACTGTTCAAACATACACTGTCTTGCAAAAGCATAGCACTTAGGAAAGCAGATATTGTTATTTAAGGTTTGGTTAGACATTGGGGTAGACATTGCTGGTCAAGTAATGGTTTGGACCCTTTTTCACTGCCATCATTAAATTGCATTTTTTTCCCCTTAAATTACACATGAATTAAAACATATTTAACCATAAACGGCCGTGTGTTGGGTAGCTCAGAGTGTAAGTGCATGGATACACAAAACCATAGGTTTTGCGTGCAGTCAAAGTTTTCTTTGCCAATTGTCAAAAACATTAAAATTAAATTAAATGTGAATGCCAGGCAGGTGCTAAAATTCATAGTCTTTTTGAAATTGCAATCTTAGCAGGACCGTGAAAGTCCTTGGGGGCTGGAAATGTTGGGCCTTAATTTTTCAGATTCAGTTAAGTTTTTAATTTTTTTATTTGAGCAGATGTCTTCAAGACGAGTCGTAAGCTGGGGACATTCGTTGCAGTTCTATTGACCTATGTTGCCAGCTCCTTGCTTCACGTAAGTCGCAAGACCACCATTTAAAGCCCCTACACAACATTGGTAAGATCGAAAAACAGAAATGTTCGCAGATTTACATGAAACTTATACAGTTTGAAGATGGTTATAGTAGAAACCTCTCACTTAAATATTTCTGCCTAAAGTGTTGTATTTTTGGAGAAAAAGAACAAAATAAATCGTTTACGTCTCACCGAGATCTAAACTATTTTTCTGAACAGTACGGCATTGAATGCTGCATATTCGCATAAAAATTTAAGCGGTTTTCACTATTTTCTCGAGACTCGGTTGGCGGATTGAGCTGAAATGTTCACAGGTGTGCTATTTCATGCATATGTTGGATCAGACAACATATGGATGCTATTCTTTGACCTCTATCAGTGTTGTGTAGGGGCTTTAAGCAAGTTCCTAATATGAACTAGCCACTGAACCCATTTGATTTATTTGATTTATAAGTTCACTGAAACCGTTCCAGCTAGTTCATGAATTTATGTCTCCTTAAAACAGATACAGGGCCAGACATTTATATCCTGGCAGGACCAGAGAGGTCCTGCTGCGGTTGAGTTACCAGTGGTCGATTTCACCAAACCCATCGTAACTCACGATCAACCACAAGACAATGACAGATGTAAAGAAACCATACGGCCTAACACAACTTATGATGGGTTATGATTTTATCCATCGTAAGTTGAGTTGCGATGCATCGTAGGGCTTTGTGAAATCCACCCCTGGTCTTCTACCTTTTTATCACGATATGATCATCAATCGTTATATATCACTTAGTCCTTTAGATGTGGCTGTGTGAATCTTGTTTTGTATTATCAAAGTCCATTGGCTTTGTTCTGAACAATTTTGGATTGATTGTGTGATTTGGTTTAAATTTCAGGGATTGAATTTTCAGTTAGCTGCAGTTCTTCTCTCCCTCGGATTTTACTCCTACATTGAACACGGTATGTAAGGCTGCTGTTTGTATCAAAACTTGTCACAATTCTATTCAATATTTACTAGTAAAAAAACTGGTTCACTCATGCAACTTATTTACTTTGTTGACAATTTGATGTCACAAACGTTGCTGTTCATTGTCATTCGACTTATTATTGGTTACCCATCATAGTTGCACTTGGTTTGTGTGTTCTTTCATGCATTGCCCTATGATAATAAGAGTGTGGTTAAATTGACCTCTGCTTGTATAGAAAGATGAAAATTTACTAATTTTGCTTCAATTTTTTTTCTTCAATTTGGATGGTCTTTAGTATTCCGTCAGAAGTTAGCTGCGACATTTGACGCCTGCATTCTAGCCCGGAGGTGCAAAGCAGAATGCCAGCACAAATATCAGAGTGTGAGTGTGCAATTGTGTTCACATTGGTGGGATGTGGTCGTTGTCAGCTGCGACTGTGAGCGGGCACACTGACCGGCCCGTGGTGTACACCGTGAGCAGGGCAGTTGCATCTGCAGCGCTCTGTGACCGTTGATTGGCACCCTGGCCACCATTCTCATACCACCCTGCTTCCAGTCACAAGGGAGCTGGCGTGAAGTGCTCAAGTCAAGTCTGTAACCTTGACGGAGCCTGCCCAAACTCCTTAGCAGCTGTGACTGCCGTAGCCAGTAACTAAGATCCACCATAGATTTAACATGATGTTTTGCGTCGAGGAGAATGTAATTCAATGAGGTGTTGCCCTTGCTCGACGTGATAAACACCGAGTGCTCAGACGTCCGTACTAGAAATAGGGAGTCGCGGGTTCAAATCCTGCCCGAGCTGCCTGAACTATTTTTATCAGGCGCCAGGCAGAGCACTGAGCACTCAGTGTTTATCACGTCGAGCAAGGGCAAGACCTCATTGAATTAAGATCCAGCGATGAGGTGAAAAACACCAATGCCATCGTAACTTAATTGGGAGCTGTGAGATAATGGCCAATGCACGAGGGTTGAAGTTATGATAGTGTTAGCCGTTTACAGATCGTTGAATCTTCCCCGCACTGATTCAATTTTTTTTTTTTCTCCTTTCCTTTCAGAATAATCCAAGCGTCATGCTGGCTAATCTTCTCTTTGGTCTCCTAGCCATTTTCCATCTGGCTTATCTCGGGGTCATGTTCAACTCTGAGTCTGACGTGCAAGAAAGAGTGAGTCTAAATTCTGATTCTGTGCCTATGAAATTGAGACTGTTTGTTTGAGCAGTGAATTGTTGGGGGTTAGCCTGGGATCAAGTTGGGTTAGACTGGGCTGAGGATGTACACTCTGAAGGGGTTGGATGGGTTGAGCTAGGCTCAAGCTGGGCAGTGTTTTTGTCTGGTCAGACAGGCGTGGCTTAGCTGGCCAATTCTTTGTATCACTCAGTTGAAAAGAAAAAGATTACATGTTTCTGCCCTACCAGGTATAACAAAACGCAGTGGCTGTTGTTACAGCAGTCATCTGTGTGGTTCCCTGACTTGATTGTTTTTCGTCAGCATTGCAGGCTGGTTGAACCAATCTATTAGCTGATAGTCTGGTTCCAAGAGCTAAACATCCTGACAAATACTGTGAAGTCAGGGAACCACACGGACGACTGCTGTAACAACAGCCACTGTGATAACAAAAAGAACTGATTAACTTGTTGACGTCATCACTCATACCGGTAGTCGGAAAAACATGATAAGAAAGAAAAGAAAAAACCAAACATTTATGATTTTCCATCAACGAGATGTAATTTAATGGATTGATCAGCTCAGCTGACAGTGTGCGAATTATATAATTAGCAGTGCAAACCCTGATTGAAAATGCTGAGCAGTGTGTAAGAAATGCATTAGGTTGATCAATAGACTGATTGCGCGACCACTGTTTACATGCCATCACTTGACTTATAGTGGGTATTTTTGCGTCTCATTTGGTGCAGAGCAGCAGTAGAAATGAGCAAAGAAGACTATCAATCATATTGTGCACATTCTTTTTTGTACATTTCCATCGAAGCTCTGTGCCACATGAGATGGAAGAATACCCACTATATAGGTCACGTGATGGCATGTAAACAGTGGTCGCGCAATCGGTCTAATGGCTGCCTTCTTTTAGGGTTTGTCATCAATAGGCCTCATAATCAAATGATGGAATGGGCTCTCTTTGAATAGACTTTTGTGTTTCCTTTCCTCTTCCCCAGGGGTATGGGATGCACCACACGCTGCGTAAATGGTCCAATCTGAGCTATGCCAGTCACTATGTAGCAGCAGCAACTTTCATCTTCTATTGGCTCATCAAATAGTGCCACCAAAGACCAGCAGCCGACCGATCAGAGCCCCTTCAACTACCCCCCGCCCGCCCCCTCCAAACCTAGAGCTACTGGACTTCCAACCAGAAGTTACTGCTCACCTATTTACCGGTATTTCATGTCTCAAAAATGTAGATGGCGTGATGTTGGATCCTGGCAGGATCTTTCTCAAAGACTGAAGCCTGAAATAATGAATTCATTCATGTACAGTGGAACGTCGCTGTAACGAACATCCCGTGATCCATGAAAATTGTTTGGTGTAGCGGTTGTTCGTTATAGCACTTGCAGCCACATATTTTGTACACCAAAATTGAGAGCCAGAGGACTTGGCCATTATAGTTGAATGTTTGGTATATCGGTGTTCGTTATATAGCAAAGTTCCACTGTCAAAATTTAGTGGGCCTGACGTTTCGATCCTAGCAGGACCTTTCTCAAAGGCAGAGTGACCAGGACAAAACAGATACATGTACACGAAGCAAGGGGGAAGAGAGTGAAAAGGACCATAGATTTACATACCAACGAACTGACAGACTTACATACCCAGGTAGACAGGTCAGCAAGAAGGATCACCACGAGAGGATACAGGAACATAAGGAAATGACCACCTTGAAATCCACCCTGAAAGGCTCGCTGTGTGTGGTCTGTGGACTGGAGGAGAGGGCATGCCATAAGGTTGAATGAGATCGAGGTCAAACCATAGGTTCCAATGATCATCTTGGCCCTCTTAAAAAACGATTCACACTTACGTGACTAGTGCTCTCAGTTCCTTCATCTGGTCAGCCCGGGCAATCTTATTGGTCTCAAAGCCCATGTAGTCATTCTACAGGGAGCAAGGACAATGAATGAAACTAATCCTCAAAGCGATATACAAAAATGTTGCAAACTGCTTACTGACTAAAATTACCAAAATGTTTGCAACATTTTTTTATATCACTTGAAGTTCCACTGTATTAGTGTGTTTTTTTTATCATAGAAGTGCCTTTTTGGTTTAAAACCAAACTTGAATGTATATACTCATCTTTTAAGGGTCCCACCAATACCTGTTTTGGAGAAAAACGAAAAATGATACAATTTGGTGGTGGGTCTCTGCAAGTATTCCTGTGGTGTGTCTGCTAGATACACAGATTGAATGTTAAAAAGGAAGATTTGGGTCCAGATGTGAGATGCTTAGAATGCCCTGTGCGTAGTTCACATTTTTACAAGTGCTCTTTATCAATCGCCAATTTTTGCCTGCGCAGATTTCCAGTGCCTTTTTTTTTTTTTTTTCTAAATATTGGCCTATCCCAGCCTAAACATATACTGCAACTCTAGCAATCCACACTGTTATGTTCTCTGCCAAGGTTTTTTTTTTTTTTTACCAGAAACCCCCCAAAAGGAATAAAAAAACACAATGGTTTCAGAACTTGGCACCTCCAAGGCCAAGTGGTTACAAGGGACCAAACATTTACTGGCAAAGGTCAATTGTAGACATATCTCTCTTAAAACACATTCGAACTAAATTTGACCATTCCTTTCAAAAGAAATTTACAAATCAAGTGATTCGGATAAGTAAATTATAAATACTTGAACATGTTTTCTCTTCGTTTTTTGTAGCATCGAGACTTAACAATAATTTTTTTATTTATACTATTTATGTTCCTTGAGTCTAGATAGCAAATTTATTTTGTTCCTTTGAAAGCACGTCAGACTTTGTAAAGTCAACCATTTCTAAACTTGTATAGCCACCACTTGGGGACTTAGTTGCTTGAAAAAAATATATTAGCTAATTCTTTACTTGTTTTGAAACAAGAGCCATCTTGGTCACAGTGGATGTACACGTGTGGATTGAACTGCCATGTCCTTATGATTCTTTCTGCAGGTTTGTAGTCTTAATTTTCATTTCAATAGATTTTGACTACAACAAGATTACTTATTGTTTCCTTTCGGTAGTTAATCAAATTTTTGAGAAATGTATATTTTTTAACATCTGCTACATGTAATGCTTCGCCCTGTGTTATATATTTTGCTAGTGATGGATAACTGTACATGGTTGTTACTTTAAAAAGGTGCCTAAGTTATGCTTGGACGTTTATTTTTTTACCAGTTTTAGGATCCTCTATGTATAATCATTTCACTGGTGCATACAGAATGTAGCTGGTACCCATCATTCTTAAACATTATACTACTTATTCTGCATCTAGACTAAACATTTAGACATTTGTAATTCAATTTCATATAATCTTTCTCATATTTTCTGATATACTTTACTCCATGTTCAAGAGGTATGCATATTAACACTGGTTCTTTCTCAGTATCTGTACTTCACAGTCAAAACATGTATTCAGGTCTGTACGACTAACACTGTACAGTGTACAGTACGTACTGAATGATGGGTTATTTCATATATACTGTAGGGGGTCCTACATGTATTCTGAAAAGCAAAGATTTCAATAAAGAGGCAGTCTTGACACTGCAGAGATGACAAACATGAGATTGCTTTGGCATCTTTGTCACAATTGTTTAGGAAAGAAGCTACTTGTACATGCTTTGCGAGGCAGAGCTCAGTTGTTTTCCACATTTTTTTTTGTAAAGAAATTCATTCTCTTATACCCAACCACCAACCCACTCACCCATGGTGTAGAACAGCCATTATTTTACTTTCCAATGAAATTTACTTACACTGACAAAAGCCCAATATTTGAACTAGTACATGTACTTGGTAGACTCGCCATTAAATGACTCAACATAATTTTGCTGTGGGCAAAACCCGAGGGAAAATGCATGGTGCCGTATGGAGCCTGTCATCTCACAAGTTATACTTTTTACTTATTAATAGTTGGCCTATTACTAAGTAAAATAGTAATAGTAAATACTAGTACTAGTACTTTGTAGTAGGGACCTACTACTACTACTACTGCTACTACCGGTACATGTACTACTACTGCTGCTGCTGCTGCTGTTGCTGCTGCTGCTGCTGCTACTACTACTTCTACTACTACTACTACTACTACTACTACTACTACTACTACTACTACTACTACTACTACTACTACTACTACTACTACTACTACTACTACTACCACCAGTAAAGTAGTAATAGTAGTAGTACTATTACTACTACTACTAGACTAGCAATAGCATGCATTGCGATGCACTGATCTAATAGCACATACAGACAATGTATGGTTTCATACACATGCTGATAGTCCAACTCCTGCTATGGTTTTACTCCTTTTTCACCGTTTTCTTTGGATCGTCGCTCAAGGCTACAGTCTACAGTGACTGCATAGGGCCTATACTGTACCTGTGTATATACTCGGACTAGCCTCACACATTTGACTTTAGGCAAACGTGTAAGTCACACAAGTTACCTCGCTAAGGAAGGTGATTTCCATTTGCTTGTTCATGTATTCATCTAAACATGCCCGATTTCAGACATTTTAACTCTGGTAGATAGGTTATTCCAAGAGCTCTTGCAGGCCAAGTTTTAGCCTCGTCCAATTAATATTGATAGATATTAAAGGGCAAAGTATATTTTTCTTTTCAGCTACTCTCCGCCTGCTGCTATCTGCTACTCTCTCCAGTCATACAAGTTTCCTCGCTTGTGAAGGTGAGTTCCCTTGGCTTGTTTGTGTAATCATCTTAACATGCCCGACTTCTGTCTCAAAGAATCCCTGTCTGTCTGTCCCCCTTTTCTCTGTGTCCAGCTCTGTCTCTCCCTGTCCATCGCTGTCTTATTTCTCTGCCCCCTGCTCTGTCTCTAGCTGGCTCTCTGTCCCTCATTCCTCTGTCTCCCGCACTGTCTCTCCCTGTCTGTCAGTCCCTCATGCCTCTGTGTCTGGCTCTGTCTACCTATGTCTCTCTGTCCCCCATTCCTCTGGCACCTGCTTTGTTTCTTCCCGTCTGTCTGTCTGTATGTAACTCATTCCTCTGTCTCCCGCGCTGTCTCTCCCTGTCTGTCAGTCCCTCATGCCTCTGGCTCCTATGTCTATTCCTGTCTGTCTGTCCCTCATTCCTCTGTCTTTTAGCTCTGTCTTTTCCTGTATGTCTGTCCCTCATACCTCTGTCTCTGGTTCTGTCTCTCCCAGTCTGTCTGCCCCTTGTTCCTCTGGCACCCAACATTGTCTCCTTTTCTGTGTCCTTTTTCCTCGGTCTCTCTTTTTCCCTTTAAACCTCTCTTTGTCTCTCTTTATAAATCGCGTCTCCCTTTCTCTCCCATCATTTCTCTTCTTTCTTTTTTTTTTCTTTTTTTTTTTGGGGGGGGGGGAACTTTCTCTCTGTCTCTAACTTACTATCTCTGTCTTGCTCTCTCCAGGCTGTTGAGTGGAGACATGATTGCGATCACTTCACCTGCTTGAGAAAAACCCGGGTCTTCACGCTGCCCTTGCTCATGTTCTGCCTGTAGCCATGGTAGCAGGAGAAGAAGATGCTCTTCATCAGGAACGAGGGATTTAACGGGCACATCGTCTTCCTATCTTTGAGTCTGTCTGGCTGTCTGTCCCTCATTCCTCTGCAACCTGCTTTGTTTTTCTATGTCTGTCCCTCATTTCTCTGTCTCCCACTCTCTCTCATTCTGTCTCTGTGTCTCTCATTCCTCTGTTTCCGGCTCTGTCTCTTCCTGTCTGTCTGTCCCTCATTCCTCAGTCTCGTACTTTGTCTCTCCCTGGCTGTCTATCTGTCTGTCTGCCCCTCATTCTTGTCTGTCTCCCCTGTCTGTCTGTCTGTCCATCATTCCTCTGGCTCCCACTCTGTCTGTCCCTGTCTGTCTATTTCTCATTCTTCTTACATCTGCTTTGTCTCTCCATGTCTGTTTGTCTCTCTTTCTATGTCTCCTGCTCTCCTTCTCAATGTCTGTCTGTCCTTCATTCCTCTGCAACCTGCTGTCTCTCTATGTCTGTCTGTTCCTCATTCATCTGTCTCCAACTCTGTCTCTCCATGTCTGTACTGTCTGTCCCTCATTTTTCTGTCTCCCACTCTGTCTCTGTCTGTCTGTCTGTCCCTCACTTCTCAATCTCCGGCCCTGTCTGTCTGTCCGTCTGTCCCTCATTTCTCTGTCTCTGGCTTTGTCTCTCCCTGTGTGTCTTTCCCTCATTCCTCAGTTTCCTACTCTGTCTCTCCTTAACTATCTGCCCCCCATTCCTCTCTGTCTCTCTGTCTCTGTCTCTCCCTGTCTGTCTGTCCCTCATTGCTCTCTGTCTCTCTGTCTCTCCCTGTCTGTCTGTCTGTCATTCCTCTGCGACCTGCTTTGTCTCTCTATGTCTGTTTGCCCCTCATTCCTCTGTGTCCGGCTATGTCTCTCCTTGTCTATCCGTCTCTCATTGCTATGTCTTCTGCTCTATCTGTCTCTCTTTCTAAAGCTCGTCATCTCTCTACTTGTCTCTTCCACCATTTCTCTTTCTCTTTGGACATTTCTATCTGACTCTATCTCACTATCTCTGTCTTTCTTTCTAGGCTGTTGAGTGGAGACATGATTGGAATCGCTTCATCACCTGCTTGAGAAAAACCCTGGTCTTCACGCTGCCCCTGCTCATGTTCTGCCTGTAGCAGGAGAAGAAGATGCTCTTCATCAGGAATGAAGGATTTAACAGACTTATTGTCTTTCCCTCGGTGAGTCCTGGGGACGTCTTCATAGCACAAACACACACATTTTATAGATAAGGTAGTGAGACTTCTGAGCTGAATACCTCTTTCCTCAGGCTCCTATTCTGTTTAACTCTCTCTGTCTCTGTCCCTCATTCCTCTGTCTCCTGCTCTGTCAATCCCTTATTTCTCTGGCACCTGCTCTTTTCCACCCTGTCTGTCTGTCCCTCATTCATGTGTCTCCCACTGTTTCTCCCCCAGTCATCAGTCTGTCCCTCATTCCTCCGTGTCCAGCTCTGTCTTGTCTCTCCCTGTCTGTCTGTCTATCATTCCCCTGTCTCCCACTCTGTCTCTCCCTGTCTGTCTGTCCCTCGCTCCTTGGTGCCCCGTCTGTCTCTCCCTGTATGTCTGTCTCTCATTCCTCTGTCTCCCGCTCTCTCTCATTCTGTCTCTCTGTCTCTCATTCCTCTGTTTCCGGCTCTGTCTCTTCCTGTCTTTCTGTGCCTCATTCTTGTCTGTCTCTCCAGTCTTGTCTGTCTCTCCCTGTCTGTCTGTCCTCATTTCTGTCTGTCACCCCTGTCTGTCTGTGTGTCCCTCATTCGTCTGGCTCCTGCTCTGTCTCGCCCTGTCTGTCGGTCTGTTCCTAATTCCCCTGTCTCCCACTCTGTCTGTCCCTGTCTGTCTGTTTCTCATTCCTCTTGCATCTGTCTCTCCATGTCTGTTTGTCCCATCTTTTCTATGTCTCCTGCTCTCCCCCTCAATGTCTGTCTGTCCTTAATTCCTCTGCAACCTGCTGTCGCTCTGTCTGTCTGTTCCTCATTCATCTGTCTCCCACTCTGTCTCTCCCTGTCTGTCAGTCTGTCCCTCATTCCTCTACGACCTGCTTTGCAAAGATCATGTTACATTATGATGCAGTGTGGTACCCCCACTACACGCTTGCAGCCAAAACTGCTGCAGCCAGCCAAGTTGGAATATTGTTTCTCCAATCAGCACATCACCATCTGGACTGAATTTGTCGTCATTTTGAGGGTCAAGGTCTCAATCGGTGATGTTGTGGAAGAGTCCCCATAAATCGGCCTTTTTATTTTTCCCAAAGTTCATTGCCAAAACTTTTTTCCGAAAACCAATATGGCAGCCTGGTTGCCGAACAGGGAGTGACGTCCCCCCCCCCTCCCCCCCATACGGATGTATGAACATTTAACTGTGCAACAAAGAATCCCTTCTGACATTTGTTCAGGACTACTACACACTTAACAAAGCCCACAGCATTGCAATGAGCTTGTTGAAATATGTGTTGCAGAATATCAGTTGGGCAGGGAACCAGTGGCATATTAGTCAGCTGCTACTAGACTTGGGGTCGCTTGGCATTCCAGATGGTAGAGGGGACACTAGCTGGCACTCGCATTTTGTTCAATATTTTTTTTTAATAATAAAAAAAATATTCAGACAAGAGTGATCTCCTGTAGCGTTTTTATTTGTCACAACTTCAAATACCCCCCCCCTTACGATTTAAACAATGGCTAACACAAAGGATACGCTTATATGGTTTTGAAGGGGCTACATTGCAAACAGCTCCCTCTGGAAAAGCAGTCAATATCAAGAGGGCATTAATCAGTGTTCATGAACAGTGCCCTCTTTTTAAAGACCCTTTTTCCGGGAGCTTATTGACATGTTCCAAGAGCAAAACTCTCAGTTAATTAGCATATGACATTTGTGCGCACCATACTGATGCAACTTAAAGGTCAAATGTTAACAACCTTGTGTAGTGTTCATTGGGGATATGTCCCAATGCAACCCTTCGCAAAGACACATTTTCAAACTATGTGTGACATTTCTTTGCAGCGCATGAGCAGACTTAGTTTGTCAACGAGGGGCAGAATTGGACACATTTTGTACTCCAAAAACAATGTAGAAGGCCTGACGTTTCGATCCTAGCAGGATCGTTTTCAAATTTGTTACTCGGCACTTTTTGAAAACTACACAAATTACAATGTTGCCATCTGGGGGACTATCATGTGCTTTTCTGCTAACTTTTTGTATTTTGTATTTTTGCATTTGCTGCAGGGAATCACAGTGAAGCACAAAATGAGATGGAATTGAGAGCAAGACAACACAAAGTGCAGAGGGATGAAGGAACGCAGCCAAACGGATCATTTGAGACAATTGATGGAAAGGTCACACCAAGAGTATGAAACATTATCCTTGAAAACCACCTGTAACCTGCCACGTTAAATGAGTTGGATCAGAATTTGCAAGGAAAGCAGTGCGCAAATTTTAGTTAATTTTGACCAGAAAGAACTATATAAAATAGTTATCATATCGCAAAACATTTTGGACTCGATCAAAGTGAATTATTGATAGCAGTTCATGAAAAGAAATTGAAATTATCGGTAGCTCAATTTTTGAGCAGCGCATTTGAATGAAGGTGTAACATTGTCGTAAATAAAAAAAAATCAATTTAAAGCAAGCGCTTAGACAGGATTTGAACGATTCTTAAGCATCCAGCTCAACCCAAGGTGGCAGGCTACACGTACCCAGTGTTAACCATTTCATGGTATGGTCACAATTATGCCAGCTTATTACCTTGATTCTCATTTTTCTTAAGCCCAAACTATTACCTAATATCAAAACTCTTGGCATCCAATTTTCCAAATTTTAAAGCTTTCCTCTGGGGGGCAGTTTGTTTCATGCCAAAGGAACAAAAATTGCAGTTCAAACTCTTAAAATGAAAATGTTTGATACTCTGACAAGTCTCAACTCTTAAGTGCGTATAAAGCAATGTAGACAACAGACGAGGAAAAAACAAGTAGGGTATTTTGTGGTAGAACCGATATTAAAGCTGTCGGGCAAAAATCTCACAGTTTTAGCTGCAGTAAACACAAGTCAGTGAGCGTTTCGAAAATCCGGAATCTAAACTGGCATAATTGCAACCGTGTAAAATGTCTTAAAGTTAGTCCCCCTTAAAAGAAAAAGGTTTATTAAATTTGGATCATACATTTTATCGTTTTTGAGGTATTTATTTACAGGGTTGCGCACTTCGATTTTGATTGGGAACAAAGGGAAAATCCACCAAATTGATCTCCAAAATTTCAGAGGGCCTGACCTTTCAATCTTAGCTGGACGTTTTTCACAGGCCAAAACAAATAATTATCATGAAAGTAGAAAGAGAGTAATTTACATGTACCTTGCTGACCAAACATTTTGTAAGATCAAAATCAGTTTAAGGTTCAAAATTTTGCCAGAGGAAAAACATTATTATACAGGTTAAGCAGCGCAGCAAGAATATTAGCAGCTTGCATTGATGATAGATACTGGTGCTTTTTTCGGGTTTTAATAGTACACACATCTAATGAGTGCACAAGCTTAAGGCACTCAAGTTTTAATTGTTGGTCATTTACAATCTTTACAAAAGTTAAATGGTGCTCTTCTCAGCGTTGTCCTTAATCAACGTTGCAAACATGGTCCATATCAATACATGTATCTTGTATCGTGATTATTATCCCTTGTTTCATCAGTCAGTTTTGTAATCTTAAATGTTGGCTTTTGAAGCGTAGTTAATTTAACTACTAGATACTACTAGTATCTCGAATGTTAGACAAATAAGTCATTTTTGGCATGAGTCTGAACTGAATTTAATTAATTTTAAGTAAAGAAAGATGCGCTGAAGTCCTGTAGTCTTGAAGTGTGTGTGGCTAGGGTAGACTGTAGTCTCCTTATCTCCAGGTAGACATCGTGAGTAACCTCAGCTTTCCTCTCCATATCCCCCTTGTTTGCTGGAGAAATTAATAAAAAACAAGTAGGCTTTTTATATCATCTTATTTTTCTTATTTCATTGTCAAGCACAGTTTCCATTGGTCAATATAGGCCTTGTTCTTGTAACTTAGAATACTTCCTTAGTTGTTCAGCTTAAATCCTAACAGTTGACCAATTTGGGATGTCTACCATCTTAGGGCTGGACACCTCTGGTGGTAAGAGCACTGGTATGTTAAGCCATAGGTCTCAGCTTTAAGTCCTGTTTTAGTCAAATTTATTTTGCCATTTTTCAAACTGTCATCAATGAAATATATTAAAACTTTGCAGTTTTTATAAGTCATTATTTCCACACTTATTTTACTGCTGTGTAGTGTGTAATCTTTCTGTATGACTATATAAAATTGTGCTCTGTGTATTTTTTCCCCAAATAAATCTAGCAGTATAAAATACAAGCAGTGAATCACAATGCGTGTATCAGATGCGTGAATCATAATTGTCTCTTTTTCTAGGGAGATCGTGTTTTACTTAGAAGGGAGGGCATTGTAACCACTTGGCTTGGGGTCCGAAAAATAATGGCAGGAAACAAAATGGCCGGCAATAGAACTTAGAAGGAAAAAGACAAAAACGACTCCAAATTATCAAAAAGAGAGCCGAAAATATTACAAAGAGAGGAAGAAGACAGGGGAGGACACCTACTCTGCTTCGTATTTTCGGAGTTGATCAAAACAGATTTCAGGGTTTGTCCGAGACGAAATGTAGCGGCGTCAACCCAGCTTCAAACACGTCCAGCACCAACGACTCGCCGCCGAGAATTCCTCTATTGTGCTGCGAGAAATCAGTAAGCAAAACGATTTGTGTGCTTAAATTTAAGCAAAACGGCGAAATCAGTCAACTGTGGCTTTAAAAATCACCTGATGAATATTCATTAGCTAATTCTAATAAGGCTCTCTGATATCTCGTATCTCAAAATCACCTCTTGAATATTCATTAGCACATTCTAATAAGGCTCTCTGATATCTCGTATCTCAAAATCACCTCATGAATATTCATCAGGTAATTCTCAGAACAATAGCGAAACAGCGCCCTCTTGTGTCTGTTTTTGGAGAGGCGAGTTTATTCTACGTTTCGAGCAGCATACTTTGATATTCATTAGGTAAAGTTAAGCAGTAAGGCTCTCTAAGCTGATTTCTCGTAGCAAAACACCTGATGAATATTCATTAGGTAATTCTAATAAGGCTCTCTGATATCTGGTAGCAAAACACCTGATGAATATTCATTAGGTAATTCTAATCAGGCTCTCTGATTTCTCGTAGCAAACACCTGATGAATATTCATTAGCTCATTCTAATAAGGCTCCCTGATATCTCGTAGCAAAACACCTGATGAATATTCATTAGCTCATTCTAATAGAGCTCTCTGATAGTATCTCATATCTCAAAATCACCTCATGAATATTCATCAGGTGATTCATTCGGTAAGTTTAAGCACTTAGGCTCTCTGATTTCTCGTAGCAAAACACCTGATGAATATTCATTAGCTCATTCTAATAAGGCTCTCTGATTTCTCGTTGCAAAACACCTGATGAATATTCATTAGCTCATTCTAATAAGGCTCTCTGATATCTCGTATCTCAAAATCACCTCATGAATATTCATCAGGTATCTCTCAGAACAATAGCAAAACAGCGCCCTCTTGTGTCTGCTTTTGGAGAGGTGAGTTTATTCTACGTTTCGAGCAGCATGTTTTGATATTCATTAGGTAAAGTTAAGCACTAAGGCTCTCTGATTTCTCATAGCAAAACACCTGATGAATATTCATTACCTAATTCTAATGAGGCTCTCTAATACCTCGAATCTCAAAATCACCTCATGAATATTCATCAGGTGATTTTGAGATACGAGATATATCAGAGAGCCTAATTAGAATTAGCTAATGAATATTCATCAGGTGATTTTGAGATACGAGATATCAGAGAGCCTTATTTGAATTAGCTAATGAATATTCATGAGGTGATTTTGAGATGCGAGATATAAGAGAGCCTTGTTAGAATTAGGTAATGAATATTCATCAGGTGTTTTGCTACGAGAAATCGGAGAGCCTTATTAGAATGAGCTAATGAATATTCATCAGATGTTTTGCTACGAGAAATCAGAGAGCCTAAGTGCTTTAACTTACCGAATGAATCACCTGATGAATATTCATGAGGTGATTTTGAGATATGAGATATCAGAGAGCTTTATTAGAATGAGCTAATGAATATTCATCAGGTGTTTTGCTACGAGATATCAGGGAGCCTTATTAGAATGAGCTAATGAATATTCATCAGGTGTTTTGCTACGAGAAATCAGCTTAGAGAGCCTTACTGCTTAACTTTACCTATGCTTAAGTATGCTGCTCGAAACGTAGAATAGACTCGCCTCTCCAAAAACAGACACAAGAGGGCGCTGTTTCGCTATTGTTCTGAGAATTACCTGATGAATATTCATGAGGTGATTTTGAGATACGAGATATCAGAGAGCCTTATTAGAATGTGCTAATGAATATTCAAGAGGTGATTTTGAGATACGAGATATCAGAGAGCCTTATTAGAATTAGCTAATGAATATTCATCAGGTGATTTTTAAAGCCACAGTTGACTGATTTCGCCGTTTTGCTTAAATTTAAGCACACAAATCGTTTTGCTTACTGATTTCTCGCAGCACAATAGAGGAATTCCACGCATCATTTCACGGCTGCGAGTCGTTGGTGCTGGACGTGTTTGAAGCTGGGTTGACGCCGCTACATTTCGTCTCGGACAAACCCTGAAATCTGTTTTGTTCAACTCCGAAAATACGAAGCAGAGTAGGTGTCCTCCCCTGTCTTCTTCCTCTCTTTGTAATATTTTCGGCTCTCTTTTTGATAATTTGTAGTCGTTGTTGTCTTTTTCCTTCTAAGTTCTATTGCCGGCCATTTTGTTTCCTGCCATTATTTTTCGGACCCCAAGCCAAGTGGTTACAATGCCCTCCCTTCTAAGTAAAACACGATCTCCCTAGAAAAAAAGACAATTATGATTCACGCATCTGATACACGCATTGTGATTCACTGCTTGTATTTTATACTGCTAGATTTATTTGGGGAAAAAATACACAGAGCACATAATTTTATATAGTCATACAGAAAGTTTACACACTACACAGCAGTAAAATAAGTGTGGAAATAATGACTTATAAAAACTGCAAAGTTTTAATATATTTCATTGATGACAGTTTGAAAAATGGCAAAGTAAATTTGACTAAAACAGGACTTAAAGCTGAGACCTATGGCTTAACATACCAGTGCTCTTACCACCTGAGGTGTCCAGCCCTAAGATGGTAGACATCCCAAATTGGTCAACTGTTAGGAAGCTGAACAACTAAGGAAGTCTTCTAAGTTACAAGAACAAGGCCTATTGACCAATGGAAACTGTACTTGACAATGAAATAAGAAAAATAAGATGATATAAAAAAAACCTACTTGTTTCTTATTAATTTCTCCAGCAAACGAGGGGGATCTGGAGAGGAAAGCTGAGATTACTCGTGATGTCTACCTGGAGATAAGGAGACTGCAGTCTACCCTAGCCAACCCTTCAAGACTACAGGACTTCAGCGCATCTTTCTTTACTTAAAATTCATTAAATTCAATCCAGACTCATGCCAAAAATGACTCATTTGTCGAACATCCGAGATACTACGCTCCAAAAGCCAACATTTAAGATTACAAAACTGACCGATGAAACAAGGGATAATAATCACGATACAAGATACATGTTTTCAAATGGACCATGTTTGCAACGTTGATTAAGGACAACACTGAGAAGAGCGCCATTTAACTTCAGAATTCAAAAACTAGTATTGACCCACTGGGGAATTTCATGAAACCATTTCATTTGATATCCATTCCTGTTTAGATCCAAATATTCCATGGCATTAATTTCTATCGGTCTAAAATCTTTGTTATGGACTGACTTTGGCAATGCCAGCCTTTTCTGATTTGTCTTAATGGTTGTAACATACTGTAAATGACAAACAATTAAAAGTTGAGTGCCTGAAGCTTGTGCACTCATTAGCTATTTAAACCCCCCAAAAGCACCAGTTTCTATCATCAATGCCAGCTGCTAATATTCTTACTGCGCTGCCTAACCTGCATAATTATTGTTTTTCTCTAGCAACATTTTGAACCTTAAAGCCCCTACACAATATTGGTCGAGGTCAAAGAATAGCATCCATACGTTGTCTGATCCAACATACCGGTATGCATGAAATAGCACACCCGTGAACATTTCAGCTCAATCCGCCAACCAAGATTCGTGAAAACCGCTTCATTTGTTTCGCGAAAATGCAGCATTCAACGTCCTACTGTTCCGAAAAATAGATTAGATCTCGGTGAGACGTAAACTATTTCTTTTGCAAATTTCTCCCAAAATACAACATTTTAGGCAGAAATATTTCAGTGAGAGGTTTCCACTATAACCATCTTCAAACTGTATAAGTAACATTTCTGTTTTTTTATCTTACCAATGTTGTGTAGGGGCTTTAAACTGATTTGGATCTAATAAAATGTTTGGTCAGTAAGGTAAATTACTTTCTTTATACTTTCATGATATTTGTTTTGGCCTTTAACAAACGTCCAGCTAAGATTGAAAGGTCAGGCCCTCTGAAATTTTGGAGATCAATTTGGTGGATTTTCCCTTTGTTCCCAATCAAAAGTGTGTGCGCGACCCTGTAAAAAAATACCTTGAAAATGATAAAATGTATGATCCACATTTTATAAACGAGACATAGTTACATGTTCTGGTCTTTTTAAGGGAGAACTAACTTTTAAGACATTTTGTAAAGTTGCAATTATGCCAGTTTAGATTCTGGATTTTCTAAACGTTCACTGACTTGTGATTGCTGCAGCCAAAACTGTGAGATTTTTGCCCGACAGCTTAAAAATGTAATCGGTTCTACCACAAATATACCCTACTTGTTTTTTCCTCGTCTGATGTCTACATTGCTTTATACGCACTCATTTTTAAGAGTTGAGACATGTCAGAGTATCAAACATTTTCATTTTAAGAGTTTGAACTGCAATTTTTGTTCCTTTGGCATGAAACAAACCGCCCCCCAG
The DNA here is from genome assembly GCA_949987565.1 of Luidia sarsii. Taxonomy (NCBI): domain Eukaryota; kingdom Metazoa; phylum Echinodermata; class Asteroidea; order Paxillosida; family Luidiidae; genus Luidia; species Luidia sarsii. The sequence continues at coordinate 6,960,029 of OX465103.1, read as the reverse complement.
AAGAAAGCTTTACATTTTGGAAAATTGGATGCCAAGAGTTTTGATATTAGGAAATAGTTTGGGTTTAAAAAAATGAGAATCAAGGTAATAAGCTGACATAATTGTGACCATACCATGAAATGGTTAACACTGGGTACGTGTAGCCTGCCACCTTGGGTTGAGCTGGATGCTTATGAATCGTTCAAATCCTGTCTAAGCACTTGCTTTAAATTGATTTTGTTTTTTATTTACGACAATGTTTCACTTTTATTAAAATGCGCTGCTCAAAAATTGAGCTACCGATAATTTAAATTTCTTTTCATGAACTGCTATCAAAAATACACTCTGATCGAGTCCAAAATGTTTTGCGATATGATAACTATTTTATAAAAACAAAGCAGTTCTTCCTGATTAAAATAAAATAAAATTTGCCCACTGCTTTCCTTGCTAATTCTGATCCAACTCATTTAACGTGGCAGGTTACAGGTGGTTTTCAAGGATAATGTTTCATTATCTGTGGTGCGACCTTTCCATCAATTGTCTCAAATGATCCGTTTGGCTGCGTTCCTTCATCCCTCTGCACTTTGTGTTGTCTTGCTCTCAATTGCATCTCATTTTGTGCTTCACTGTGATTCCCTGCAGCATATGCAAAAATACAAAAATACAAAAAGTTAGCAGAAAAGCACATGATAGTCCCCCAGATGGCAACATTGTAATTTGTGTAGTTTCCAAAAAGTGCCGAGTAACAAATTTGATAAAAAAACCTGCTAGGCCCGTCAGGCCCTCTACATTGTTTTTGGAGTACAAAATTTGTCCAATTCTGACCCTCGTTCACAAACTAAGTCTGCTCGTGCGCTGCAAAGAAATGTCACACACATAGTTTGAAAATGTGTCTTTGCGAAGGGTTGCATTGCGACATGTTCTCAATGATCACTACACAAGGTTGTTAACATTTTACCTTTAAGTTGCATCAGTATGGTGCGCACAAAGGTCATATGCTAATTAACTTAGAACATGTCAATAAGCTCCCGGAAAAAAGGGTCTTTAAAAAGAGGGCACTGTTCATGAACAGTGATTAGTGCCCTCTTGATATTGACTGCTTTTCCAGAGGGAGCTGTTTGCAATGTAGCCCCTGCAAAACCATACAAGCGTATCCTTTTTGTTAGCAATTGTTTAAATTGTAAGGGGGGTATTTCAAGTTGTGAGTTGTGACAAATAAAAACGCTACAGGAGATCACTCTTGTCTGGGAATAATTTTTTTATTATTAAAAAAAAAATGTTGAAAAAAATGCGAGTGCCAGCAAGTGCGCCCTCTACCATCTGGAATGCCAAGCAACCGAATGACCCAGGTGCATTGGCCAGTTTCACCCCCAGTCGAGTGGCACCTGACTAATATGCCACTTGTTCCCCGCCCCACTGGTATTCTGCAACACATATTTCAACAAGCTCATTGCAATGCTGTGGGATTGTTAAGTGTTCAGTAGGGATTCTTTGTTGTACAGTTAAATGTTCATACTTCCGTATGGGGGGGGGGGGCGGGACGTCGCTCACATATTGGGATTCGAACCCGGTACTCCTGCTTTCTAGTGCAGACGTTTAACCACAGGACCAAAGAGCAGGTCAAGGTCAGGTGGTGGATTTGAATCTGTGTAGTGGGGGTACCACACTGCATCATAATGTAACATGATCTTTGCAAAGCAGGTCGTAGAGGAATGAGGGACAGACTGACAGACAGGGAGAGACAGAGTGGGAGACAGATGAATGAGGAACAGACAGACATAGAGAAACAGCAGGTTGCAGAGGAATGAAGGACAGACAGACATTGAGAGGGAGAGCATGAGACATAGAAAAGAGGGACAAACAGTCAGACAGACAGGGATAGACAGAGAGGGAGAGAGGGAAATTAGGGAGAGACAGAGCAGGAGCAAGAGGAATGAGGGACAGACTGACAGACAGGGAGAGACAGACAAGAATGAGGGACAGACAGACAGGGAGAGACTGAGCGGGAGACAGGGGAATGATAGACAGACAGAAAGGGAGAGACGAGACAGAGCCGGACACGGAGGAATGAGGGACAGACTGATGACTGGGGGAGAAACAGTGGGAGACACATGAATGAGGGACAGACAGACAGGGTTGGAAAGAGCAGGTGCCAGAGAAATAAGGGATTGCCAGAGCTGGAGACAGAGGAATGAGGGACAGACAGAGAGAGTTAAACAGAATGGGAGCCTGAGGAGAGAGGTATTTAGCTCAGAAGTCTCACAACCTTACCAATAAAATGTGTGTGTTTGTGCTATGAAGATGTCCCCGGGACTCACTGAGGGAAAGACAATGAGTCTGTTAAATCCTTCATTCCTGATGAAGAGCATCTTCTTCTCCTGCTACAGGCAGAACATGAGCAGGGGCAGCGTGAAGACCAGGGTTTGTCTCAAGCAGGTGATGAAGCGATTCCAATCATGTCTCCACTCAACAGCCTAGAAAGAAAGACAGAGATAGTGAGATAAAGTCAGATAGAAATGTCCAAAGAGAAAGAGAAATGGTGGGAGAGACAGGTAGAGAGATGACGAGCTTTAGAAAGAGAGACAGATAGAGCAGAAGACATAGCAATGAGAGACGGATAGACAAGGAGAGACAGAGCCGGACACAGAGGAATGAGAGACAGAGAGACAGAGAGACAGAATGAGAGAGAGAGCGGGAGACAGAGGAATGATCTGAGGGACAGGCAGACAGGAAGAGACAGAACGGGGCACCAAGGAGTGAGAGAGATAGACAGGGAGAGACAGAGCGGGAGACAGGGGAATGATAGACAGACAGACAGGGAGAGACGAGACAGAGCCGGACACAGAGGAATGAGGGACAGACTGATGACTGGGGGAGAAACAGTGGGAGACACATGAATGAGGGACAGACAGCCAGAGTTGGAAAGAGCAGGTGCCAGAGAAATATAAGGGACAGACAGACAGACAAGGATTGACATAGCTGGAGACAGAGGAATGAGGGACAGAGACAGAGAGAGTCAAACAGAATATGAGCCTGAGGAAAGAGGTATTTAGCTCAGAAGTCTCACTACCTTACCTATAAAATGTGTGTGTTTGTGCTATGAAGACGTCCCCGGGACTCACTGGGGGAAAGACAATGAGTCCGTTAAATCCTTCATTCCTGATGAAGAGCATCTTCTTCTCCTGCTACAGGCAGAACATGAGCAGGGGCAGCGTGAAGACCAGGGTTTTTCTCAAGCAGGTGATGAAACGATTCCAATCATGTCTCCACTCAACAGCCTAGAACGAAAGAGAGATAGTGAGATAGAGTCAGATAGAAATGTCCACAGAGAAAGAGAAATGGTGGGAGAGACAAGTAGAGAGATGATGAGCTTTAGAAAGAGAGACAGATAGAGCAGAAGACATAGCAACGAGAGACAGATAGACAGAGCCGGAAACAGAGGAATGAGAGACAGAGAGACAGAGAGACAGAATGAGAGAGAGAGCGGGAGACAGAGGAATGATCTGAGGGACAGGCAGACAGGAAGAGACAGAACGGGGCACCAAGGAGTGAGAGAGATAGACAGGGAGAGACAGAGCGGGAGACAGGGGAATGATAGACAGACAGGGAGAGACAAGACAGAGCCGGACACAGAGGAATGAGGAACAGACTGATGACTGGGGAGAAACAGTGGGAGACACATGAATGAGGGACAGACAGACAGGGTTGGAAAGAGCAAGTGCCAGAGGAACAAGGGACAGAAAGACAGGGATTGACAGAGCCGGAGACAGACGAATGAAGGACAGAGAGACAGAGAGAGTTAAACAGAATGGGAGCCTGAGGAGAGAGGTATTTAGCTCAGAAGTCTCACTACCTTACCAATAAAATGTGTGTGTTTGTGCTATGAAGACGTCGCTGGGATTCACTGAGGGAAAGACAATGAGTCTGTTAAATCCTTCATTCCTGATGAAGAGCATCTTCTTCTCCTGCTGCCGGCAGAACATGAGCAGGGGCAGCGTGAAGACCAGGGTTTTCTCAAGCAGGTGATGAAGCGATTCCAATCATGTCTCCACTCAACTAGAACAAAAGACAGAGATAGCAAGATAGAGTCCGATAGAAATGTCCAAAGAGAAAGAGAAATAGTGGAAGAAACAGGTACAGAAATGACGAGCTTTAGAAAGAGAGATAGATAGAGACAGCCAGACACAGAGGAATGAAAAATGTTTTGACTCTGATCACATTCAGTATACACATTTAGGATCAAATCTATGTCCTTAGATTGTGTGTGGCGATTTTCAAAAGGGTGAAAAATGGGGGCGATCGGGACAGTAGTGTTTCAAAAATGGTGAAAACACGAACTTCGGTCTAATTTTGTACATAGCGGTCCGTAAACCTCAGGTCTCCGACCTTCGGGAGGATGAGAGTTACGAACTTACGGTTACCGCAACTATCTACCAACTACCATTACAAAATCGCAGTACTTAGCTGTTGTTACGGCAGTCGTCCGTGTGGTTCCCTGACTTGATTGTATTTCGTCAGCATTGCAGGCTGGTTGAACCAGTCTATTACTAGCTGATAGTCTGGTTCCAAGAGCTAAACATACTGACAAATAATGTGAAGTCAGGGAACCACACAGACGACTGCCGTAACAACAGCCACTGCGTTACAAAATAGTTTCAATGACTAAATACTAAAATAGTAAATGAGGCATTATGGCTGGGAAAACAGCTGTGCATACTCACTTAATTGTTGCCGGAGTCCTGCATGAATATCCTTCGAAGGTACAATCTGGTCGAAACATGTGGGCAAGGAATAGAAAATGTCACAAGAAAGTGGACGTAAATAAAAAAAATGTTTTCGGCTCAATATTGTTCTTAAAAGTGCGCCCTCCTTTGACTAAATATGGCCAATGAGTACGACCCTCGGACGCCTGCAATGTTGCAAAACTATACTATAGTATTATACAGATTAGAATTTAAATACTGTATTACCAACTTCTCATTGAATGAAATGGCGTTGTATAGTTAAAAAAAAAAAAACGCTTTCGGGCCAGAAGTTCGACCCTGGCAAGACTCTAACATAAAAATGGTTCCGCATCCGCACCTGATCCACACGATTCCGCACTATCCGCAGTGATCCGCACCCCTCCGACGGCTCCTAATTAATGGCCGCCCGTCTCCATGATACCGGCGACGCTGTGTGGTTCGTGGGGCTGTCGTCGTAAGGCACAAATTCACACCTTACTAATGATCGGCGATTCATACTGATGTCAGCCTACCATACATTACATGTAATATGAAGTCGACTGCTTAATTGAGTGCTTAGTCCCCGTTTTGCCTGTGCTCTGTTGTCGGTAGTTATTCGGGATTTTTGAAGAGAGAAGAGTAGCCGCATCAGCCGGCATTATCATGGCATCGGATGGGGGTGCCGTGTTGTTGTCGTCTGAAGCCGAAGCATACGTGGAATCTCTCGAAGTCATCCCAATCAAAGACATCGGCAGCCAAAGGTAACATTGGTAAACGATAGAACTAGTAGTACTACTAAAAAGTAGTAGTAGTACTACTAGTACAGTAGTACTAGTAGTACTATAGTACTGGTAAGTGGTAGTACATAGTTACTTACACTTACTGGGCCGCTAGGACTAGGACTAGGACTATTTTAGGAGCTCCCCTACGGCCCTAGTCCGAGTGACTTGGACCCGACAAGTCACCCTTTTATTATCGAATTTTGACATTTTGAGCTTCGGCTGACTGTCACCCGAACCTCAAAATTTCAAAATTCGATAAAAAAGGGTGACTTGTCGGGTTCAAGTTATTCGGACTATTGTCGCACTAGACTAGTGCGACTCGTTTAACTTTAAGGGGAGCTCTATAGCGGCCCAGTAAGTGGGACTAGTGCTACTGCTTAATAAATAGTATTACTATTAGTATTAGTACTAGTACTTAGTAGTAGTAATACTGCCCCAATTGAGACCACAGGTTCTCTTCAAGTTCAACTTCAAGAATGTACAAAATTTGAAGTACATTTTGTCATTTGTAAATGGAAGTAAACAGCTCAGGGAAGTGGCTGATCTGCTCACAGTCACAGAAGAATGCAGTCTTGTCATTGAAAATTAGGCCTAGGCCGACTTAATTTTGCTTCAAGTTCAATGGACAAATAATTAGGCCTTCATCCTACAAAAATCCAGACTACTCAGCATTGTAAATGTTATATTTAATTATTTTAGTAAGTACTGTCACTAAAAATGTTAATAATGCACTCTAATTAACCACCAAAAAGTATGTTTTCTCACAATCGACATATGATAATTGATAGTCTTGACTGATACTAATTACATGATGTGCTATTACTAGTAGTAGTAGTACAGTCACAGTAGTAATTTATCACAAATTTGTGTTATTACTATTAATTAGATTACTGTATTACATTTTACTTTTTCTGTATTACTAGTATAGTATTACTTCAAGTGAAGGTACAACAACAAATACAAACACAAGTCACCAGTAGACTAGCCAGAACAAAAACTGATTAATATCAAAAGTTCTGTTAGTGTTACTCTATAGTATTCGATTACAACACTTGTCAACAGACCTTCATCATGAAGTCTGACATTTCAATTCAAGCAAATAACTTAAATGTGTGGTTTTTGTGTTTGTGTGCAGATGGACGAGGCAGCATGAGTACATTGAGAAATTAAACATGCAGGCAGTTCTACACGCCTCAGCCAATGAAGACGAATACATCAAGGAGTTGCTCATGCAGCATGAGAAGGTAAAGGCACGAAGGTTGAGCCAACAGCCTCAAGATGCATTCACTTAAGACCACGTTGTTCCGTGAGGCAGAGTCTCCCTGGACGTTTGTGAGTCCGAGGTAGTGACCAATAAATCGTTCTACAAATGAGTTTGGTTTACTGTGGATGTGCTAGATTAAAGTTCTGAAAGTCAAAGTCACAGTTTTAGTCAAACATACAAAGGACTGGGAACTTTTGAACAAATTGAATAATTGGCAAAGAAAACTTGGACTGGACGGGACTTGAACCCGAGACCTTTGGATTAACATACCAGTGCTCTTGCATCGGAGTTGTCCAGCCCTTAGATGGTGGCCTTCCCTAATAGTCAACTAGTCTTTGCCGGGGTGGGTGCCAGTCAGAAGCAATTCAACCAACAACCAATATCTCCAGGGATCACGCTCCTGTGTTCATTCAGATGCAAACAACTAATTGTTGTAAACCTGGCTACAGCAGCTCGGGGATCGCACAAAGTGGATGCAGCTTTTCAATTCAAGTCCAAAAAAAAAAAGCTGCATCCACTTGAGGTTTCTGTGGTATCAGAGAGTCACAGACCGTTCCCTTTCCTGTTTTGGTTTTATATTCTTTGAGTAGATTCCCGTCCTGATCACTGATCTCATCAGCACCGAGATTTGGCAGCAGAAGATCTTCTCAGTCATCAAGAGGATGAACTTTGAGCCTCGGAGCACCATCCCTCTCTACATGACTCTCTACCATGAGGCCACACTGGTCAACCTTCTGGAGACAGTTCTCTACCACAAGGTGATTGACGTACAGCTGTCATCCTATGTCATCCATTTGCATCTATTTTCATAGAGCTAGCTCGTCCCCTGGATGTCAAATTGAAATCATTCCAAATTGTTGCAAACAGTTTGTTGATTAAAATTAGGCAGGTTATATTCACCTGGCAATGGCATTCTTTCCACAAATGCCATACTTCCGGTTCCTTAGTCTGATTGGCCAATTGTCATTATATCATGTTGATGCATATTCATGTGTGCCCTATACTCTTATGATGGCCAATCAGAGTAGAGAGTGTTCGTGTTCATGAATATGGATAACATCAGCAGTAAGAATACAACCTCCAGGAAGAATGTCATTGCTGGTGAATGTACACTTCCTTCATATTACCATATTGATTAAAAGGAAAATATGATTTAATGGGCCATATTGATTCAAAATGATCACAATGATTCAACTGGTCATCTGTTACAGGAACCATGTGAAGCAGCAGAGGATTCCATCCTTGATATTATTGATTATTGCTATCGCAAGATAACCTACTTGATTTCAAGGTAAACCTTGGTTTTTCAATTTGTTCAAAAGTTCTCCGTCAGTTTTTCCTTTGTTTGACTCAATAAAAGTATCAATATTGACTTCTCCGATGCAGTGCTAATTGTCTTTGCATTGTCTTTGCATGCCCTGTTTGCCCTCGCAATTCAACAACTCGATCGTACTTGAGTGTTTGGAAGTACAAGTTGATTGTCGTCTGTTCACAGGCAGGAGACAGGGGAAGATGAAGGGGAGGAGGAGGAGGAGGAAGCCACACCCAAAACCTCCTCAGACATTGAGCGGCCGTCAGGGATGGAGGTAGGTCGTTGCACTCTCAAAGAGAAAGACTTTGAAAGTTTTGCACGGTGGAAGTGCACAGTGGAAAGTTTGTGACGACACCGTGCAAGTTGTGGAATCCAGCAGTCTCCTGGTGACAGGCAGAGTACACACTGCCCAAAAAGTTACCGGCTCTTTTCAGGACCACACTCCCTCTCTCAAGAAACAACTTACATGGTGTCACTCCAAACTTTTCACTTTGAACTTCCACACTGCAAACCTTCAAAGCAGACCTTCCTACACTTCTGACAACGGACAGAGAACACGCTGCCCAAAACATTGACTTACCGGCTCTTTTCAGAGCCACACTTCATCCCTAAAGAGACAACTCACATGGCATCACCGCAAACTTTCCACTTTATCACAGATTACTAGAATTGATCAATGGAATTATTGATTGTGCACTTTATGACTAAACATTGAGTTTTGTGATATAATGTGGACTCGTATTTAACCAGATGTTAGACATTTATTCATGTGCTTAACCTGTGACATATACAATTTTAATGAACAAGAATTCTAGCGTGCATTCATTCTATCTTTTAATTTGATGAAGGGTAGAGGGCCTGGATTTTGACCCTAGCAGAACTTTTCTGAAAGGCAGAATATTATTTCAACTTCATGACATTCCCTCCCTTAGGAACTGAAGAAGCAGGAGAGGAAGTTACAGTTTGAAGTCAGCGTCAAGGCTGTTTCCATTCTCAGATACATTACTGATCACATAGCAGAGTAAGTGGGACAGTTCTGTGATTTAAAGGTTCAACACAACATTGGTAAAGGTAGACAGATTACTTCAGTTTGTATGTTAAACCATTAAACATACCCACTAAATAACATAGTGAAGTTTTTTGCTCAACCGATACCAGAGGTCTTGGGTTCAAGTCCCGGTCCGGGTCAAAGTTTTCTATGCCATTTTTCAAAATTGTTCAAATGTTCCCAGTGAGTTTTTTTCCTTTGTTTGTTTGACTTATAAAACGAGCTACATCCACTCTGTGATCCCTGAGCTGCTGTTGCCAGGTTTATAGCAAAATGGTAGTTTGCATCTGAATAAACACGGCAGCATGCATGATCCCTGATATATGGCAGTGAATGGTTAAATGCTTCTGACTGGCACCCCCATCCTGGCAAAGACTAGTTGACACTTTGGAAAGGCCACCATCTAAGGGCTGGATAGCTCAGATGGTGAGAGTGCTGGTACGCAAAACCAGAGGTCTAGGGTTCGAGTCCCGGTCCGGTCAAAGTTTTCTTTGCCATTTTTCAAAATTGGTTTTTCTCTTTCCAGTTTGTCACTGAGTGTTACCAGCAGAATTCTAAACACCAACGACTTCCCCTGCCTTCTGGTCCAACTCACAGAGAACCCTCCTTGGACAAGATACAGAAATGGTGAGGTGAATGATCATGATGTGCTTTGGTGTATTTGCATTGAAAGATTCTCCACGCTCCAGTGCTCTCCACAACACACTATTTAGCACTGATGATAGTTGGAATCCAGCAGTCTCCCGACAATGGACAGAGTACACACTGCCCGAAACATTGAGTTACCCGTCTCAAAGGGGATCCTTAAAATGGTGTCACCGCAAACCTTCCCACTTGGTACTCCCATCACGAAAACCTTCAAATCTTATCTACCTGTATGTGTCCACGGTATCCGTCTCTCTTGAAGGAGTCTTGAAGAAGTTCATAGACGGCCGATGGCATGTGGTGCCAGCCAGTGAGAGACTGAGACTGACCAAGATGGAGGGACAGGTCTGGATTGCTCTCTTCAATCTGCTCCTTGGACCTTCCTGTCAGGAGAAGTATGAATTCAACAGCCATAGGAAGCAAGTCATTCTCAAGGTATACAAAAACCTCACACATTGCAGACACACAGCTCCTTCTAATACTGAAAATTTCTTTCAAAAATTCAGATTCAAATGATGAACAAACTTGGAAAAAAAGGAATATATGAGCCCTGCTATAAAGTCTGTTCCTTTGCCAGAACAAATATATTTTTGAAAAATGGCAAAGAAAACTTTGACTGGACTGGGACTTAAACCCAAGACCCCTGGTCTTAACATCTGAGCTATCCAGCCCTTAGATGGTGGCCTTCCCAGATAGTCAACTAATCTTTGCCCATATTTTATATGGGGGTGCCAGTCAGAAGCAATTCAACTATTAACTGTCGTTAGTCCATGGATCATGCTCCCATTCAGATGCAAACAAACAATTGTTAACCTGGCTACAGCAGCTCGTGGATCACACAAAGTGGATGCAGCTTTTTTCAATTTGTCAAACGATTGATTAATTAACAAATTTGAGCAAATTTGAAACATTGAAAAAAAAAATGGACTTTGACCAGGACTTGAACCTGAGACCTCTGGTTTTGCGTGCCAGCGCTCTTACCAACGAGCTAACCAGCCCTAAGATGGTGGCCTTCCCAAATAGCCACCTTTTCCTTCTCCCTTTGAGAAAGGTCCTGCTAGGATCGAAACGTCAGGCCATCCAAAATGTCCTTTAATAGTTCGATATTAGTACTGACGTTCTCTTCTCGAGTCCTCGTAATAATGGTCTGGGTTTGGGTGGTGGGTTTTGTTTTTCTCGTTCCAACCTGAGTAGTTGAGAGCTCATCTGTCGGAAGTGGTCCTGGATCAGATTCCGAGCCTGTGCGACCTCCAGCGTTACCTGAGCCACCTCTCCATGATGGACCCACCGTCCTCCAAGACCGGCCTGGTCCTGGAGCAAGTGCCCGAGATCCGGGACAGCCTCCTGAGGGCCAACGAGGGCAAGTGGCCCGCCCTGGCCAAGCACCAGGTCAAGACGGTCTACAACCCCTCCGCCGAAGTCATGAAGGAGCAAGCGAGGAGGTGAGAACTGTCTTCTTGTGCTCTGCCAGCCAAAAGGCAGGGTACGGGGATGTAAGATTTCCAGAAATTTCCAGATTTCCAGAAATGGCAGAATTTGTTTTAAATTTTTTTTTTTTATGGCAAACAAGTATCTCAAACTGCTCATTTGTATCTGTTAAAACCCTAAAAACTGACTGAAGGGCGCCTGCACCCCTGCCGTTAATACTGAAGACCCATGGGATATGATTCTGTTCCAGGTTTGCTGAGACGTACAGTCTCGACGTCCTTGAGAATCTCATCAACGAACCGCCTAAGTGTGCAGTGTGCGGGCAGCCAGCCACCAAGCGCTGCTCTCGCTGTCAGAATGAATGGTATTGCCGAAGGTAAGCTCACTCAGTCTCACAGACTCACCGGATTTTTTTTGGGGGGTGGGACGATTTTTTTTTTAAATGGCAAAGACTGTACCGGGACTTGAACCCGAGGCCTCTGGAATAACTTACCAGTGCTCTTCCCTCTGAGCTATGCAGCCCTTAGATGGTGGCCTAGTCTTTGCCGGGGTGGGGTGCCAGTCAGAAGCAATTCAACCATTGACTGCCGTATATCTCTAGGGATCACACCCCCGCTTTCATTCAGATGCAAACAACCAAATGTTGTAAACATGGCTACAGCAGCTCGATCAAGGATCACAAGTGGATGCAGCATTTTCAATTTAAGTCGAACAAATAAAGGAAAAAACTGACTGGGAACTGTGAACCTTTTTTGGAAAAACAGGAAAGAAAACCGAGACAGGCTCGAGTCCTGGTCCAGTCAAAATATCTGTGCCATTTCCACCGAGAATATTTTGTCCAAGCATTTCAGTTTTCGTTTCCTCAAACTACATTTAAAAAAGGGAATCAGGAGAAAATCAGTGTCACTTTGTTTAAATCTAATTTATTCAAAACAAAAAGAATTACCGGTACACACATCAAAGGGCCTAGACTATAAAAAGGAATATATTTTCTTGTGATAAACAGGCAAGAGAATTTAATTTGTTAAATCTGTAAACTTTTGTAATTGTACCAAATTTTAAATTGTGTAGTAAACATAGACTTTAAAATATACTATAATCACATCAAGGTGTCTTACTAAAAAAAATCAGTAAAACTTTCAAATAGCCTCTTACACAATAACTGCTAGTTATTAGATTACATTAATATTCATCCCTCCTATCATTCCTCTTTTTGCTTTATTTCAGAAAGTTTGCACTCAGATTTGTATGACTTAAGTCAGTCTTGAAGTACAGTGAAATATCGATCACTCAAACTCTGATATCTAAAAGCTCCTGTAAAGTCAAACTAGGGTTATATTCCCTTCAGTAGTAAAACAACGGTGAAACTTCTCCTAACTCACAACTCAGCTTAACTCAGATGATGAGCCTGTTCCCTTGAGATTTAACTTGTCCACATTTCCCTGTACACGTAGTCGTACATGTACCGTGTATTGTCAGATTCTGATACTTTTGTGTGGTAGCAGGACGTTTCACAGAGACAGGTAAAGGTCCTGCTACCTGCTAGGATCGAAACATCTACCCCGCTTTTGGGTGATTTTCATTTTGGTAATTTAATTCAGTAAATACTTTGTGCAATATTTTTGTACTTGTCAGATTTAGATATAACATGATTTGTCCGTTGAGGAGAATGGAATTCAATGAGGGTTTGCCCTGCTCAACGTGAATAAGCACTGCATGACCATTGCCCTATGCTTTGCCCGATGCCTGATTAAAACATTTCAGGCAGCTCGCACAGGATTCAAACCCGTGACTCCTGGTTTCTAGCACAGACATCTTAACCACTTGACCACTGAGTTGGTCGAGGTCATGTGGCGGATTTGAATATTGTATAGTGTCGGGTACGGCATTGCATCAACTTGAAGATTATAACATGTTGTTTGCGTCCAGGAGAATGTAATTCAGGGAGGGTTTGCCCTGCCCAACGTAATAAGCACTGAGTGCCCACTCATGGCTTATTGCGTCAATGTATGTCAGGCAAACCCTCATTGAGGCTTATGGGATTTCTGGGAATAAACGTGGCTTTTGTTTCGTTTCTCATTTCGTACAGAGAGTGCCAGGTGCAGCATTGGTCTAAGCACAAGCAAGCCTGTCAGCTGATTACAGAGACACAGCAAGCAGCCAAAAGCAGTGGCAAGACATAACCAAGACACTGTGGACTTAAGATAAGACTCCGTCCCCCTGCATAGCTGCCACCCATTCCTATTTTGGAGGAATCAGTCCTCTTTTGGGGGTAAAAATCTATCACTTTTTTACAAACTCTTCACATCTTTTGGGATTTACTTACATTTCTGTGTATAAATTTTGTACAAGTTAATTGGATTTTTTTTTGCAGATTACCTGTCAATAAAATTAAAATAAAACCTACAGACTGAGTCAAAGGCTACTAATTCTGTCCTCTTTCATATTTCCGTAAAATTTGCAAGAACCCCAATTTCATTGGCATTCTTTGTGGAAAACATGTTCTTATTTCCAATAGGAAATGAATTATTACATTTGTGCTGCATATTAGGTCGATTTTAAGTTTTTTTTATATCAACTCTTAATCATAGACGTAGATTAATAAGGACATATTTTTCATTCAATTTTTTTAAAAAGGAATAGACCTTTATGTGTTAGAAGAAACCATGTCAAATATTTATACAAAAATTAGTCCCATGTTCTATCTGCTAGCTCACTCGATGAACATTTCCTAAGTTTTTTCAGAATTAAATCTCGAAATAGCCTAAACAATTTCGGAGCAAAACCAGAGGTCTTGGGTTCAACTTCCAGTTCAGTCAAAGTTTTCTTTGCAATTTTTCAACAATATTTCAGAACTTGTATATAAGACTAAAATTCTCTAAATTCGAGGGTTTTTATAACCACAAATCATTAAAAACATAAAATATGAGTCAAAACAATTTCTTAATAGACATATCAACAACAATCAGCCACTACGAAATGACGACTCGTTAATATCTATGGAAATAGAAAAACACCCTTGAATTCTACCTCAATTAAAAGAAAATATCCTTATATACAAAATGAGCTACTTTTGGTGCACAAAAAAATCTTTTGCTGAATTTTTGCCGAAATGCCAGCATTTCTCCAAAGAGTCATTTAGTTGCGCTGTCAAAATGTTATGCTATAAATTAATTTTGAACCAAAAGTGTTAGTTTTACGATAGAAAACGCTTTGCTTTCTTCATTTTAAATCCAGGCTGTAATAACATATTATGTTATTCGATTCTCTACTTCAATGAATCACTTCTTAAAACATATCAAAACTGTCTGGCATTCGTCGGGTTTTGAATCAGCAAAAGTCATTGGTCATTGTCGTGTGGTCATTATTTTCTGCCCAAGATGTGACACTCCGGAGCAATGTCACATCACGAAAACAAGGTTCATTGTTCTCAACTTTTTATAACAAAGAAAAATCAGTACAACTTTCAAATAGCCTCTTACACAATAACTTCTAGTTAACTTCTAGTGTCACTTTGTTTAAATCTAATTTATTCAGAACAAAAAGAATTACACACATCAAAGGGCCTAGACTATAAAAAGGAATATATTTTCTTGTGATAAACAGGCAAGAGAACTGAATTTGTTAAATCTGTAAACTTTTGTAATTGTACCAAATTTCAAATTGTGTAGTAAATATAGACTTTAAAATATACTAAAATCACATCAAGGTATCTTACTAAAATTGGTTGACTATCATAAAAGTTTAAAAAAAACCTTTCAAATAGCCTCTTACACAATAACTGCTAGTTATTAGATTACATTAATATCCCTCCTATCATTCCTCTTTTTGCTTTATTTCAGAAAGTTTGCACTCAAATCTGTATGACTTAAGTCAGTCTTGAAGTACAATGAAATATCGATTACTCAAACTCTGATATCTAAAAACTCATGTTATATAAAGTTAAACAAGGGTTCTATTCCCTTCAGTAGTAAAAACAATTTTTTATTGAGGCCGTTAACGAAATGAAGGCTTAGGCTCGTGGTCAGGCTTGGGTTATATTTCTCTCAACCGTTGATGTCATCACTCGTCTAGAAACAAGCGTTTGGCCCCAGTTTTTTAGTGAATACTCTGTACTTATCAGACCAACAAACCTACACATTTGCTGACAAACCACAACCTGGATTTTCAGGTTTTGTCAGACGGAGACGAAGCCTGAGCCTGATCCATGGAGTCGTAAAGGGATTATGTTTAATCAGTAGCGGGTGTTTAGAAAACTCAAAAAGTCCACTTTGACAGTCAAAAGAAGAAGGGGCGTTGTCCATAATTGTGGCTTTAGATTCTAGCTTTCGGATCAAATGTTGGAGTAATAGGTTTGCGGTGACACCGTGTACAATTCTCTCTTTTGTGAGTATGCGTGGTTTTGAAAAGAACCGGAGGATCTCGACGTTTCGAACAGTATACTCTGTTCGTCTTCAGGGGACTGTTATTTTGGGTGTATACGCTGAAGTTTCGTTTGTGTCTCCTAGAAAAGTTTGTGTCTCCAAGAAAGACGGTTAAGGGGTGATTTGAATTTAGGGAAATGGAAGAGCGGTTTTGCTGATAGGGAGGGATCGAGGGATCAGAAGACGTGCTTCTTCCAGGTAACTTGCTTGACTACGACCGGCCCCAGAGTGGCAGGGTACGACTCCATTTCGACATTGGCGTCGTCTTGGGACTTGGCGGGCCGGTAATCTTCCCCCACCGCCCCGGGAGATTTCTTGGAGCTCCGCCCGAGGGAATTCTTCTTCTTGAGCGTGGAGTAGGTCGGCTCCTTCCAGGGCCCGCCGCCGGGACTGAGCTGGTGGGGACCCTCGCCGTGCTCGCCGGGCGACTCGTGGCTCGGCCGGTAGGCCACCGGGGTGTCGTAACCGGATAGCACCCCCTTCTTCTGCAGCTCCTTGGAAGAGTTCGTCCGGAACGGGAAGCCCGGTCGCGGGTGATGCTGGTGGTGCTGGTGGCCGTAGATTCCGTCCTGGGACATCCTGTCGTCCGCCTCCACGGTGGAGATGGTGTCGGGCCGGCCCTGGCTCAGGTCGTCCAGGAGGAAGCTCGGGGGGATGTTGTTGTTGGTGCTGGCGTTCTCCTCGTACGACACGATGCTGGGGATGTCCACGAAGTCCTCGTTGGGCGAGTAGTCGCTGGGCGGATACTTCCTCTGGCCGCCGCCGTCTTTGCAGCGGCCGGCGAAGCAGGCGAAGACCCCAATCATCACGAAGAAGAGGAGGACGAGGAACGCCCCGACGCTGGCCACGCCGGCGCTCAGAGCCACCGGGTAGCTGGAGCTCGTGTCCGTGGAGGTGCTGCCGTTCTTAACGCCGCCATCCGTGGGAATCGGCATGGGTGCCGTCATCACGTCGGGCTCGCCGGTGGGGAGTGCCGGGTCGATCGGCTGGGACACCCTGTCCGAGGTCAGCGGAAGCGGTCGGGTCGTGTCTTGGCCCACGGTCACGGGCCCGATGGTGCAGGACCTCTCCCTCCCGGCGAAGTACGTCGGCGAGGTGATCTTGCACCGGAAGGAGAGGTTGTTGTGTGAGGCGTCCAGGACGATCTCCAGCGAGGTGACCTGCTCGCTGGCCGATCTCTCGTAATCCAGAGGAAGAATCTGACCGCTCGAGGTGAAGTCCATCTGGACGGAGGGATTGCCCAAGGCCGAGGTGCACTTCATCAACTGCATGGTCCCGGGCAGTGCCGTAAAGGCGCCGCTCGGGAAACAGACCGGGTAGACGTCGGACGGGAAGTAGAGCACGGATAGGTAGAAGGATCTGTCACCGAGAATCACCGTCCCGCCCGTCAGGGTGGCGTTCTTGACTCGGCAGTGGTACATCCCCGTGCTGTCCCTGTCCGCCTTTGGGATGATCAGATGCTCGTAGCGAAGGGGAGTCGCCGACGAGAAGACCTTGTAACGCTGGTTGTGGAGACTGCCGTTCCGTGCTATGAGGCTCTCCGAGTCGACGATCAGTTTGGTCCACTCGAAGATGTAAGAGGGCTGCGTGTCCGACGCTTCGCACCGTAAGATGACGGTGTCTCCCGCCACCGGGTCCCCGTTCTCCGGCCACTCCTTGGCCAAGTCGATGGCAAAGGCGGTCTCTCCAGTCCGGGAACATAGGAGGCACATCAGACACAAGAGATGCCACAGCCGGCCCATAACTATTGATGGTATAGATCAACCACACCAAAGCGTCACAATATCAGAGATATACGCAGAAGACAGTTCTTGTATATATCTCCGGTGGCCGACAAAAAGACATAAATCAAGGAACTCCTGACACAGATAGACGCACTGAACAATTGATTTACAAGTAAACGCTGGTCTCACGTCGACTGAAATCAAAATCGTCCGTCAGCATGCATGGGGTAAACTCTAAATATCACTGAAAAATAATTAAAGTTTGTTCGTTTCGTGAGACAGAACTGCACATTTACGAGCCAGCAATCGGAGAGTGCTATATCATGAGAGTAACGTGGCGTCTACACCAGATCCGATATTGACTTGACAATGGTACAAAACGATTCCCACGATCAGCGAATCGGGGTCTTCACACATCGTTGACTTCACCATTGAGTGTCAGTGTTGTGGAAACTCAATATTGATCTGTTGACTCGAATGGAAAGGGGGAAAATACGTACACCATTGTCCTCATTGCCAAGTTGAACGCCACCCAAAAGTGACTAGTCTTGTTTCGTGGCGCTGCATATTAGAGGGAGGGGGTACAGTTATTAACTGTCTGATGACCGACTGAAGTTCCAATTTCCTGGTTTTTGTTTCAATGATTCGCCCTCTTTTCTTTCGAAGCTCAAAACCTTCTCGTCAGGATGACATTACCGGCGGATACAAAATTGTACGTATCTGCCTATGTCATGTATATGGGTATAAAAATACATATCATTATATAATTGGCTAACTACATGGGCACTTCGAATTAACGCTATCTGCACTGGGGGCCCGATCGGAGGCCCCACCGTCCCCCTTTTTTGTACTACATCGTGACCGCTACATACATTATTTTAGATTCTCGCTTCATGACTTTCCCCCCTGTTGTCTTGCATACATTTTCACACAATATTTGTCCATAGCGGACATACCTATCTGGTGTTACATGCCAATTAGTATGCGCATATAGTTACGATTTATTGCTTAGATTTGTGTACAATTTAAAACTGTCAGACAGTTGCTTGCATTTGTTTATGAATCTTGCTCAGGAATTGTTGCTGCACTGATTTCATGCTTCAACTAATTAAAGTTTGGAAACATTAAAAAAACATGAGAAATAAAAACAATACAAAACATAAGCAATAAAAACAATACAAAACATAAGAAATAAAAACAATACAAAACATAAGCAACATAAGCAATAAAAACATGAAAAAGGACATAAAAGGATATGAAAAGTGCTGGCTTTTTGTTGTAACGGAGAAGTTGAGTCTTAGCTGTACACATGAAATTAAAACCACGCGCAAGACGACTCGAATCAAGACTGCTCAGTGCATGGGAGCGTCCATACCATAAAATGGTTCGTTTAAAAATGACCTATTCAGATCATCAGTCGTGTGGGAAAAAAATGTTCATACCTCTGTCGTTCAGTGCAGCGTACATAAAGTTGACATTGTGGGGAAGTTGCACCCGCAAAATCACCCAACAACGCACGGGCTTTTATTAAATGAAAATACAACACCCTTGATGTTTTCATTTGATTTTTCTGACTTCTACATGTTTTCACATTCTCCATTATTGCTCATGCTAATTTTTCGCATTTTATTTTCTTGCTAACTCATCATTTTCGCTGGTTTGAACGTTTATCTGTCTGTCTGTCTGCCTGGCTCTCTGTCTGTCTCTCTGTCTGTCTCTCCCTGTCTCTCTGTATGTTTCTCTTTGTGTCTCTCTGTCTCTTTGTCCGTCAGTCTCTCTGTCTTTCTGTCCGTCTATCTGCCTGTCTGCTCTGTCTGTCTGTCTGTCTGTCTTTCTGTCAGTCTGTCTGTCTGTCTGTCTCTATGTTTGTCTCTCTGTATGTCTCTCTTTCCGTCTGTTTGTCTCTATTTCTGTCTCTCTGTCTGTCTGTTTGTCTGTCTCTGTGTGTCTGTCTGTCTGTCTGTCTCTCTGTCTGTCTCTCCGTCTATATGTCTGTATCTCTGTCTGTCTATATGTTTGTTCGTTGGGGTGTATGTTTGTTTGTTTGTGTGTTTGTTATGGTGTTTGTCTGTCTGTTTGTTGCTTGCTTGCTTGTTTGCCTGCATGTTACCTCCTCCCTAGCTAACTCTTGCAAACACGCTTGCCGACGTATTTCAAAGTGACTCAGAGGAACCGTTGTACTGAAGATTTCACACAGTGTAACTTTGTTAATGTCTTCTTGGACAAAACAAACACACCCTTTGAGAGTGCTTTTGTCCCAGGCTGTCTGTCTCATTTTGTGACAGGAACTCGGGAAGTATAATAATTGACGCAGCTTCTATTTTTATACGTCAATGATTGGTCGTCAGAATAATGGTTTGTGGCGGTGAGAATGCATTGCATTGACGGTCGATGGGGCGCGAATCTAGTGCATTGTGTAGAACTACTGTAGTCTAATAGGTTGATGAATAGGTCTTCACATGGCAATCGTGAAGGTGTATAGGTCTCCACAAGGTTTTCACGAAACTGGTATTTTGAAATAACTCAAAAACGGGAAAATCTATGGGAAGAATCTGTCGCAAATTGAAGTGTTAAATATAAGGTACATTATAATGATATTTCTAATATTTTTTTTCACTAGAGGTAGAATTCAAGGTGGGTTTTTTGCCACATAGAAGTTATAAACAGAGTTCTTGCTATACAAGGATGGCGCACCGTTATACCGATGGATGTCAAGGACTTTCCCACGCGACTTTGGTGGGACTAGCTTATAGCTAGTCCCACCGTGCATATAGGTGGGGTTGATGGCCTAGGCTTCATTCAGCGCAACACCCACGACTTCCGACTTGCCCCGCCCAAACAACCTTCAATTAATTGATCTAGGATCGGGCAATTTATTTTTTGGGAAAACGGTGAGGGCGTGATTCCCGGAGATAATTATACGGCATTTAATGGTTGAATGCTTCTATGACTGCATGGTGCTCACAACCCAGCAAAAAAATAGTTGACTACTTGGGAAGGCCACCATCTAAGGGCTGGATAGCCCATAATTATGGAAGAGCACTGGTACACAAAACCAGAGGTCTCGGGTTCAAGTCCCCGATCCAGTAAAAAGTTTCTTTGTCAATTTTCAATTTGTTAAAAAGTTTCCAGTCAGTTTTTCCTTTATTTGTGTTCCTTTATTTGTTTGACTGGTTTTTTTTTATAGTATGCTAAATGCAACATCTTGCACCCATTTCTGCGAGTTATGTGTAAGTCAGGTGGCAAAATAAGGTGACGTCCCATGCGTGAAAAGCGCCCTCTAAATCTGCGAATAACTCAAAACAGTTACGTACATTATGTTCTTTACTTCTTTTCAGTGTTGCTGGATTTTAAGACTGAAGAGACTATCTTTATTGTGGTTGAGAAGACTGATAATAGGCACTCGAAGTGACCTTTGGCAAATAAATTCATCTGGCTTACGTTACTGTATAGTCGTGCCGTGATTTGGAAGCCCGACTATTCATTGGTAACCCAGAAATACCATTGCAATACATGCCCCAGCAGGATACCAGTTGTGTAGGGTTTGTGTAGCGCTACACGTGTCTTAGTTCTGCATCAAATCGTGCTGCATAATAAATGCACGTACCGTTATCAAACCAAAGGGCGTAGTCTCCTGCTCCAGCTAGTCTTCGTGTCAGCCGTTGAATTAGCAGACATGGTCACTTTTACTTTTCGCTCTGCCTTCGAAGAAAATTCTCAATTTCTTTTGACAAGCCACTGAAGCTTTAAACATCAGCCAAGGACCACAAACATAACTTTCAGATTGCCAATATCGGACACGAAGGCTGAGACTGAGGTTTGAACACTAGCCAAGCTGTGATATGAAGACTGGCAAACGACTAAGCATTTACAAAACTCAAAATCTCTATTTGGAGGGGAAATCAGGAAGAAAAATCGAGTCGACTTACATGGCCCTGCCTCATGGAGAGCCGAAGTAGAATCTGGAGGAGCAGAAAGCCTCAACAAACCCGGTAATTCTGTCTTGTTTTGATGAGCAAGAACGTACAGCGGTATTTCGAAACACAGCAATAACACGTGCAGCTTGTGAGTGGTTAGCCGAATGACAGCGCGCCCTCTATAGTCAGGAACAGCATAACGCGGCGGGGGGGGGGATCAAGAATGTGAACGACTAGTTACATTTAAACATGGAGGAATAAGGAGAGATTTAAATCACCAACATTGGCCAACTTGGTATACAATCTACATGTGTATATAGCTTTCCTTACACAAAGGACTAAGAAGAATTGGCCATAGTTACACACAAACCAACGGAATAACAATTTGGAAAAAAACTGAAAAGGCACATGACCGTGACGCAGAAAATAGATTGTTGTAGCTATTAATTGTGGCCTGCATTATTGTTATGACGTAAGTGGATGTCCTTTCCCAATGCACTGCAATGTTTACACACACTTGCACTACAGTACTACGAACAAATTAGTTCACCGTAAAACGCAACAATTTGACAGGCATAGATTATAATAATGAAGAACAGCGACACAACGCGTCTGTGTGATATAATTTCGCCATTGCGAAGCTATGATTGTCATTTATTTTATTTCAACTGCAACCATACAAAACAGAATCCCCTTTCGTCATCGGTAATCGTTTAAAAATTCACCGAAGGGCAAGCTAGGGTGATGGTAAATATTGAAATTAGCGGACGGCAATGGGTTTTATACAGCATTAACAAAGGGCACACTATTATTATCACATGATAATCTGTTTATAAACTTACACAAACTTTGCATTAGCTTTTAAAAAGTCATTTATTAAAGGATATGATAAAGGATTTATTTAAAGATTTCATAGAATATTCTTTGATAGGCTCGACAGCTATACAAACATAGTCTAAAGGTCGGTCTCTCTTGGTTAAAATTACTCACGCAAATAATATACATCTGTCTCCTACAATAGAGTTGATCAAATCTGAGAAGTTAATATTTTTTGGCAAATTTAGTTTGCTCTCCGAAATTCGTATCAACAATTTCGTATTGCTAAGTTTTACGATCCAAGAATGGATAAATGTATATTGAATATTTTTGTCTGCTTTGTAATGTTGTTTATTATATGTGCGGAGAAGATTGCTTGGCTGTAATGTTACAAAATTGTAGAAAGCTTTTGCAGATTGTATGTAGAATATTTGAAGTAAATACCAAAAATATTTGCAAACTGCTCACTGACTAAGATGACCTGCTATTGCATGAGGGCCTGACATTTCGATCCTAGCAGGACCTTTGAGAAAGGTCCTGCTAGGATCTAAAAGTCAGGCCCCCTAACTGTTGAGAAGAATATTACATTTTGATATTAGGTATTGTTTTCTATTGAGTCACACGCATTGAGCTCTCGTCGTGCCATTTACGGTCTAGACTACATGGGCGTCCATTTTTACCCAGCTCTGTGCACGTGTTGCAATGGGGCCTATCAAATGGGTCCCTTTGCAGTATCACCTTTAGATTTGAAGGTTTTCATAATGAGAATAGCAGGAGTAATATAGGTTTGCAGTGACGCCTTGCAAAATTCTGTTGTGAGTATGTGTGGTTCTGTTCAAGACCAAACACACTCACAAAAGAGAACTTGCATGGTGTCATCGCAAACCTACTCCCAAAATGTAATTACCTATTACTTATGCATCAATGTGGGTGTGAACATTCATAGTTTTTTTGTGTGGTACATTCTGTGATTTGATTCTACGTTGTAGATTGATGTTGTGGAAATGAAATAAACCTAAGTACATGACTCATGTTACAAACTGCTGACTGACTATAAAAATGAGCAAAATATGCAAATCTCAAAATAAATTAAGGGCATGGCGTTTTCTTCCGAGCAGGACCTTTTCCGAAAAGGAACTCCTTGGCCCGAAACGTCAGTCCCTTTAATTTTTCTTTAAGATTCAAGAACTCATTTCGCATGATAATAACCATGCCACACACAACACAGGAAGCATAATTAATTATTATAATTATAAAAACAATCAAACAATATTCCTCCTACAGAAGGAAATCCAATAGTATAATTATTTTTGGAGTGTTTCATAGAAATAGCGAAATTTGGCACACAAACGTTTTCTCACTTAATAGAGAGGTATTGGATCATCTTTTTCCCTCGTTCTGCCTCCATCTGGAATTCCCTTCCTGGTTCATGTTTTCCCTCTGC
Organism: Luidia sarsii; assembly: GCA_949987565.1. Taxonomy (NCBI): domain Eukaryota; kingdom Metazoa; phylum Echinodermata; class Asteroidea; order Paxillosida; family Luidiidae; genus Luidia; species Luidia sarsii. Next base: position 6,936,522 of record OX465103.1, on the reverse strand, counting down.
CTACGAGCTTGCCCTTTTTAAAAGGAATTTCGGGACAATCACTATCTCGTCTTCTAGCTGAGTCCCTCTCTATCTCCTTCTTTCTCTAGCCCTTAACCTCGAGTGGTTTTTCAGCCTTGTTTTAGGCGATTTTGCATAAAAACAAACAAAAACAGTAATAGGATGAACACATCATTTCCAAAGGAGTGCAGAATTTAAATTGGTTTTCACACAACATCGGGCTTCAAAGGGTTATTTTACAATTGCAAACACTTTTGGGAAAGCTTTAGGAAAGACTTTGGTGTAATACCCTCACCGTAAAAGAGTGGAAAAAACTCTAAATCCACAATAGACCAATTATGTAGAGAAAAGACACTGTCTGGCACAACCACTTGCCCAAAAAATTGGACTTGCAGTATTCCCCAAATCATGATTTTGTGACGCGTATTATTATTTTTGTCAACCGGACGACGGTTAGCAGTGACACCAGTACTAGTGTTATGTGTACAGAACATGCACTTCACTATTTCTACATACGCGCCAGAAAATCATGACTTTTTTGGAAAACTGTTAAGTCCAATATTTTCGGCAAGTGATTGTACCAGACCATGGATTCTGCTGTCTTCATTACAATTGGTGGTTCAATTTGGGTTTAGTTCTTTTTCCCGAGACTTTTGTAGTGAGGTATTAAACCAAAATGGGTGCCAATAAGCTTTGATTTTCACAATTCGTAGGATTTAGACAAAGATATTGATATGGAGAAATTTAAGGGATTCTTTCAAGAGATTCGATATTTTTCTCTCGCTCCTCCCTGTGTTAGTAAAGATCCCGATTTCATAAACTGCAGTTGTCTTCCAGTTTTCCGGTCAGCTCTGAACTTGAACGAGCCATTTCATGACGTGCATTCCTTTATTCCGCTTCTCGTTCTTGTCCCATTTCTGGAGGAGATCCACAGTCGGTGAGGAGTAGTTCGCATCGCGTAGAGACTCCAGTAAGCCAGCCCCTACTAATTCCTGGCTTTTCGATGAGTCGTGGGCTCGAGTCCAGTTCGTGTCTTCCTCGGCGAGGTCGTATTGCACCAGAACCGGCAGGCCGATGTTCAGCTCGTCCGGCTGCTTGACGGCACGGCTCTTCCTCTCCTCCTCGTCGTACATGAAGACGAAGGTCTTGTTCCGGGCGATCCGCGGACTGGCGCGGCCGGAGAAGAGTGACGGCAGGGAGCCGGACCGGGAGACGCCGGTGCTCCACTCGGCGGCTCTCGAGCCGGCCGCGGCCGGTCGGGATGGGGAGAGCAGAGCGATGCAGCTCTCCTGATCCGCCGACCCGGCGGTCGCCGTCGTCGACAGGCGAGGGGCCGCACCTCTCCGCTCCTCCGTCGACGAGAGCGACGGGTTCCGGACGCGGAACCTCTTGGGTCGCGGGTTCTCCGGTTTAGTGGTGCCGGCGGCATTCTCCCCGCCTACCTTCGGCTGGGTGCGCGTCCGCCGGGGAGCTTGGGGCTTGGCCTGACGGGGGGCTTCCTCCTCCTTGCCGAGGCGCTGCCTCCGAGATAGATGCATCACTTAATAATCCCGGACTCCAACCAGCGGCTACTGCTAGGACGTCCGTCCGTCCGGTAGAGAACGCCGATGTAGCACCGGCACGTCGGCACAGATCACGAAAGTCATCCTACGCACTCCGCTTGTCGAACGAGTCCCGGCTGTGCCAAGAAACAAACCGCCACAAAACGGCAGCCAAAAGAACCCCGACGCAATGCAGGGGGAAAAAACCCACAGGACCCTTCAGTCACTAAAGACCTCAGTCCCTGATGACGGGAACGGAAGGGCCTGCTACACAGAGGCCGCTTAGCAGCAGAGAGGTATTATATATCTAACTAAAGCCTTTGATTCGGTTCGGAATGCCATCACGTGATTGCCGCAGACAAGTGGGCCGACCGCTGGCCCGTTCGAGAGCTCTCACGCACTCGCCAATCAAACAGGCACTCTCTGGCGATTTGACGAACCTCGCTATGGATCAGACGGTACACAGACATACCCCTACCCCCTCCCCCCCCCCCACCTTTACATAACTCCACGCGGACGAGGCCAATCCATTGGCTACCCTAAGGGTTATTCCGAGGACACGCCGGCAAAACTTCGGAAAGTTCCACGGGACACAATAACAGTCGCAGCAACTTACTCGCCCAGACACTGGGGGAACTGACGACAATGGGGAAACGGTCTGCTGAAATTCTAAAGGTTCTTTTATGACGTCAACTCCGTTAACTGTAAATAACCTGAAGGCAGAAACCTGTATAATTGGGGTCTGGGAAAATCCAGACCCCACGTTGTCTTTACACTTGTCCGAACGAGGGAAAAATACGACACTAATTCCACAAAATGACAAGTGTTAAATCACCCCCACGGCTTATTTACTTTCAGAGAAACCCAGCTCTTGGGACTGGTAATCTCTCGTGGGTTCAACCAAAGGTTTTTGTGAAGAAAAAAATTATCAAACAATAAAATAAAACAAGTAATTATGCAAAAACACGAACACATCATGATTATACATTATTGTTGAATAACAATCGCAGAAATCATGTCTGATATTTTTCAGAAAGTAAATACATAAGAAAAAGTTTTGCAAATTGCTCATTGGCTAAAAATGGCCTGCAATACATAAATCTCAAAAAGGTATAGAGGGCCTGACGTTTCGATCCTATAGCAGGACCTTTCTCAAAGGCAAAATTGTGTCTTTGGGAAAGCTCCTGCTGGGATCGAAACGTCAGGCCCTCTAACTTTTGAGATTTTGGGCTTAAAAAAGAGAAGAGATTTGAAGGTTTTCATGGTGAGAATAGAGTACAGTAATAGGTTTGCGGTAACACCATGCAAAGTTCTCTTTTGTGAGTATGTGTGGTTCAGAAAAGAACCGGAGGAACTCGACGTTTCGAACAGTACGCTCTGTTCGTCTTCAGGAGACGAGTGTAGTGTTTTCCCGTACCTTATTAAAGAATTCTATACATATTTTAACATGTTGCATGCTATACAACCCTCTCCTGATCGTTCAGTTATATGTGACCTGGCATAGCATAATGAGGAATAACCCCCACTTTTGAGATTTTGAGATTTTCTAATGATGTGAAAGAGTATACCATTAGCTTTCGAATGATATCAAATTTATTTCCGTACGAACTTTGTTGTAAATAGTACAAGGAGACTTCGTTCGTTCATTTGGCTCCAGACACAATATAACACCACCAGTCTAACTCCTCGAAAGTGGCCATTCAAAAATGCAGGAACTTTATATTTTCATTAAAAACAGTACACAAACACTCCCCGAAATCCTCGTTTTTTCAACTTTTAGAGACGGATTTCGGAAAAATCCTTTGGACATAATATTCTCCAATACATTAACTTTCCGAAAATACCACACACACAAAATTGATTTTTAATCGAATTGAGAAGATACTTTGACTTCAGGCGTTGTCTACTGGAAAAGTGTTTTGGTGGGATATTCCTCACGTCGCTGTGCCGGGCCACATATGCAAGTCACCCTCGTCATTTTTCTTCAGTGTCGAAGGTTACTGTTGACACTTTTTTGTGCGAGGCAACAATAGACAAGAGGCGCAAAATACCGGCAGCGGTACGGTGCCGACATACACAAGCCATTATTCCTATTGAAGAGGCTATCGATCATAACCGTGCCATTATAAAACTCCTGCCATGGGGACCTTGCCTCGACTCTAGAAACCACGCGTTCACCGCGTGGTCTGTGCTACACCGAGGCCGTCCCTTCTGGTGTAGTAGCTGGGAGCTCTGTGCTCCGAACACCGGTCGATACCACACAGTGTGGGGCCCGGCTCCACCACTCAACTCCGGGAGTCGGTGGCAACAAATCCCAACAATAAATAAATATCCATGTTCGGTAAAATTGCTCGAGAAAGGGTGAAGAGAGAGACAGCGCTAATCCAATGTGTTTACGATCAGTATTTGCCCTGATGGGGGTAATACGGGCGCACATGTGAAGCCGTTATTTGATAAAGAATCCTGGCTTACAGTTACATTCCTTTGCCAAATTTAAAGTGGGTAGGAGGTTTGTACATGCGAAGATTGTGGCAAGGTATTAAACAACGGTAGAAGACTGGCTTGGTATGTCCTTGGAAACGGATGAGCACATATCCCTCTTTTAAGTCAGCAAGGACAACATCCATTCATCATGTAACATCTTAAGATAAATCAACAGCTCTTCATCCGTTTTTCTCTTCTTCTTTTTTTAAAGCATTTATTTGTGTTGACATGGCACTGATATACTTAAACAATAAAACAGAGTTGACTTTATCCGGTAATCAAGAAAGTACTTTCTTTTTCTTTCATTGGGGAGCAATCAGCAGAATGCTCAGAGTATAGAATTTATAATTTCAAACTGAAGCACAAGATTAAGATCAGGTAAATCTGTTTGTGGCAACATCTCAAAGAAAGGTTTTTTAAGGGGAGAGGTAAGGTAAAGAACTCGGGCGTCAAGTCAGCTGCCCTCGGGAATAAGATGATATGACGGTGCATTTTTAAGGTTCGCCCGGAGACAAGGCAATTTACAGATAGGATTTGACGGTCTGTATATGGTAGGAGTCCAAATTGGAAGTTTGTCACAACACCAAGTAAATCAACTCTTGTAAGATGGAGCGTAGCTCTGAAGGTCGAGCCAGTAAGTCAACGTTTCGGGCAGTGTGTACTCTGCCCGTCGTCAGGGGACTGGTGACGTTAACCCGACGGGCAGAGTACACACTGCCCGAAACGTTGACTTACCCCGGTACCGGCTCTTTTCAGAGCCACACACATGGTGTCACTATAAACCATTCACTATAGGCAAAGTTGACTTTTCCGAACACCGAGTTTCTATCGAAAATCTTGATTCTTTTCAACCCGTACCCGTTTCGGAAGAGACCTTTTCTAGGTGATAATCCCAACCCTTCCTCCGTTGTTTCTACAACCCATGCAAAGTCCAAAATCTTAGTTAATTAACACCAGTTATTATAATTACTCCATAACATAATTGGCTGAGGCAGGTAAACCACTGGCCTGTATACAACATAATTTATAAACCAAAATCTTCAGAAAGGAGGAAAAATATATGGATTGCCGTCTATAATTACCAGTCAGTGCTAGGACTGAAACGTCAGGCACACTAAATTTTGAGATTTGGTAAATTTAGTCAGTAAGCAGTTTGTAACATTTCTGTATAGTTTTTTAAAATATACTTTAATAACTACCTCAAATACCACAACATCCAACAGCGGGTTCTGTTGAGTTTTTCCAGGTTTAGTACCGGAAGTGTAGCAAACTGTTGCTGAATTTCGTTTGATTAAGTACATTGTTTGAGTTTGTCAGGTTTGGGATTGTAAGGCATGGGACTTGTGAAAGTTTGTGGATGTGCACTGACCCTGCTTTCGTGGGTGTGTTCACCCACCGGCTCTTGGTCATTTTCTAGTCAAGCGTTGGAGTTTGTGGCACTGCTTTCGTGGGTGAGTTCACTCACGGGCTCTTGGTCATTTTCTGGTTAAGTGTTGCGAATATTTACCACTGCCTAGGGGGTCTGGGTTATTAAAATACATGTGTACAGTACACCTCGATAAAATTCAAGACAAACTTTGCAACACACACACATCCCGGTACAGTATTATAATCTCTTTATGGTCTGTTTAACCCACGGCCCTTAAAAATTGCAGGAAAAACCTAAAAAATTCAAAATGATGATAAGAAATAATATGCCGTACTGATTGAATTCTCCATATCATCTGTGCCTCTGACTTCATCATCATCGACTGTCAACCTGCTCTGGGAATTAAAAATTGGTGAATTTAAAGGGTAACTGAACTCTTGCTTGTTTCAGATAACAAAAAAAGGGAAAAAATAGCCGAGAAGGAGATTCAAGCCTGGTTCCTAAATGGGGGCCATTCATTGATTTACATCAACAAGCCTGAAAGAATCCCAGTTTTACATTTCAAACTATAAGCGAACCCCGCAAATCTGGCGACTGGACACCTCCAACCAGTTGTGCTTACGTAAATAATGCAATGTTTACAGCAACTTCGAAGTGGTAACAATAGAAACGGTACCACACAAAGGCTCCCCATGAATATAAAAATCCAACTGTTTCCTCATGGTTTCCCCCAAAAAAACCCAGCCCTCACATACCAAAAGACTTGAATAACGATTGAATAACCAATATTTTGTGAAGCTAACGTTGGGGTAACTGTACTCCTGCACAGCAGCATTGTATTTCCATGCCTGACTTGGCTACAACTATCGCTCAGGACTGTGTATCCTAGCACTCTTGTATAACAACACAAAGAGTTGCTAGCGACCCTGGGTACAGTGCAATGCCACTGACAACGAGCATAATGTCTGTCCCCAACGACGGTACGCTCCAAAGTTAATTTGACTATTGAGATCAGAAGTTTAATTTGCCTTTGAGAAAGGTCCTGCTATGATCGAAAGGTCAGGCCCTCAAACCTTCCACTTGATGCTCGTTGTACTTTTATGCGGAAATTGGGTGCTGGGTGTGAAATACAAGTGGAACTATGGCTTGCATCCTGATGCTATTGAGGAGGGTTTTTCATGCTTAAGGTACTATCAAACTGGCTTCAGTTTTTGTCCACGGCCTACACAAAATCCTTCTTGAAGTCATAATCCTGTTCTTTGAAGTCGGAGCTTCCCAAGAAATCCATGGCTTGGTTCAACTCCTCTGACAGATTGGTCGCAAGCTTATCTGGAAATCAAAAATCAAACACCATGTAGCTATTAAAAACACCAGCAAAGAAACTCGTAGAGTTCACATGATATGAAAAAATTAGGAGACACTGATGTTTCGTTCCTGGCAGGACCTTTCTCAAAGACAGATTCCCAATCTGCTTTCAGAAAAGTCCTGCTACGATCGAAACCTCAGGCCCTACCAATTTTTGATATTTGCATTTTGGTCATTTTAGCAATTTTTGCATATTACATTTCAAAGAATATATATCATCCAAATTCTCGGAATTCTTCCTCAATCATGCATGCACGCATATTTATTAAAAACAGAATAATTCCCACAGCAAAAAGAGAAATGTTCACTTATCATAACAACCTGCATGTATAAGATTTGGCAGACAGAAACATGTTCATATCCCAAAATGAATCAAAGATAGTATTATCAGACTTCAAGACTTAAAAGTCAACCATACCTGATTTTTTCCTCTTTTTAAGCATCTGCTTAAACTTCTTCTTCTTCTCTTTGTTCAGCTGTTCGTTGCCGGGGGACTCCGCATTGGGAGGTTTGGTCACACTGCCCCTGGCCCTGGTTACCCTGGTAACCTTGGACGCACTACTGATGCTTGACGACCGGCTGGTCTTCTCAGAACTCAAAGAGACGGTCATATCTCCGAGCTATGGACAGGAAGAATGACAAATGAAATCTTCACATCAGACGACACAGAAGATCAGACCTCAACCATCAAGACCTGGGTCTCTGCAATCAATATCACAGTCAAGCTCATGTTCTGCTGTCATCTAGGGATCTGAAGTGTGCAAACACATTGGCAAGCTTCTTTTTCTTAGTGGAGTCAGAAATTGGTCATCTGTTTTACGTTTAAAAATATTCTTATAAAAATGAGGGCACTATTGTTAGGTCATGTCAGGAACCCAATTTTTAACAAACATATACATTAACTGCAAATTAATCCCTCTGGATTAGGTGTGATGAAAAACTCTTTCACTAAATGATTATGAAGCGTTATTTTTATATGCATATTTTTAAAAGTAAAACAATGACCAATGTCTGACTCCACTGAGCTAACGAAGCTTGCCAATATGTTTGTACACATCAGTAGAAAATGACTTCAACGGTGATATTTATTGCAGAGACCCTTTAAAAAAAATGCTGACATGTATGATCTAAGTCCTACGAAGAAGTAACCATTTATCTGCATGTGAATGTCCTTTTGTTTCATATGATGGAGACGATGTCAACAAAAGTTCATGCAATCTCCACCTTGAGGTAGTCTTCACTATCTCTGACCAAAATTTACAAAGGATCGGGTTGACAACATCTTGACGAAATATTTAGCATAAAAAGTTTGAAATATGGGTCAGTGAAATAATAGAATAAAAAAAGATACCGCCCAATGCTCTCTTACCTCTGTCTCTTCCTCGCCCGCCTCTTCCTCCTCATCTTCCTCAGCATCTTCCATGTCATCCCATTCCTCTTCCTCTTCCTCCTCCTCTTCTTCCTCCTCCTCTTCCTCTTCGTTTTCATCGGCCTCCATTTCGTCCTCGACCACACCCATCGTCATCCCAGCCGACTCCACCAGCAGTGTGTTGCTGGGCCTGACCGGAGGCAAGACTGCAGAATTTCAAAGAAAGAAAACGACACATTTCCACCAAAAATCCCAACAAAATCGGAAACAACAAAAAAGAGCCCAACTTTCACCATTCAGTAGGTTCCTGCTAGGATTGGAACAGCAAGCCCTCTAATTTTTTGTACATCAGCATGTTGTAGGGTCACACAAAACATTAAGAAGTTTTGTTTTGTTTTACACTTGAATTGTGAGCAATTATATGCTAGACAGCAGCTTGAATTCAGTCAACGGTCTCTAGACAAAACCCGACTTAGGCGCTAGCTTCATCTGTTATCCAAAAACGGAAAGCATAGACCAGGGCTCGAAATGTCCACAAGTGATTTCAGCGTCAATCTACAGGTCTGACTGCACTGGACCGGCTGTCTTGTAGTTTTTCTTGCACCATGACGAAAATGGCACTCAAATTCTTTGAATTTGTACAAATAAACAGCATTTTCTCATGGTATTTCTTTCACTGCGTGCAATTTTGTTTTTTTTTATTTATGGTACAGCTCTTGTGAAAATGTCCCTGAAGAGTCTTCAGTTACTAGACCTGTTGTCTAGTCCATTTTTTTTCTGAAATTCGAGCCCTGTAGACTTGCGATTCTTTGAAACTGGAGTCTTCTCTTTCCCAAAAGTATCTTCTCAAAAACCAAACGGATATTATATTCTGGAAGTGACTCTCTATGCATCGTCTACTTAGATGTCAGAAGAGGGAAGTGATTTCGTACTTCCTAGGGTCTCTTTGTCGTCTTGCTCCAGCGAGCCCACGTCAAAGGCCTTAGTCATTGCAGAGACGATGGTGGCATCGATGTGGGCCGGCAGGTGATGCTGCTCAGGCGGGTGAGTGTGGAAGGATATCCGCCCGCTTGTCAACCGAGAAAAAAACACACAAAAACGTGCATTAGCTTCTTCAAGCAATGAGAGTTGGAGAGCAGACATCTGTATAAGAGTCCAGCACAGCTATGTAGGAAATGCACTTTTGCAGAGGTATTATCTGATAATCCTTCTTTTCTGTTCACTCCTCTATACTTCTCTCTTTGATCTTCCCTCGTCTTCTCACTAATCCGTACCCTACTCCTTACCCTTCCCCTTGATCTCATCCTATCAGCTTTACTCTTTGTCCTTTGTTTCTCATCCATGTCAAATTCACTCTCTTCCCCCTTCCTTCGTGTACATGTATCTGTTTTGTCCTTGTCACTCTGCCTTTGAGAAAGGTCCTGCTAGGATCAAAACGTCAGGCCCACTAAATTGTGAGGTATCATTGATGTTATTATGATGATTATCATCATTAATTGTTATTGTTCAGGTTTTTTTTATTTTTTTTATGTTAACTATGTTTTCTACTCTATATTCTCTGTACAATCTCTATAATCACCTGTTCCAGTCCATGAGCATTCCCCTGGCAGCTTTGTCAACGTTGGGCACCCCGCCTTTCTTGAGTTTTCCTTGCCGCTTTGCAAGGAGGGACAAGAACTCCCCGGCATCACTGAAATCCGTGATTGTGTAGTGCAGCATGATCTGAGCAGGAATTACACCAGTTGAATGTTATACTTACAATCAAAAGTCTGCAATTTTGTTTACAATACATTATTTTGTTATCAAAAGTCATATGTTATTTATTTAATTCTTGTATCTGATTCTTAATAATTGCTTTTTATTTCTTCTTCTTTAAATGACTTATTTGCGTACAGATTATGAATCTTATTTTTATATTTACTGATCCTATTCCTTGAGGATTTGCCCTGCTTGACGTGGTCAATGCTGAGTGCTCAGTGCTTTGCCTGTTGCCTGAAGAAAAAAATTCAGGCAGCTCAGGCAACAAGCAAAGCACTGAGCATTCAGTGTTTATCACGTCGAGCAGGGCAAAACCTCGTTGAATTACATTCTCCTTGACGGAAACATCATGTTATATCTATGGTCCCTTTCCTGTAATTGGTAATCCTTCCATTATTGGATGTGGTAAATAAATAAATAAATAAATAAAGAGTCAAAGAAATTTGTAATTGTATCAAGGCATTTTCATTTCTGCGATTAGCTCAGTGGTCAATGGTTAAACAGTCTGCACCAGAAAGCAGAAGTCGCGGGTTCGAATCTCCCGTAAACTGCCTGCATCTTTTTTAGCAAGCGAACGGGCAAAGCACTTAGCATAAAGCCTCGACTATAATTTTCATTTTCATCTGAAAAGATCAAATTAATTTCGCCTCAATGTTTGCGAAACAAAGCGCTTACCTGTTCTTTGTTGCATCGTTTCAGGATGGCTTCAACGGGTGGGACAGGATCCCTAAGTGCTTCAATCTGTCAATATTCAAAAACAAATCAAAAAATTGAGATTTGAAGGTTTTCATGGTGAGAATAGCAGGAGTAATAGGTTTGCGATGACACCATGCAAAGTTCTCTTTTGTGAGTATGTGTAAGTCTGAAAAGAACCGGAGGAACTTGACGTTTCGAACAGTATGCTCTGTTCATCTTCAAGAGACAGGAGACTCCTGGTGTCACCACACCTCCTATATTGTTCACCCACCATGCAAAGCTTAAGTCTTATTTGTCCCCCAAGTCAAAATTGTGTATCACTTACATTACACATATCATTAACCAGAATTTTTCACCTTAAGTTTTTCTTTCTATGCCTGTCATTTCAATATTGACTGGGCTTTAAAAAAAAAAACTTCTCTGTATCAAAGAGGTGTCACTGGACCTACAAAAGGGTTGAACAGCAAATGCTACCTTGATGCAGTTTCGTAGCACCATGGCAACCTCACTATTCGATGTTGCCATGACAACACCGGGACTGTCTAGGAGCTTGATGTTCTTGGCCAACTGCACCTCTTGCTTGGCTCTGAGGAAACAAATTACAGAAAAAAAGAAGCTAAAAAGACAGATATAGCATGCAAACACTTCCGTAGATGATACAAGAAATTGTGCCTTGTGAAATTACAGTCTATACTTTCTAAAAGAAAAAAAAATGGCTTCCACAAAACCCTGTACAAAGTCAATGGCATTTTGGTGACAAGAAGAAGAAAAACAAAATCAGAACAAAAACAATAGCTTTTCCGCTTGGCAGAATCAGCGGAAAAGTTAAAGACAGCTATAGCATGCAAACATTTCCGTAGATGATACAAGAATTGATGCCTTGTGAGATTACTTAGTCCACACTTTGTATTGGGTAAGAGTCTTCTTCTTGCGTATGAGGCAAGCAGCAATTAGAGGTGCTGCCGTCTCAAGTTGTTGTTCGCCTGGGCTTAATCACAAGAATGAGACAAGTTACCAGGGCCCACCAACTAAGAGGTTGACAACATGGGAGGGTGAAAATCGGATAAGATTTGAGTCTTTATTTCCGTGGCAACTTACTTTGTAATTCCTGGCTGTGAGCCCACACTGCACGCCTTGGCTCGCTTCAGGCTGTTGATAACGCTGCTCTTACCCACGTTGGGAAAGCCTGCAGCAGTACGAGAAAAAAGCGACGAGCCTCAACATTGATCTTAAATGCCGGTGAGCACTAGTTTTGATAGTGGCAAATTATTCAGAAACCCTCGTGTGGCAGTCATGGGCAGTGAAAAATACCCTGGCACGACGTGGCTATAGAGGTTTTTTCACATGACATCACCTGACTGCCAGCGGCTAATTAGCATTTCCGCAGTAGCGGTCCAAATCGGCGGAAGCGCATGCAAATATCAAATCTGAGTATTTCCATTGGGCATTTGATGACTCGAAGGCGCGTTCGTTCCTCGTACATCCGGCTGACCGTCAAAAAGCATGCTACTGAAAAACCTCTACTGCAGCTCAATGGCAGCGTGTCCCCTTATCATTCTGAACCGGGTCAAAATCGGATCGGCTCTCGTCACTTACCCACTATTCCCACAGTGATTGCCGTTTTGATGTCGGCATTCCTGCAGTAGTTATTCAACAGCTTCATCAGGGTCTCGGCTCCGAGACAGCGACTCGACTGCAGCAGGTCCTTGGTGGACAACCTCACTGGTACTTTGCTCTGCGCCTATAAAATAGCGGCGACAAAGATAACATTTATCTCTCAAGTCAGTGTCACACAACTTTAAATATCCAAAATTTAGTTGGCCTGACATTTCGACCCTAGCAGGACCTTTCTCAAAGGCATTTTGGTAATTTTAGTCAGGAAGCAGTTTGCAACATTATTTTTTGTATATCATTTTAAATATCCAAGACAAAAGAAATCATTCACAAATTGACATCAAGCTACTTTTCCCTCTTGCTTAAACAAAGCTGCATCCACCTTAGTGTGATCTCGGTGAATACTGGTGGGTGATCACTTCAGATATAATGCAGTTCATGAATACATTTTTCTGGCAAGATTACTTGACTATTTTGGGAAGGCCGCCATCTAAGGGCTGGATACCTATAAGGTGCTAGCGCACTGGTACAATTCATGTCATTCAATCAAACTAAACATTTGGTGCAAATTGGTTCTCCAACAATCAAACACTCTGCCCCTTTTCAAATTTAGTGAACGTTCCTTTACCAAGTTTTGTCTCTGTAGCTGAGTTGAAGCTTTGAATGCCACGGTGGGAAACTCATTCCTGAGATGCGTCAGCCATTTGGTTACATTCTCGCTCGGAACCAGATCTGCAAAGAAAGAGGAGAAATCAGTGAGAACAAGAACTCAGCTTCTTCTTCTTCTCAAGTCCTTTCTCTCACTTAAACTCGACCTAACAAAAACTGAATGCAGGCGACCCCATTAGGCGCGAGTGTAGTAAGGTTAGCTTGGGTACAGGGATTGGGCAAAAGTGGGCATTCCAGGAGATGACTCATGGGTCTCCCCCACATTCACATACTGGTTGACCTTCAGTGTTGAAACCCCATTTGGCCGTTAGGGCTTTGCACCGGCCGACTCCAGCACGCAGACGATTGAAGACACAGCCAGAATGGCCATGATTAGCAGGATCCTGGCGGGAGGGATTCCTCTGGTCTGATGTTGACATCGTGTGATTCAGAACTCAGCTCAACGACAAAAGTGAAGCCACATTTCCACTGGACATATTTTGGTTAAACTAGCCGAGACATGGGCATAAGGTCCAGTGTAAATGGCCAAGTTAATTTTCCTCTTGGTCACTTTAACAGAGTGCAACGGTTACTCTAAACCTCTGCCCAGTAAAAGTGACAAAAAAGCCTTATGATGCTTCGTTACTCCACCTACGATGGACAACCCATTGTAAGTAAGACCAAAGTAAGTCAAAAAAATGTTTTTCACAATGTTAGCTAGACGATCTAAGATGGCCGCACCTTTCTTTTCATTTCTTCCCTGACAGATTTGTTTGTTCTCTTCTGTTACCATGCAATTCCTACGCAGTCAAGACAAAATGCTCACCAATCTTGTTCAGGAGAAGGATGAGCTTCTTGTTGATTCCGGCAGACAGGACGGCCTCCTCCAGCTGAGGACAGCGAGAGCCCAGCGGGTCCCTGGCGTCCAGGACCTGGACAACGACGTCCGATGCCTCAAGGACCTTCTTGAACTCCTTGTAGTAGGTCTTGCGGGAGGTCTCCGCGTCTCGCTGCGCCCGGGAGGCCGCGGACTCTTTGGAGCCAGACAGAGCTTGCTGTAAGGGGGTCAGTGAAATCATTCCGAGACTTTTTTTGCACTTGGAGTTTAAAGGGTAAAATGTCACATCCATCTTTATCCCAGTCCTTCAAAAGGTTTCAATCACAGATTTTTCTGCCAGTTTGCCTGTGGTTTCCTGTACCAGCGCTCTTCCATCTAGAATATCCAACTCTTAGCGTCAATCAGAAGCATTCAACCATTAACTGACGTATATTTCCATGGATCTCGCCCCCTCTTTTCATTCAGATGGCTACAGCAGCTAGGGGATCACACATATTTTTAATTTTTTTTAAATTTCAGTCAAACAAAATATAGGACACAGTGACTTTCGAACAATTTTGAAAAATTACCGGACAGGGACGTGAACCCGAGACCTCTGGTTTTGCGTACCAGCACTCTTACTAAATAATTGCATGCCATTACCTTCCTATCAAAGACTTTAGCTCTGAGTTCGGCATTCTTCTGCAAGTCACCCAGCTTGCGCTGTTTCATGAACTCCTTCTGGCGTTGCTCTTTCTGTCGTTTCTTCTCTTCTTCCTCCTACAAGACATTGATTAAAAAAAACACACAATACAAGATTATAGACGAACTATTCGACGCACAAGTTAACAGACGATTCCTCGAGAGATACCTGAAACAACAAAACAGATTTGTCAACATGACCAAGATCGATTTCACAAAACTCATTGTAACTTATGATCAATCGCAAGACGATGAGAAATGCACAGACATCATACGGCCTAACATACTTCAATGGGTGGAATGGGGGACCCTAAGGACTCTGGCCCAGGACTGCCAGGGACGGCGGAACTTTGTTGCTGCTCTACTTGCAAATCGGCAAGGAGAGTGACTGACTGAGCCCCACCTTTGTCTTCCTGTCCTTAGCCTCTTTCAAGATGCGTTCCTTGAAAGGCGCCAAGTTGGGGATGCCGATGTCCTTCTTGGGTCTCTGCTTATTTCCTTTCTTCTTCTCCTCCTTCCGAAGCTTACGCCGGTGCTCTTTGACCTGTGCACGTAGAAACCACAACATTACCATAATGCTTGCATCGAGGAGAATGTAATTCAATGAGGTTTTGCCCTGCTTTTACATAATAAGCACTGAGTGAGTGCTCAGTGCTTTACCCAATGCCTAATGAAACAGTTTCAGGCAACTCGGGCGGGATTCGAACCCGCGACTCCAGCTATCCAGTGCAGACATCTTAACCACTTGACCACCGAGCTGGTTGAGGTCATGTGATGGATTCGAATACTGTTCAGCAGCGGGTACCACCTGATATGTTAGTGGAATTAACATCATATTATTCATGAATACCATGGTAACGATGTACTCACCCTTTTCTCGACTTTGTACCGCACTTTGGAAAGCACACGCTTGCTCTTCATCTTCCCTAAGATAAGAAAGACAAAAACAGGCAATCATCAGAATTCTCTGTTCCAATTACTGCTACTTGTGCTAGTGCTACTAAAAGAAACAAATACTAAGTTAATTACAGAAATAATTTTGTGGCGTGTGGATGCTACAAGTAGAAGTAGTAAAGTACAATTTCATTTCTTTTAACGCAGAGGCTGTTGTTACGGCAGTCGTCTGTGTGGTTCCCTGACTTAACAGTATTTGTCAGGATGTTTAGCTCTTGGAACCAGACTATCAGCTAATACTAGTAATAGACTGGTTCAACCAGCCTGCAATGCTGACGAAATACAATCAAGTCAGGGAACCACACGGACGACTGCCGTAACAACAGCCACTGCGTTCTTTTAATGATGATTTTACTTATTCAACTTATTCATGACACAAAAAAGCTTTCATTGACTAGTTCACTATAATTAATATAACTACAGTGCAATTAACACTAAGTAACACAGTAATACCACGAAGTATGTAAGTCACAGTAACCCCAACACCATAGAGCCTAGAGGTAGGTAACACTAAACAGGGGTGACTAAGTTCTGCTTGACATTACTGATTAGGCCTGCTAAGTTATGTTTGATTTTTATAAATGAATTGCCATGTTGGACAATTAGATAATCAAATCAAATGTGGAGTTTATCTATCATAAATCTTGTCTAGTACTATAACTTAGTAGTAAACTAGATAGTATTACTAATTCATTCAAATTTTCAATACTGAATTTTTGTTCAACTCAACCATGGAGGAATAAGGAGATTCCTCCATGACTCAACTCAAGCAAGTTTACTGTTTGGTGACTGTTAAGTGTTTAGTAATTTGTTACAAAAAACGTGGACTTGTTTGTGCGAAACCATTTCCTTTCAAATAAAACATTCATCTTGTGTGAAATATACTCTCGACTTACGTGGTCTTCCCTTCTTCACCATCTTGGTATCTGGTTGTCGGTGTCAAAAATGGGAGAAAAACACCCGAAAATGAGCACTGGTCCACGATGTTCGGCTAGGTTCGTCCACACGTGCGTCACATTTAAACACCACGCTGTAGCTAGCCGTAGAATTCAGACGTTTCTCGTGAAACCTGCACGTAACGTCCTAAAACACATACAACACAGGGTGTAAGGCTTCAAACGTGCGATGACAGCATGCCTGTCATTGCATTGGTTATATAGTTAAAGCTGAAAATAGTATAAGTGGCAAAAATGTTGCAAAGTAAAAATTAAAGCGAATATCAAAAATTAGGAGGGCCTGACGTTTCAATCCTAGCAGAACCAGTGCTCACTTTTGAACCTTTGAGAAAGCTCCCCTACGATTGAAACGTCAGACCCTCCAAACAATTTTGGTTTCTAAAATATTAGAAACAATAATCGCCTAGCTTCAGTTTGGTCTGTACGAATGCATTGGCTACGGCAAACAGTAGAGGGCGCTGTGCGGTAACTTTGGGGTGCAGAACACTCAATCGAGCTCCCATTGAACACTTTGCAAAAACACTCACTTTCAAAGGCAATTTCAATATTCACCACCTAGAAGTTTCTCAGTTCTTGTAGCTGTACTAAAATTGTAGTTTGGACCTTCATCTCTCATTTTCTTTTCAATTTTGGTTACCCCCAGAAAAAAATGAAAAAAATGTGGTCATCCAAGCCGAATTTCTGCAAGGAATTTGGGATGGACCCCTCCACTTCTACAGCCAAATAGGGCTACATTTAAAGCCAGATATGTTCCAAATAACATAGGAAATAGCAGAGTGAACCACCAGGTTGTCTTAAGCTTCACTTATACATGTACTACAATAACTAGCCTCCAAAGACCCATTATTAAATTAAAAAGAAAGTTGTGGGGCCACACTTTATGATAATCAGCTCGGCAGAGCCATCTTGGATGTGTGCTGCAACCTTTGGCTTTTAACTTCTAAAGGTCTTCTGAAGGTCGACAAAATCCCATTTCAATGTCATATTTTGCAAAAATCCAACTAACATTTTTTTGTTTTCAAATGATGCCTGGGTTCTTTTCAGAAAGGAACGATATGCAATAAAGGTTGCAAAGTAAAGACTGACAAACATGCTAAATAAGTAAATGAACAAAAAAGTAAACCAAATGTGACTAAATACTACAACATTCAGGCGAAAGAACAGCACAAGATATTGTTTTATTGGTGTTTTTTTAACAACAAATAAAAAACAATATGTTCACATTACAATTAGGGTAAGGGTTCGATGGTTAAGATTAGATTCCCCTCAGATAGTTGATAAGCTAATATCTAAAACAATCCAATTTTTAATTTTCCGCCCTTCTTGGCCTCGGGAATGACGTACTTCTCAAGAAGTCCAAACAAGTCCGCCTTCAACTCGGGAATATCGCACATCCGTTTGAACTTCACGTCCCTCCAGTTCCAATCCAGAATGAGGTACCGGGTACCGGTTAGATTCAGCGCTTCTTGCTGCAGTAGAGCTGTCAGCCTGTTTGGGGTACCAACCGCAAACTGGGTCCGGTTCTTGGCCAAGAATTTGGTTTGATCTGCAATCTAGGAGTGAAGACAACAAAGAATGTCATACTCTGATTTTGTACTCATTTTGTGCTATGAGGATAGCCCTTGATAAAGTAGAGTTTTGCTTTTTGGGATAAGCCTCAAGCTTGTATTTGCATTTCAATGCTTTCTTAATGTGTACTGTCTGTGATTTGCCTGAAAATAAACAGATAAGTTAGAGTAATATACAAAAATGTTGCAAACTGCTTACTGACTAAAATTACCAAAATGCAAATCTCAAAATTTAGTGGGACTGATGTTTCGATCCTCGCTGGACCTTTCTCAAAGGCAGAGTGACAAGGACAAAACAGATACATGAAGGAAGGGGGTTGAGAGTGAATAGCACATCGATGATAAAGAGGAAAGCTACTAAGGTGAGACCAAATGGAAGGGCAATGATTAGTGAGAGGAGGGGGAAAGATCAAAGAGAGAAGTGTGGAGGAGTTAACACAAAAGAAGGATTACAGTTATCAGTAAATAAATAAAATCGATAAATAAAATTTATATATAAATAAATATAATAAAATCTATACAGGTGATACTCTTGTATCGCTTAGCAACATCACCAGCGCCCCGCGCAAAGTGGTTACCACACATAACAAGTTATGATACAAGTGCATGGTTCAAACCACTTAGATTACATTCAGCAGAATCAGATTGATTTTTGGCTTTACTGAGGGAAGAAGAAGGAGTGACTACCTTCATGTGTTTGGAGAAGAGCTTGGCGCTGGTGCATTTCTTCCCTTTGAAGGCTGCCCCCTCACGGTTCAGATCCACCGCCCTCTTGGCCGAGGCCGAGACGAGGAGGAGGAGACAGGTCTTGGGGTCCCTGGGCCGTTTCGCCTCCAGGTCCCGGTTCCAGTTAGGCAGGGCTTCCTCCAAGTACGAAGAGAGAGGTAAGGAGGAGGTGTTGGAGTGAAGGAAGAAGGATTCTGTGGGAGAGAGTACCGGTAGATTCATCAACAATCATCTTAGGCCAAGTAAAAAAAAATATGTTATTAGTTTCTTTTTGAAAAAAGGAGGATGAGGACACTTCTTGTTTGCCTTTTCCAAAACAAGTTTTTTCCCCCTTAAGATGGGTAGTTTAATTTCCAGTCGTTTTTAAGTATGGTATGATTACTATGATATGTAGGCTGTGCATGTGTGAGTTTCAATGGCTGGAAACAGCGAAAAATCAATCGAAATTTTATCTTTTTATAGTTTTATAATTGTTGTTTTTTCAACTCGTTTTGATACGGAGGCACACAATTATGAGAAACTAATATAATAATTGTTTTTACTTGGCCTTATAGGTGCAGATTCCACCTTTCTCGAAGGCATAGACAAAGGTCCTGCTACTGCTAGGTTCAAAACGTCAGGCCCTCCTATTTTTTATTATTCTCACCATCAAGTTGAATATCTTCTAGTTCGATGGGAGAGAGTTTCTCCTTAAAAAACTGTTCCATCTTGGCGATTACCTCTCCTCCTGTTGCAGGCAAAGGTTTGGATTTGGTCAGATACTCACTGATCTTTTGCTGGAGCAGAAAAAAGGGAAAAGATCAAGATAGACATGCACATGAGTCCCAACTTTCAGCACCAGTTTAACCATGTCACACTGGGTTATCTATTATATTATTAATATTAGTATTAATATTATGGATTTAGGATTTGTCTATTCTTTTACAATGTAGGTATTAACCACTTCGCGCCGGGACCTCCGAATCCGGAGGTCAATTGGATTGCCTTTGCAACGGGGCCCTCCGAATCCGGGCACCACTATTGTCCACATTCTAAACAAAGACTCTTTTCAGCTTAGAACAAAGCATTATGAATCAGTACAAAGACCCTTTTTGACGCACGTTGCCACATGAATTGCAAGATTAGCAGCAGTAATTGTGCAATTGTGGGACTTTTACTGTGGAGGATCGAGGGATACCGCGCTGCAGCTGAAAGCACGCGGGGGACATTGTCTTTGCATGCCACACAGCCCAACGGTCGTCGGTCTGGCATTGGAATTCCCCCCACATTCTTTACCGTAATCTGTACGCTCGTTTGTGGCCGACCAACTCGAAGATTTGACTGCCTGGAGTGGAGGCTGGAGTCTGCGGTCAGGGATTGTCAGCAGCGTACACGAACCCACACACACACGTCCGTTACGGTCCATTGACGACGCACAAAGGGCCCTTTTTCGAACGGATAATCTCTTGACAAAGGCCACAACAACGTCCGAATTGTGCCAGGTTTTACTCTCTTGTACCCATAGTATACCCTTATTGATTTATTTCACAGAAATATATTGTTCCGATTGTTTTAGCAAGATTTTAAAATGATGCATTGTTCAAAAACCCCCGTATGGCGGTCATAGGCGCTGAAAACCCCCCCGGCGCGAAGTGGTTAAACTAAAATCTTTCCTGTCTTTAGTGTTACAAAGTTCTGGCCAAGATGGAATTATATGGCCCGGTAACTAGTACTATAAGTTACTAGTAATACTATTACTAGTATTACTAAGATGATATACAAAAATGTTGCAAACTGCTTACTGACTAAAATTACCAAAATGTCAATCTTAAAATTTAGTGGGCCTGACGTTTCGATCCTAGCAGGACCTTTCTCAAAGGCAGAGAAAGGTCCTTTGAGAAAGGTCCTGCTAGGATCGAAACGTCAGGCCCACTAAATTTTAAGATTAGTATTACTAGTGTAACGGTAAGTCTAACTCTATTTTTTTTCTAAGAATTTCTTACCTTTGTCCGACGTTTCCTTTTGACTTGTTTCTGATCAGTGGGATCTGTCTCGGCAGTCCTTTTAGCGGGCACTGCTCTCCCTACTTTGACTTTTGATGGCTTTCCTGGCACTGTAAAGTTACCATGACGATAAGAGATGAATCATTACAAATTCAAATGGAAAGGGAAAAATGAAATAGTGAGTAATATACAGTAATACTAAATTACTAATAGTAATACTACTTACTATTGTAATAGTTTTTAAATTGCGTATAGTGAACTGTAGTGAAGTATAGTTATTGTTATTTATTTGTGATCAATACAAATTACAATAAAATACAAAATAGCATACATAACGTAATAACATATCTCAGTGGCTGTTGTTACGGCAGTCGTCCGTGTGGTTCCCTGACTTCACAGTACTATTTGTCAGGATGTTCAGCTCTTGGAACCAGACTATCAGCTAATAGACTGGTTCAACCAGCCTGCAATGCTGATGAAATACAATCAAGTCAGGGAACCACACGGACGACTGCCGTTACAACAGCCACTACGATAACATAATGAATATGATATATTATTAATATTATTAATATTATAATAATATAAATAAATGTAAACATTTATCAAAAGAATCTGTCACAACGAACAAGTCGTTCTTAATCTGTGTTCACTCTAGGTTAGATTTATAATGTTGATACAGTACATCATTATTACAAAATAATACAAAATCAGTTTTACCAAAACAAAATTCTCACATCGAATACCGTAACTGGTAAAGGGGATTTCACGTACCTGGCTCGTCACCTTCATCGCTGCTCGGATTCGGATATTTCTTCTCCTCATCCAACCACCACTCGTCTCCTAGGTCATCCCCCATTCTAAAGAATCGAGTTTTTCAAGCATTCAGGAGTACAAAACAATTACAACAGAGTGATGTGACGCAATTTCAGGGTTTTTTTGCTGGCATGATTACCGAACACGTGCTTCGCCTCCAACGTCAACACGTGTACCATCTATACGATGCAAATAAATAGCGAGTATATTTTTATCACACAGTACATACACAGCCGTAGTCAGATCATGGAGCTATGCTATAGTGAAGAGGCGGCCTACCTGGTAGTAGCAAGGAGGTATTAGCCTTGGTAGTAGTACTCTGTGGCCTACAATTTCTGTTTTCCTACTGAGAATGAGTTTCCTGTTCAATGGAACAAGCTTTTTCAATTCTGAAGTCTAAATCCTACAAATTCATGAATAGCCCTCATTCAATTAATGTTTTTCAAATGACAAATAATTAAACCTTTGTCTGGACCGGACCGGGACTTGACTAACCCGAGACGGACCTCTGGTTTTGCCTATTACCACTGCGCTCGTACCACTCGCGAGCTATCCATCTCTTACTCTTAGGACTTCCCAAGTCAACTATATTCTGTCGGGGTGGGGGCGCCAGTCAGAAGCCATTCAACCGCATATCTCCAATCAACATTTGCTTTGCCATTTACAAAAATAATGTTTGAAACGCTCCAAGTATTTTTGTTTCCCTTTTATTTTTATTTAATCGGCTTTCAATTATAGAAATTAATGATTGTGAAAACCCTTTTCACTTTTTCTCCATCTTTCTCATTTTTCCCATGTTTGAGAACGCTGCCACTAATATCGATACTTCTGGCCCTAAAAATGTTTGAAATGTGAACTTCAGTAGGGTAAATAACTTTTGTATTCGACCGTGAAACCGACAGTTACTAAATAAATTACAGTAACGCAATTAAAAACAAATAACAGAATGAACAACCCAATCCAAGCTTGCTCGGAGCAAAACAAAACGCTGGTGACTCGAAATAAAAGGGCCTTTAAATTTAATTACTTTTATATTCTATTATAATGGAGCGAAAACAAAATGAACAGTTGAACTTACCCCCATTATAACAATATTCATCCTTTTACCCCAAACTCAGAGATCGTGATCGCGTTGACTATTCACAACCCGCTGTGGTGTCACCTCTCGCCAATCGAATTAAAGGACTTGTTGGTTAAACCATGGTTGTAAGAAAGACCACATGCATGCTGTGTATGGAATGTTGCTGTCGTGATTCGAAGCACTACATTTTTTTATACACTGTGCATTAGTTACCGACGTCTGGCCCTCGATATTATGAGCATTAGCTGGGCTTTAAACAAAGGCATCGATTTCTGCAAGGCATTTTTATGGTCGAAACAGACCCAGTTTTCTGTAAGTTGCTATCAGGAAACATTTGTGTATAGGAATACCTATACCTTCCTCAACATGCATTATCTCTGCTTATACCTGGCTGTCTTGTCTGTGATGTGGGCATTCAAGACGAGGGATGCTATGGTAGTACCAAGGGACGACGGTGACGGCGTGTTTATGTGGATCGATCCACAGCAAGCGCAGGATTTGTCAGGTAAGTTGGCCGGGAATGAAGACCTATTGTAATGGCTGTGCGCTGATACCGGTGGTCGATTATAAAACTCAATTCAATTATTGTTCCCTAATTATTCATTCATTACAAAATGACTCTCACTGCTATAAAGTTTGTTCAGTGTTGTTTAACCGAACCCAGAAATCTTAATACTTCGAAGCTACACTTTGATTAAATCCGTGAATGATTCCTTTGTTTGGTCTCGGTCCTAATGTGCTTATAGAATGCCTATGGGTACGCGTTATAGGCGTTCTTATTTTGAACACCATGATGCTTTTACGCAGGTGCTCTTATACACACACATTATGTGCTTTTACGCACACCATGGGCTTCTACAAATGACTTTCTCTCTTGTTCTGAACACTCCCTGTAGGCGGAGATGATTATTATCTCGTCAGAGATGATGGCATCGGGGAGCTAGTCACAGGCTTAAATCGTAGAAGCAAAACCCACCCGGTACCCTCAGATATGACAAGTTTCAATGTCACGTGGCACGCACCCCCTGAAGTAAGTACTATGCTGATGAGCTACCGGTATTCAACAATGCACTGTAGGTTTTCTAACGACCTTTGTAACACCTTTGTAACACCTTTGTAACACCTTCTTATAACAGACCGACTGCACGACCAATGTCTACATGCATCACGTGATCACTTATAGTGGGTATTTTTTCATCTCATTTGGTGCAGAACAGGAGTGGAAATGAGCAAAGAAGACTATCATATTGTCCACATTCTTCTTTGTACATTTCCATCGCTACTCTGTGCCAAATGAGATTAAAAAATACCCACTATACGTTATGTGCATGTGATGGCATGCAAACAGTGGTCGCGCAATCGGTCTAGCTATTTCCTTTAGGAAAACCTAGAACAGTAATAACGGTTCGGTAATGTTTGAACGGGTGAAAGTATTGGCCAATTAAAGTACCACTCATTGGCCAAAATCAATACTTCCAGCATTTCAATCATAAAAACCGTTTTAACGTTCCTTCGGGCACCATTTTCTTGATTTCAGACCAACTACATGATTCAGGTAAGATCGTACACGCAGAAGGTGATGAAAACCCCCGTACTAGACATCCCACACAAAGGGGACATTCCTCAGACCAATTCAAGTAAGTAGAAAAAATGGCAAATTGAAAAATTATTGGCAAAGAAAAATTTGACGGGAGGCCACCATGTAGCATCTAAGGGTTGTAGCTCAGATGGAAGGGCACCAGAACGTTAATCCAGAGGTCTCGGGTTCAAATCCAGTCAAAGTTTTCTTTGTCAATATTTTAATTTATTCAAAAGTTCCCAGTCAGTTTTTCTTGGTTTGTTTGAGAAAAATGGCAAGTTTAGTAGAAAACTCATCAGGCAAAGTTGACTTATAGTACTCTTTACAACTGTTGACATTCCTTGTAATATTTCCGAATAATGTATAATAATTATCCACAACAATAACATACTTGTCTGTATTTGGTAAAATGAAAAAGAAATGAAAAAGTTTGTTTTAAAAACTCTGAGTCTGAAATTTTGATCAACAAAGAAAAAAATTCCGACGATAAAATGAAAGTGCTCTCAACTTTCTTTTTGATTTTTCACAGAAAATTTGTTTCAAAGGCTCTGAGAGCCTAAATATTTGATTATCAAAGAAAGAATTTGCAGTTTGCAACATTTTTTTACATCACTTTAAACAATTTCCTAAATTAAATGAAATTGGTTTTGAACTTTCTTCTAGATATCACATAAACAAAATACACCTGCTGGGATTACAAACGAAGAAAAAAGGTTTTAAACCTTATTTATTTTGCACCTGATCTCCGACTTTTTATATACAATTTCAAAGACTTTAAAATCATTAATTGGGAGTTCCTGCAAATATAAATTGATATTCTATGTTTGTATGATTCAGGTTTTTCCATTGAGCTCCCGTGTGTGTCTACTGGTAATGCAGCCTTCATGATCGCCGTGCAGATCACCAATACCTACAGCAGACACACCCCGGTCTCGCCAGTTGTCCTAGAATTACGCAAAGGATGCTTGATGTTGTAAGGTATGAACCGCAAAACAAGATTCATATCTTTTCTATCGTTTTCTGAACGTAAAACCAGATGGTCTCGGGTTCAGTTAAATTTTCTTTGTCATTTTTCAAAGTGTAGATTAAGCCTCTCCGCATTATCTAACCTCTAATCCCTGTTTTTCATCTTCCCTGTCCCTTTCCCCTTTGATCTCCCACCTACCATCCTGTCCAATTGTTCCTCCCAACCCTTTTGTTTGATCTCCCCTCCATTGGTGTACCGTACATCTGCATCCCATTCCCTTCCCTTTTGTCCTTCCTCTGTCATGTGTGTCAGGGCTTTCCTTCCCCTGACTGTCTGTGGATGTCCTTGCCACTTTGCCTTTAAGAAAGGTCGTGCTATGGATCGAAACGTCAGGCCCTCTAACTTTTGAGATAATTCAAAATTGTTCAAAACTTTTGCATTTGTTTGTTTTCTGTACGAATTATGATTATTTTGGCAAGTTTGGGTCTACAAAATTTGACTAACTAAAAGATAATTCCATTCCATGGATATCACACTCTGCGAGTTTAATTATAATTTAGTTAAGCTATATGCAATTACCCATCACACACAAAGAAATATTTAGGAATGTTCTGTTTTTGTTAAAACGACTGCAGCTTTCTGATCGGATTAATATCCACCACGCTGAATGACCATCCCTGCTCATGGACTAACTTCAGTAACACATCGGTGGCTCGTGCAAAAGATGTGCGTGAACCGTCTCCATGGTTTCAACTGTCACGCTATTGCACACGTGACGACGAGCTTTCCGCACGGCATTGGTCGACGCAGTGGAAAGTAATATAGTTTTCTAAAATATTTGAATACTTCTGTGTATCACACACATTAAAACTCCTTACATGAGATTAAACACAAAGCTTTAACACAATTGTTGATCTGAACTTACCGGTAGTTCAGTGCTTCCTGGATCATACATTTTTCGATAATTGAATCATTCGGGCGATTCATTATATAGTGCGTCACCAAGAGTTTGCAACGTGCACTGGGTGGACAGATTTCGCGCATTGTGATTGGCCAACGCGTTGAAAACTCTTGAGGGCGCACTGTAATGAATCGCCCGAATCGGCAATCAAGTAAATACTGTATACATGTACTATTTCAAAAAAATTGATTGGCTTTTAAAAGATAACCTTTTGATTTAAGTGAATATTTTTTGAGATAATACTCAAACCATAATACTACGCTCGAAGGCAGATGCAGTGCGCATACTATTCGATCCGAATTAACAATAACACAAGTGAAAAGTGAGTTTGTTTGTCAAATACCTCAGTGTCTGCATATTTATCTTTTTCTGTCATGTAGAAAACAGTCATTAGAGTCATTATAGGGTGTATTGTATGGTAGTTATAATTATTACATCATAATAATTTAAACGCTTTGTCTTGCTTTCGGTGAGTGTAAGTATAAGGCCTAAGACCTTCTGAAGATTGAGCCGTCTCTAAAACTGACAGGACGGCATTCGCTGTACCAAAATATGGGAACCAACAAAATACATGATGACCTCAGTAAAATCACTTTCAGGTAGTTCAACGACAGAAGCTTCCAATTTTGACTTTGAGAAAGGTCAAGTAAATTATTTTAGGCAACTAATTTTGACGAAATCCACTTTGGGACCTTCTAGTTTAGGTCTAGCCTAGGATCACTCATACGTAA
The DNA here is from genome assembly GCA_949987565.1 of Luidia sarsii. NCBI lineage: Eukaryota > Metazoa > Echinodermata > Asteroidea > Paxillosida > Luidiidae > Luidia > Luidia sarsii. The sequence continues at coordinate 6,909,838 of OX465103.1, read as the reverse complement.
CTTGGTAACTCCGGCATCGCACCGCCTCTGAGCCATAGTGTTGCTCGCGGTGATCCAGCGGTCGTCTACGGGACTGTAGGTTTCGATGGTGTTCAGAAGGTTCCGTCCATCATACCTGTGGTAAGTGAGAAGTGTCTATAAAGCCCGAACTTCAGTTCAGATCACAAGATGCAATCATTCTGCCTAACTGTGGGCACAGACATCGTTGGCAGATATAGGTCATCTTATTGAAAAGCGGTGTTATTGTCTTTGTCCATGTCCTCGATCAAATTTTGAAAAAGCGAATCTTCTATGAGCGTTCGGTTAGCTTTCCCAAATTAATACGCCATGCATTTCCCAGTGACCCAGCTCTTTTCGGTTTGAGCATGGAGGTAGGAGGAACCACCGCCCTCTATGGTTTGAGTAAGATGGGGTTGTGACGTCAAAACGACCATGGGGTGATGACCGAGGTATAATAGAGAGAGGTAAACCGAACACACATTGCAGTTCGCACCAGCAACTCCCTGAAAACTCCTTTCTGATAAAATGATAATAATAATTATAGTAAAGACTTATAATGTGCACATATATCCACCTTACTTGGTGTTCAAGGCGCACTAAACCTAAAGACAAGAAGTAGGCCTATGATCAGAGTAATATAGAAGAACAAATTAGTTCTTCTTGATAGATGTGCTTTTAGTAGCGATTTGAATTTGGTAGGACAAGAACAAGATCTAAGTTGGAGAGGTGGTGAGTTCAAGATGTAAGGAGCTGCCACAGACAAGGACCTGTCACTTCAAGAGTGCCCAGTCTTGTGTTCCTTACTTGAGAAGTAGCACGTTTCTGGATCGTAGATTTGTTAAGGGAGTATAAGCTTGAAGTAAATAGGAAATGTAGGTCGGAGCTCGTTAAGTGCTTTGTGGACAAGAAGTGCCAACTTAAAAATTCACGACTCAATTCGTGGATACTCACCCACCGACTGCGCACAGATTGCCTCGCGTTGCCACAGCACCGACGTAGCACCTGGACGTCGTCATGCTGGGGATGTGCGACCAGGAGTTGGTCCTGGGGTTGTAACACTCGGCCGAGGGTAAGTGGTGGGAGCCGTTGAAACCGCCAAAGACGTAGATCATGTCATTGATGGTAGCAACTCCTGCACCTGTATATAGGATATAAATGAGTCTATGATGTACAGCGGCCTCTGGCAATGCAATGGAGTGACATAGCGAGACTGAGGTCCAGGTGAACACTTGGAATATTATATAGGCGCCACTCTTGACTGACAGGCGATATCAACGACTCCTGAAAGGCCAGCCGATGGTGGACTGGATCGGAGGAGGCCAACGGGTCTTGCCGTAGCATTTTAATGAGGCCGAGGTCGAGCTCAAACTCGGAGTGAACGTTGCAGATGAGACTGACCATCTCGTACCTGATCTCCTGATGTTCAAGGGAGCCACGAGAGACCACTGGCCGCTGCCACGGTCGTACATCTCCACGGAGTCCAGTATGCTGCCGCCGTCGTAGCCGCCGATGACGTAGAGGGCAGCATTGGACACGGCCAGGCCCGCCCCTTCGCGACCGGCCTTCATGTCTGGCATCAATGTCCAGCGGTCAATGTGAGGGTCGTAACACTCGACAGACTTCAGACGCGTACTCCCGTCGAAGCCTCCGGCAGCATAAATACTATCTGAAAAACAAAGTCCGACGATGAAAGCAAATCTATACGGTTGCAGCACACTAATTCCATCCAAGATGGCTCCGCCGAGCTGATTATCATAAAGTGCGGGATCTTTGGAGGCTAATTAATTTATATATTATAGAATAAGTGAGACTTAAGACAACCTTGGGCTTTACAGTTCAATTTCGTATGTAATTTGGAAAATATCTGGCTTTAAATGTGGCCCTATTTGATTGTAGAAGTGGAGGGGTCCTTCCCAAAATTCTTGCAGAAATACGGCTTAGACGGCTGCACATTATGGGTTTTCTTTTCTGGGGGTAATTAGCAAAAAATCTAACTGGCTAAGGACATCAACATTGAGAGAGATGGTCCAATCTATACAATCTGGAATATAGTTACAAGACCTGATAAATGGGCGTGCATGGGATACGGCAACTATAATGAGCGAATCACAAAGATATTTTCAAAAACTCACCACTCAGTACAGCAGCCCCCGGGAGCCCCCTCTTGGAATTCAGGGGAGCGAGAGACGCCCACGACGGTTCACCCTCAGTGAACTTGAGACATTCGACCAAGTTGAGTCTGGTGGTCCCGTCGTACCCTCCTATGACATACACGCGAGCCTCGTGCATGACTGCGGCTAGATAGCGTCTTCGCCTGCTGAGGTCCTAGGGTGATAACATCCAAAATACGAAAGTGTATATTCACCCGGCAACGGTATTCTTCCTGGAGGTAATTGCTGCTGATTTATGCATATTCATGAACAGTCTTTACTCTGACAATTTCGTGCAAACTCTTTGGACCATTTTTGCAAACTTACTGGTAAGGAATTCCACTGCTTTGTTTTGGGGTTATATTCTTCAACGATTGACAGCGGTTCTTGTTGGCTTCCGAATCCACCAATCACGACGAGTCTCTCATCACCACCTTCACGACAAAGTGACAAGAGAAGAAAGGTAAACATAATACTGTCACAAGGAGAAATTCAGTTCATCATGCAAGAATGTTAAACATCGGAATGGTTATCATAAACGAAATTCTAAGAAATAGAGGGCCTGCCGTTGTTATCCTAGTAGGCTAGCTAGGACATTCAAATAACAATGTTTCACACCACGAGAAAGATTCTGCTAGTGTCGAAATACCAGGCCATCTTGATATAGGAGGGTTGGCGGTGACACCATGCATAGTTATAGGGTATCTTATAAAGATAGGGTTCTGAAAAGAACCTGATCGACAACTCGACGTTTCGGGCCAGTATGCTCTGCCCGTCATCAGAGCATAATATTCTGGCCGGAACGTCGAGTTGTCACTAAGGTTCTTTTCAAAACCATATATACGGGTTTCCGAGCCTTTAGCGGAGGGGGCGATTTTTTGTTATATGTATATCCAACGTTTTAATGAGTGCAATGTCCCAACACGATCATTTTATCCAAAGAAAGAGTCGAGCCAAGTGCTGACCATTTCGTGGCTGGTAGGTGGGGCCGGTCAGTTCGGCCCTACAATCCGGCCGAAGATGAAACTTTTTGGCATCATCTACAAGATCTCTGCAGTCAAGACTTTGTCTGATGAGTGGCTGTAGAGTTACGAGGACAGTGAAATATTATAAACAATGATTAGTATTGCGGTGTAAAATTCACGAATCTAAATTGAAATAAAAAGATTTTAAAATGGTCATGTATTTCTTCATTTCTATCTATTTTCCTATTTCTTGGGGTTTTGGGTGTGTAGTTTTCAGAGGAACCTACCGTCAATACCACTATCAAATTTCACAAAATCAGTGGCCAGCCAAAGCGTTCATTTCAGCTATAAGCAAACAGTAAACTGTAAGTCAAGAGCTATGAGCATCTCATGAAAGAAACGTAGGCCTACATTGTTTTGTATCCCTTTTCAACCCAGAGTATACGTGTATACCATGATTCTCTATACCTTTGAAACATGGTATCCTAATTGGCGATCTCACCTGTTTATCAATGACGTCGGTGATGTACCTAGGACTCATGAGAGGGATACGGACGTGTTGGAGTAGTTCACGTAACTGCCCCGCCCTCTCCTCCTTGTGCTCAACCCAGTTAATAATGGCCTCGTAGACAGATTCTTCGCACTCTACCTGGAGTCATTATAAATAAAATGTTTTCACCATTTAAGCTCTTCCATCTGAGCTATCCAGCCCTTAGATGGTGATCCTCCCAAATAGTAAACTAGTCTTTGCCAGGGCCGGGGCACCATGCAGTCAGAAGCTATCCAGCCCTTAGATGGTGATCCTCCCAAGTAGTCAACTAGTCTTTGCCAGGGCCGGGGCACCATGCAGTCAGAAGCTATCCAGCCCTTAGATGGTGACCCTCCCAAATAGTCAACTAGTCTTTGCCAGGGCGGGGCGCCATGCAGTTATGAGCTATCCAGCCCTTAGATGGTGACCCTCCCAAATAGTCAACTAGTCTTTGCCAGGGCGGGGCGCCATGCAGTTATGAGCTATCCAGCCCTTAGATGGTGACCCTCCCAAATAGTCAACTAGTCTTTGCCAGGGCGGGGCGCCATGCAGTCAGAAGCAATGCAACCATTAACTGCCGCTGACCTTTGTTAAATAAAGAATGTAAATTTCTTGAAATCACGCAATTACAAAAGTCTTCAAATCTGGAATTGGATTTTGAATAAGGTTTACACTTGGGGGAAATGTGGGCTTGAACCCGAGACCTCTACTTTAATTTTGAGTACCAGCGCTCTAAGCATCTGAGCTATCAAGCCCTTAGATGGAGGTATTCCCAAATAGTCAAGTAGACTTTGCACTTTGTTTAAACCTTTGATAAAATTTGTAAGATGAAAACCATGTAGGCCTACTCATTTCGAAACCTAATAATTGATAAGCTGTGCTTGCAGTGTGATATGTTTCAGTTTTAAGACACTCACCTCCAGGTCGTCTCCCTTGATCATCTTGGCCACCTCCTCCACATCAAGATTGAGGAACTCCTCGTGTTTGATGACTTCCAGGAAGTGCCGCGAGCAGTAGGTCTCGGCCGCACTGTGTAGCCCCAGGCAGCCGTGAGTCTCCGCGAACTTGGTGATTCCAAGGCAGTTGGAAGGATCCAGTTGCTTCGTCAGAAAGGAGCAGCAAGCGTCCTCCACTCCTGAAGAAAGAGTTCAAGAAGATTTGTGGCTGGCTCTGAAGTCTAAAAGAAAATATCTTAAGTTATATCCATAGACATACAGAGCATGAAATAAGCTCTATTTTGATGCAAGTTTGACCTCTGTATAGCACTTTCCATTATTGAGATATATCAAATTTCATGTAGTGATCTCTTTCATCGGAAATTAAAATGCCTTATGGAGAAACTATTCAAACATTTTGCTGGCAGAGGTGGCAAGGTGAAGCTCGCAAAAGAAATTCGTCTTTATTGATGGAAATTCATGGTTTCTCGAAATGATTATGACTGAATGCATGGACATCAACCGTATTAAAATGTTTGACCCAAAAAGAAAAATGTTATCTGCAAAAATGTTGCAAACTGCTTATTGTCTAAAATGGCCATAAGCAAAATAATTATCAAACATTAGGAGGGACTGACGTTTCGATCCTAACAGTACCTTTCAGACAGACAGGGACAAAACAAATAGGATAATAGTATAAGGGACCGAGAGAGGACAACGGGGACTGTTTGCTTGCTCAAGACTAAAAATAAATCAGATGATAAATGAGACTTAAGGCTTTGCATGGTGGGTGAATCAATATAGGAAGGTTTGCGGTGAACACCATGTATCAGGTCTCTTAAAGGAAGAGGTATGGTTCTGAAAAGAACCCTCAGAGTTACCCTAGAGTTACCCTCAGGTTCTTTTCAGAACCATACCTCTTCCTTTAAGAGACCTGATACATGGTGTTCACCGCAAACCTTCCTATATTAAATCAAATGATGATCGACTTTACCTTTAAGCTGTAAGAGGCAGGATGATGGAAGTAATTCTTGAACGTTTTCCACGGTTACTTCCACTGTCTCTGTGTATATGAATTCTAGAAGGGTTTCCATCGTGTTGCATTTCAAACCCTGGAGTTCCACATCGGATTGAGTGTGTTCGCTCATCTGAAATAAGATAACAATAACTAAAAGTTAGGCCTATTATAAGATGCAACGCGGTACGCTGCCGGTCCCTTAGTCTGATTGGAATTGTCATTGCATCATATTTGATATGCATATTCGTGTATTCTATACTCTGACGTAGGCCAATCAGAATACGGTGTTCATGAATATGCATTACAAACTCACTTCATTGGTAAACATTGCACAAAAGTACTGGCTGCATGCAGCGAGGATCACGCGGTGGGCGGGAAAGCGGCTTCCTTCGACGACAAGGTTGACATCGCAGAGAACCGAGCCTTTCCTGAGGCTGTTCAGCGTCTGCAGCATGGCCCTGCCGTGGCCTCCCGTCAGGCAATGGAGCTTAGCACCCTCACCAACATCCGAGGACATCTTAGAGCATCACGCAGACAATCTCTCTAATATGAAAAAAAATATTGTGCTGCATGGGAAAACGAGGGAATGGACACTTGAAGTTACTAAGTGGAAGGTTTGAGGTGACACCATGTTGTTTAAAGCTGGTAAAAGTCAAAGACGATTGCCGAAAGTGATGATTTTTTTATTGATGATTTTTTTTAAACCGTCTGTTGAAACCGTTCATGGCATAGGCAAGCTAACAAATAATATTGTTTATACCAAAATGAAGAAAATAATGCAATGTGTCACTTTCCTTTTCATGGATTGTCTATTATTTTCAAAAATTGAACCGAGACTTGACTTGCAAACAAATTGAATCGAGACTTGACTTGGAAACAAATTGAATCGAGACTTGACTTGGAAACAAATTGAATCGAGACTTGACTTGGATACAAATTGAATCGAGACTTGACTTCGAAAAAAATTAAAATCGAGACTCGACTTGGAAACAAATTGAATCGAGACTTGACTTGGATACAAATTGAATCGAGACTTGACTTCGAAAAAAATTGAATCGAGACTCGACTTGGAAACAAATTGAATCGAGACTCGACTTGGAAACAAATTGAATCGAGACTTGACTTAGAAACAAATTGACGCAAGACTTGACTTGGAAACAAATTGAATCGAGACTTGACTTGGAAACAAATTGAACCGAGACTTGACTTGGATACAAATTGAATCGAGACTTGACTTCGAAAAAAATTGAATCGAGACTCGACTTGGAAACAAATTGAATCGAGAAATGACTTGGAAACAAATTGAATCGAGACTTGACTTGGAAACAAATTGAATCGAGACTTGACTTGACTTAGAAACAAATTGACGCAAGACTTGACATGGTTACAGCTCTGCCATTTTCCCACAGGATGAGGATCCAAGAGAGATCTTCCCGCCAAGAGATTATGCTTAACGAGCATACAGGCTACCGCAATCCTGGCTGCAGCATTAAAAACGCTTAATGAAATCGGCTTTGCTAAACCTTACTCAAGAACACACAATCCCCATGCATGTGGTACATCACGATCTGTATTAATCGATGACTGCGGGACTAACATTTTCAATACACACTATCATGTTACCAGCTAGCAGCTACCAACACCAGAAACAGTTGAAAGTGAGGTATGATTTATCTTTCAAATAAAAGCCTTCCCTTTGAAAAAGGCCCTGCTATGATCGACTAACGTTGCGCCCTCTAACTTTTGAAATGAAAGTTTTGACAAACCCGGGTGCAACCTTCATGCAGATGTACCCAAACTCAAGACCAGAGGTGCCTATGATAAAACAAACTAGGCCTACATGTACATGTATTTGAAAGTCACAGGTTGGCTGCGCAAGCATTGTTCAACATGCCTGTGTCTAAACTTTTGCATGCAAAGTTTACTTTTATAATAGATTCTGGAAGCGTTTGCACCCAAGTAAAAGTACACGAACCGATGAAGCATGTACTCACCTCCAAAAACCTGCATAAAGTGGCCTCTCCAAACGTGGCTAGTGGCACACCGGTAAGATTTCATAAAACTAAAACAAGGGATGGACTCAATATCGAGTTGGTTGTACAAGGCTGAGGTCGTGTGGTTGTGATAGCACCAAAATAAAATCTGCAGAATACCCCAGTCTCCTAAGCGCAGCGCACGGGCAGGTAATGTATAATGGCCCATTGTTAATAATACACTTCCTGTACTGTGGGGACCTACAGCCTTGGGGATCAGATCTGCAAACCAGCTTTTATATGCTTGAGTAATGATCCATATTTGTCAGCAGCAACCCTCTAAGCACTCGGTGGTGTGTGGATATTTCAGTTCAAGCATTACACAAAAGCCTAAGGTCAGGAAGGCAGCTGCATTATTTGTGCTTTCGTGTGGAAATCCGTGCCCAGATGAGAAGTTGTTTATGCCAAAAATGAAATGTCAAAATGTCAATCAAAGAAAACATATTAATTTTTTTCCAAACTATTTTGGTCCATTTTACGTCAGGCAAATAAGTCTGGATTTATTACATTCAGAGGAACCCAGATTCTTGTTTTTTCCCTTATTTGGGTGAATGGGTTAAATTTCCAGTCCAAATAATCGCAATTTAAATCACGATTTGAAAAACCGTTTTTTTGCTCGTGTTCACACGGGCCAAAAAATCGCGATTCCAAAAAATCGCGAGCCGATTGTGGTTAGCACCTGTGGTCATAGAGACCGAATCACGATTCAATCAAATCCCACTAATAATCGGGTTTATTGTGTCCACACACAAACAAAAAGTGGAGTTGGAATCGCGATTCTAATCTTGAATCTCAATCCAAAATTCCAAATAATCAAGTTGATTTAAATAGTCTAGTACTCTATTTGAAAACGGCCCTACTGCTGAGTGTGCCTGTCATAAATTTACTGCATAATTATTTCAATGCTTCACTCGCACATCAGAACTAGACCTGATTTAAAACTGCAAGTTTTTCCTCCAAAAGTCCAGACCTATGAGCATTTCATGAAAGTACAAACAATCCTTTCTTATCACCTTTTTAACCAAATGTAATGCACAGAAATGGTGACAATCTGCTTACTGACTAAAATGACCAAATTGCAAAGTTTCACAAATTTAGAGGGGCTGACGTTTCCATCCTAACAGGACTTGTTTTCAGTCAGAAAACCAGTCCACTTCATTTTTATCAAATCAGAACATCAGGCCCTCTGGCTCTATCATTTTGCACCTCAGCACATTGAAAGTGGACTGAGTTATTCAGAAGCTAAATACAATATTACAGGGTAAAATACAATTTCAAATAGAGTCCAATCTTTAACAGTGGCATCCGCAAAAGTAATTCAGGCGTTTAAAAACAATCCCAATGAGAAATATATGTGGTAAACCATAACGTTTGCAACAATCTTATATCAATTTACAGACCTGAATTTATAAATGACTGCAACAAACAGCCAATAGTTATGTACATGTAATTGTGCACGAATAGTTTGGAAAAACAGTGGAAAAATCCATTCTTTCTTCTATGCAAATCTATTTATCTACAGTCATGACTTAAAGGTGTTTTTGCTTCTAAGGTTTTCCATGTTGCATAGCCCAGCAACGTTTTCTAGCTGTGAAACAGCAAATAATGGGGAAGTACTTGTACATGTACATGTACAAATGTAACCAAAGCCTGGTTTTGAAATACCCCGGTATATACCGTGGTGCTAATGCAAAAAGACTGTGACCAAGGGATATTAAAAAAGTATACACTGTCTTGACTGAGACCACAAGCACCGTGACCATGACACAAACCGTTCAATCAAGTCAATAAAAATTATTGTACTGATGAAGAGGCAATCTATAATTAAAATTAAATTATTCCAACATTGTATCTACAATACATCTACATGTAAAACAACATGTAATTGCTTACAGGTTAAAACATGAAAGTCATTCATGAAATCACAGCTCCAAATATGTAAAAAAAAAAATCAATTTATTAGTTTCTTCTCACATAAAATAGTAGATAGGAATTCTTCCTAACCAGAGACGAATTACACTCAAATGCCATGTTGACATTGTCTACACGTTCATCGTCCATACAATACCACTTACCGTCACCGCCCATCAAGTAGGCAATATAGTGGCCATAGCAACTGCTGCCTGAACCTTTGTGGACGCACAATGCCGCCAGGTCATAGAGGAAAGTTGCCTCATTTGTAGCGAGCGCGCCCGAAACTGGACAGTCAAACAAAGTCCGGCTCAGGTTAAGACCATGGAGCGGAATGTTGACCGGTATCTGTTCCTTGTGGCCGTACTCATTAAACCTATTCAGTTGAAGGATGAGACACTTAGGAAGGTGACCCAGAGAAGTCTTTGATCGAGAGTCAGACGTCTTACAAGGGCTTGGTCCTTCGCTGCCGAGCGTGTCGAACTTTGTTGGCGTCGACGACGATATAGTCTGCTTACAATGCGACGGAGGCTCGTATGCGCCAGAGTTTCTCCCATCGGCGTCCGGTTTGATGGGAGACGAGGTGAAGCTACCACACAGGGATTCGCCTAGTGCTCCGGTCAAGGCACACATGTCGTCGACGCAGTCCTGAAAGTGGACGACGCCCGAGATGGGACGCGGGCCCGACAGGGGCACCGGGAGGACACTGAAGGCTTGGATTCCGATGGAGACGCAGTCGCGGACTCCGTCTTCCCTCAGATCAATAATCTGACCGCAGAACACATCATCAATGACGGAGGTTCCTCGGCATTGCTGCTCCAACCAGTCCAGATCGGACAGCACCTGCACGGCCTTGACGCACCGTCTATCGTACATCGACTTGGAAGTCTGCAACAGGGTGAGACACTCCTCTTTCAGCAACTGTCGATTCGTTTCGCTCAAGCTCTCGACTCCCGAATCGGTCTGGAGATGATTTGGAGGCTGCGAGGAGCCGACTGTCTTCAATCCGCTCTGTAAGGTTGTCAAGAGCCAGGTCAGGAACTCGGCAGCATCCTGTTGCGTTTGTTTCTGAAGGCCTGGCTCGACGACTAAGCCGGGACACAGCCTAGATGCCGCTCTCCGAAATGGACCAGTGTCCAGGACAGTAGCCCCGTCGTGATTAGTCGTGCAACTTGTGCTCAACTGATTGTAGCAGTGGATGAGATCCACATATCTATAGTCATGCCTCGCCTGAGGAAGAGCCTCGTCGATACCACAGTGGGACTGCACATGGGCGAGGCACTGCACGACGGAATTCAGGAAGCAGAGGTTCATGCCGTCATTGGGCAACCCGGGCGGAACAGATGTCGATCTTCTCGGTCCATTCCCTCTGAAATACGACGCCAATTTCGCCACGCCGTCCCTCACCAAGACGACGGGAGCGGTTGCGAGGTTTTGACGTCTCTCCCACGCGAAGTCGTCGTCGTTATACACAGATGACGGATCTGACTCAGAGTCACTTCGGTTGGGTTGTATAGGACTGCAATGTCCCAACCCATTGACGGGCGTCAACGAGCCGATCGCGATTTGGGGATTCCTTTGGGGAAAGTCGTCAGCGTCGTCGATTGTGCGCTGAGGAGATGTCTGCCCCTGGTCTTCAAGGTTTAGCAAGGATGACGCCATGGTGCTGAAGGCAAGGATGTAGAGGACATAGGTGACACTGCCATACAGGCTCATGAAGGTTGCTAGGACAAGCAGCACCAATGATTCCAGAAGCCACAGTCGACATCGCTCCAAGGAAGTCCTGAGAAGGTCAAGAGACGATGCATCCAATGTCAATAATGCATAGCCATTACACTGTGAGCACCCATGACCACCAAACGGATTGTTGTAATCAAACAAATACTCACTACAGTATATCATAGGGAACAATGAAGCAATAAGAGTCCACTATGCATACAAGAGAATAATCATAATAATAAATTAGTAAAGACTTATAATGTCAGAGTATAGAGCATAAATGAATATGTATAAATTAAAAACGATGCAATGACAATATTGGCCAATCAGACGAAGGGACCGACAGAATAGCATTTGCAGGAAGAATGCCATTGCCGTGTGAATATAACCACTCTGCCTTTGAGAAACGTCCTTGCTTAGGATCGAAACGTCAGGCCCACTAAATTTTTATATTTGCATTTCGGTAATTTTAGTCAGTAAGCAGTTTGCAACATTTTTGTATATATCACTTTGAATATAACCTGCTGAGTTTAAAAGTTTCAGAAACCATCTCTGGTCAATATCATCGACAGACTCACATTACGGAACGGAGAGAGGTCTTCACGACGGAATCGATGAGAATGAAGAGACCGAACTCCAAGAGGAGTTGAGTCAGCAGTGATGTCACGAAAGCCATACTGGTCCACATCGTTCCCACGCCACACTCAGTTGGACGATGCACTACACGATGTACACACGTAGTCTCATTACTTGTTACTGCTGGATCAATTCACTCGTATTCATCCATGTCTAAGTAGATTCTAGAAATTCCATCACTTTGAACTGGGCTGTCTCTGTCTGTCAGCTCTCAAATCTCAAATTCATTGTGAGAGATCGACTTGTCTGTGTGGGCAAACAAAAACAACTCCGATGAAACAAAAGTCATTTTCAAAAGGAAGTGTATATTTTGCCAGCACCAGCATTCTTCTTGCAAACGTTATTTTAGCCGTTCCCTATTTTCTGATCAATTGGCCAATTTTCATTAACATGTCACATGGTGCCGACATACAGCAGGAATGACCTCCCGTAAAATAACATTGAGAGAGCAAAACGGCTGCCATGATGATGACGTAATGAAAACTGGCCTATCACTATTATCACTATCACTACACTAGTAGTATCACTAGCAGACTATCACAGCATCACTAGACACTATCACTTTATCAGTATCACTATCACTAATCAGTGATATATAGGCCAACAGCAAAAAAGCATTTTATTTACAGAAGAATGCTGAGGCTGGCAAAATATACGCTGCCATAAGTCATTTTTCTGCTGCTGGATTAAGATTGATTTAGCTTTAGTTTCAACAAATAATTTTAACTATATTTCATTTTATTTTAGGCCTCCTGTATAGTTGTAAATTACTGACCCAATATTAATGGTGACAAGTTGAATTTGGTAGTTGCAAAAACTATCTTATCTAGGCGTAATAATGTAAAGTAATGTAATGTAGTTGCGGTAACCGTAACCCTCATCCACCCTCAGGTCTCCGACCTTCGGGAGGATGAGGGTTACGGTTACCGCAACTAAATGTAATGTAGAACTTTTTAAAAGCAGACCAGTATTACTATTAGTAAACAGGGGCCAGATCGCTAGATATCTCCATGGATATATCCTCCAATAACCGGTTTTCGACGATATAAGGACTTTTCTTCAAACTGAACAATGTGGACGAAAGTATCACACTAAAAGAGCTCTCAGTTACTTTCTCCACACCACAGACTATTAGAATAATCATAGAGAAGGTTGATCAAGCCTGTCACTTCCGTAAGATTACCCGGTTTTGTTGACGTCCGCGGCGCACTGCGCAGTAAGCATCGTCACCTATTTTCGTCGGTGGTGTTTAGTAAGGTGTCCCAGTGCAGCCAAACGCAAAATATATTCTTAAAATAACTCAAAATGCTGTGTGGCACTGTAAAATTCTTCCCTGTATGTTTTTTGTGTTCATCTTTGTTTTTGTTTTTCCACACTGCTTCTAACACTTTCCTGAGATCATTCATAATTTATGCTTAAAACGTATTGGTCTGGTTGATGTCTTCTTTTGTGACGTTTAAAAAAAACTCCACAATCCTCTTTCTCGCTGCTTCTTCAGTTATGACCTTTCCCAATGTCACTCCAGAGACACATTTCCTCCTTCTTGGTACTTTCTCTAGCTGCCCTTTTATTTTTTTCATTTAAAAAAAAGCCTATTGGGCCATGTTACTTTTTGTCTTGAAATAATAATAAAAATTTAATTTAAAAAAATATATAAGCGAGACGCCCTATAGGAGGCTCCATAGTTTTTACCCAGAACGGACTGCCTCAACTTGCTCAAGTGGCGTGATATATTTTTTTTCTACGGATGTTGGGGTTTGTTATAGTACACTAAGATTTTTTTTAGGACCAACAATAAAGAAAACTGGAGCTTCGAAGCAACTGCCAATTTTGTACCTAGGAAAATAGACCCCAAAAGAGCAACTTTTTGAATAACACGAGTTTGGCCTACTGGAAAAGCCTTAAATTTCCACATTTTCGGTGACGGACAAGAGCAGGAAACCAACTGTAAGATACGAAGTCTGAGATCGTTATACGGAGTTGTTTTCATAGTGCGATGTGAGTTAGAAGGCTAAGCGTCGAAAACGTGTAGCGTCGAAAACGGGGGTTCCCACGATACATGTACCCAGTATCACTTTCACAGTATCAGTTCAATCATTATTATAATATGGGCTCTGTTTAAATTAAGGCCAAGGGTATAATTAAACAATACTTTTGCCGACAAGTAACTTGGACCATGGATACCCCCAGAACTGTGGGGTTCTACGTCGTCCGCTGCTCTCCCGACCGGTCGGGAGAGCAGCGGACGACGTAGAACCCCACAGTTCTGGGGGTAGACCATGGAGGAATAAGAAGAGCTTCTTATTCCTCCATGCTTGGACGAAGGTTTAGACATTTAGAGTTGGACTTTGGAGCTGATTTGGAACAGCGAGATTCAATTTGCTGCTCTAAATCTAACGATACATGCAGAGTTGCCAATTTCTAAATAAAATCATCATACAACTCACCTTTGATACACGGTTGAGACTGATGCTAAGTCATTATGTCGCTAATTACACGAGTGACGATTCAAACGATTGGTGTCTCGTTAGTAATTTCAGAGTTTGTATAGCGGAGTTGTGCGCGCCTGATAACACTAACAGTGTTTGCTACCCTACTGCCCTTCCAACATTTTGTGCAAATAAATCATCGATTGCAAAAACCAAATCCTTTTGTGTACTCAAATCTCACGAACCTCAATTAAATTATTTTCATTGAAATGCTTACTAACGTATTTTTTTATTAGGATCTATTCATAAAAAGAGATACAACAGAACCGATTTTATTGTGGTAATTTTACTTTGACACATCAATGATTTTCAGCGATCACCTTCCAACGCAAGAGGGCGCTAGTTACTCTCAACATGTTATTATTTTGATGTCGTAATTTTGTTGTGCTGTTGGTGGTTGTAGTTTTTTCGATTATTTGTCTTTGAGAACAGCGGTCAAAATGGACTTTTTAAAAGCCGAAATCGCCAGGAAGAAGAAGCAGCTGCAGGACAATAAGGTCGTCACCTCGGTAAGGACAAACAATTAGTGGCTACTTTACTTAAAATGGGACTTAGTTATTACTAACGCTTCCCATGATAAAATTGCCGATGAAATTGAACATGTCTGGTGACTGGTGTGTTAAGTTACACACTGTGACCATGGAGGTAGGAAATAATGCTGTGGATGGACAAATGTTGCTATAAGAAGTAATACAGTATCACTCTCACTCAGTGTTACTGTTACTGTTAGCCCATCACAATGTCTGTCATTGAATTTAATGTTTACCTTTTTTCCAATTTATGGCAAATTCCTGTCTCTTTTTTAGATTTAAAATCTGTGCAGGACAACGATGAAAAAAAGGGAAATTAATATTTGTGTTTGTCGGCTTAGTAGTGTTTCAGGATAAATATTAGTAGTACTGCCAAAAATAGCATCTTATTTCAAACAAATGAAGGAAAATATGAGTGGGATTTTGAATGATTTAACAATTTTGGAAAATGGCAAAGTAAATGTAGACTGGACTTGGACTTGAATCTGAGACCTCTGGATTAACGTATCAGTGCTCTTCCATCCGAGCTATCCAGCCCTTAAAGGGGATATGCAGTGCTCAGAAGCATTTTAGTCCAATGTGTACTCCCAAATAGTCAACTAGTCTTTGTCGCGGTGGGGGTGCCAGTCTGCCGTAGATCTCCAGCCAGGATCACACCCCCATTTCTGAAAAAAGGGAACATTTTAAAAAGGAGTGAGAGGGCTACAGTTACCGTTTCTTTTACGAATCCTGTTTTAAATTGGTTTTGCCTTTTCTTCAGGACTCTGGCAAAACATTTTTCAAGCGCGGAGACCTGATGAAAAAACAGGAGGAGGATTACAAGCAAAGACATCGAAAGGTATGAGCTTCCTCAAGATATTTTCATTTCCCTTGAGAAAAACCCTGAAGGGAATATTCAAAGACTGGACCCTTGAAACATTTCATGATTTGTGTTTTTCTTGGTCAACTTCAAGTTACATTCACCTGGCAACAGCATTCTGCCCGCAAACGCTGTTCTGCCGGTCCCATAGTCTGATTGGCCAATCATATTTTAAATGCATATTCATGTATGCTTTATACTCTTGATGTTGGCCAATTAGAGTAAAGAGTGTTCATAAATATGCATAACATCAGCAGGAACGGCCCCCAGGAAGAATGCCATTGCTGGGTACACTTCTAACGGGGGTTATATTTACCCGGCAACGACAAAATGCAGTGCTGGGTGAATATGCACTTCTTAAACACTATGTTCAGTGCTTTGCCCAACTGCCTGCAGAAAAAAAGACATTGTAATTTGTATTTGAGATTTGACAAGTGCCTAATAATTGGCGATGGATATAACTTCTTTCCCATAACACTCAGGACAATGAAGGTACATCGAAAGAATCTATTGAGAAAAAGGTTCGGAGGGAGTCTACTGACACAATGGACCCAAATCTTGTGACGTTATCAAGACAAGAGGTAGGTGTGAAGTGAAGTCTGAACTGCCATGCCCTTTTCGTCTAATCAAAAATCCTCCATTTCTACTTTGGCGGACTGCCAGTTGTGGTTGACACGTTTGACTGATGAGAATGTAAATCAATGTGGGTTTGCAGGTATTTGCCCTGCTCGGGGTAAGAAGTACTGAATGCCCAGAGTATGGTTCTGAAAAGAGCTGGTAAACCAACGACACTGCCTGTTGCCATACCACATGTAAAATCTCCCATAGCAGGCCTGAGCATAAAAGGATACCTTCAGTTCTTTAACTTCTTTTTTCTTTTTTCTTTGGCTGTCAGGTCATCAAGCGTCTGAGGGAGAGACAGGAACCCATCCGATTATTTGGTGAATCCGATGCCGAGGCATTCTTCAGATTACGGCGTTACGAGATGTTAGCACCAGAAATCAACAAGGTTAGAAGCAAAGAATGCTTCTTAACCCATATCTGCCTGACTGGTCACAGCACATTCCTGCCTACACACTCAAACAATAAAAACGTGCATTACAAGAGAAAATTGTCAATGACAATAAAAGTATAAAACCCAAACAAACTGTATACCAGTGTACTTAAAAATGTATGAAATTTACTTCATTATGATACAAGAAAAGTGAATGGGATAACACCATCATTTTCACTATTAAACTTAAAGATAGACCATGGAATTTCACATAGTTCAGCGTTTGTAGCATTTCTGCATAACTCGGCAGATTATGGGTTATGATTTGTTTCTTTTCAAATAAGTAAACAAGGAAACACTGACTTGGGAACATTTTGAACAAATTGAAAAAAAAAATGGTCAAAGTTTTCATAGAAAGCGAAAGCAGCCTTAGTGAGAGGCTATCACTGATGGCACACGCTTCCTGAATTTGTTTCAATTCTAGGGCTTGAGGAACGACTTCAAAGAAGCCATGGACAAGGTCGACCAGCAGTACTTGGAAGAAATGGTGAAGCTGCAAGGCGAGGACGTCCCCAACCGAGCCTACGACATCAAGTTTGATGACGACGGCTCTACGGTGGAGGACATCTTGGAAATGGCTGAAGGGATGGGACAGAGCGACGATGAACTGGACAGCAAAGTCATCATGCGCTACATCAAGGTAATCTAATCAATATACAGTTTGATGTTGTTGGATCTCTCTTCAAGGCTACGTGTACTACTGTTGTGTGTGGCACAACTGTTGATTTTGAAAACCTTGGCAAAGGCTAGTTTGTTTGGGAGGGCCATCATCTAAGGGCTGGATAGCTCAGATGGAAGAGCACCGTTACACAAAAACCAAAGGTTGCAGGTTCAAGTTCCGGTTCAGTCAAAGTTTTGTTTGCCATATTTCAAAATTGAAAACATTTCCTCAAAAATGTAAAATTTGCAACCAAATTGTAATATAAATATGGTCCATTTAAATATAAAGGGTTGTAGATATAAATGTAAAGATTAACATGTAAACAATTGCTATCTTTCTTTGTGACAATCTTTTTTGCCTTCTTGCTGAAGTTTCTGCTCAAGATTTGGGCCCAGGAGTTGAACAGACGAGAGGAACACAAAAAGCGCTCAAACTTAGGCAAGCTGGAGAGCGCCACCTACAGTCAGACCAAAGCGTACCTCCAGCCACTCATCAGGAAGCTTAAAAAGCAGGTAGGACTGGAAATACGGCCGCGATGTCAAAGGAGTGTTTGTGCCGGATTGGCTGCTCGTATCTCTAAAAAATGTGACGTTATCTGCTGCACTCTGACAAATCTACTGTGGTGCATACGATGTTGTCATTCGGTTTAACAAAATGTTTATTACGAAATCATCAAAAATGTGTACTACTGTTTTCTGAAATGTAACTCAATGGCTAATTATTTTTGTAACCTGTACAGGCTCGGTTAGACTGTACGGAATGACATCATTGAAAGAAATGTAATAACAAATAGAAATACATTTGTAAATCTATTTGAAGTGATGCAGATCAAGGTCTTTAACTAAGACTACAGGCAGAGTCACTGAGACTCAGCGGTGTTTCAGAGACGATCACATGCCGATGAACTTGTCAGCTTGCAATAGGCCGTGTCCAAATATTTTGACTGCGGCTAGAAGTAACACGCAACCCTATGGGAACTGGCCGCAGCCGCTTGTTGATGACCTACATAGACTTGTTTGTACTTTGTAAGCCATAGCCAATTAATGTGATAAGATAATGGTTAGTCTTTCAATGTCTACTTGCAGTCTTTAGGCCCCGACTTGCTGGACAGCTTGGTGACCATTGTCAGACACATGCTGGACAGAGACTACGTCAAGGTAACTTGAAAAATAAAACCCTGTAACTTGAGTGAGTGTGATCACAAAATAAGAGGACTTTAATACTGCTTCCCAGATAAAACCTCAGCCATTTCGTATGTGTATAGCACAGTCTGTATTTCTGAACACATGACCAGCGTGAGTGCTGTTTGTATATTTTTACATTTATTTCTTTGCTGCGTAATGACTGTACATACATCATACATGTATATGTACTTATGTAGTAATATTCAGTTTGCAGTACATGTACATAATTATTTAAACTGTGTATAGTTAACATTAACACACACAAAACGCAAGTTACAAGATGTAGGTCTGGGGTGAAGCATAAGCTTCCCAAGGCTATGGACAGAAAGAAAAGCACAGAGTACAATCACTGGTATAAGACGGAATCTAGTGCCTTGTTTTAGTCTGTGGTCTGTTCTTTTTCTCCAGGCCAGTGATACCTACCTACAGATGGCCATAGGGAATGCGCCCTGGCCCATCGGTGTCACCATGGTGGGCATTCACGCCAGAACCGGGAGAGAGAAGATCTTCTCCAAGAACGTGGCTCGTATCCTTTGAAAACTCGGATGTAAAACAAAAATTAAAACTAGTTCTCTACGCCATTGCTAAATTTTGTGTGCGGTGATGTGAAAATAAACTATACCAACTTGAATTGAAAAAAATCTGCATCCTCTTTGTGAGATTCCCGAGCTGCCGTAGCCAGGTTTACAACAATTGGTTGTTTGCATCTGAATGAAACCAAGGGCGTAATCCCTGGAGATATATGGCAGTTAATGGTTGAATTGCTTCTGACTGGGATCTGTTTATGGTTTTTACTGTTTAATATTCCATGTAATTAAGCTTTCAGCTGTGATTTGGTAATAATAAACAATAACAACAAAAAGTTTTCTTAACTTACAAAACCTTAGATGTGCTGAACGACGAAACACAGAGGAAATTCATTCAGGTATGTATCAACAACCTTTGAACATTGTTATATTTTTAGTACATTAGGTTGATTGGAAACAAGATTATGCCCACACACATAAAATAATATCCACACATAGAAACATGTTTTATTCATTTCAATGTTACCATTTCTACACAGTAAGATATTGCAATGCCGTGTCAGCATATTATACAGATCAAAATCCAGTGAATTTTGTAATTGTGTATAATAATGCAATACAAATAGTCAACTAGTCTTTGCTGCATTGAAACATCTTTCTTTTCTTGTTCAACCATCATTTGACGCCAGGCATTGAAGAGATTGATGACACAGTGCCAGCGACATTTCCCAACGGTTCCGTCCAGGAGCGTGGAGTACGTGAAGAGCGACATCATTCAGCATTGATGGAATCCCCTCCTAAAGGCTTCTCCGTATCCGTCACGACGAAAACTTGGAAGGACAACCCAGTGGACATTGCTGACAACAGGCCTTTGGACATTAGGCTCCGTCTTTCAAATTCAGCCTCTATCCAAGTGACAATATGCCGCATTGACCAGTGAAGGAACAAGTCAAAGCTCTCTCTCTCTCTCTCTATGGATTGTGGTGATGTCAGTAACAAATAGTCCTCGAAATCCTGACTGAGAGGGAAGTCCCATTGAAGGCCATCAACAATGCCCCGCGAGGCTGAGATACCGATCGCAGTTGGTCTACGAGACTGAATTCATTTTCTACCCTCCAGCAGTTTGCCACGCAGAATGATAAGATCCATGTTTGTTGTTGCAACAAACTCATACAGGTCTTAGTTACCGGTAGTACATGTACATACACAAATTATTTTCTACTTAGTGCCTGGCTAAATCATACAGTTCAAAATGTAGACCCAAAAAAAGACGTCTTGTAGACAAATGGATGAAATACACTGTGCTTTATTTATCTCATATTTGCATATTACACCACTTGTTTAGCATTTTTTGAATACCAGTACATGCACATGATCTGAATAAATTCATTCAAAATATCCAGACAAAAGTTTGTTTTTGCTGAAAAAACATGTTCTCTAAAATGACCATGTTCAGAATGCTATGTACATGAATAACCTCCTTTTTAAAATTAAAGTGTTGCTCATGACTGAAAACAACCAGACTTTTAACTTGTCGTGATTTGTCTGTGCATGCAGTACCTCAATACAAAAAAGGTTCCAAAGCCAAGTAATAGTTAAGTATGATGTACATTATATGACAGTGATCTCATCTTGCTGAGTGCAGTTACTTTTTGTAATCCAAACGTTAGCAATTACATGTATATAAAGATTTTCACATGTACATAATGATATGACTATCCCAATGTATAAAGGATGGTAGACTTGGTGGAATCATTAGGTAGTTCGATTACAACCTTGATTGACACCAATCAGCATGCATTGCAAAGCAACTTAAAAAAAACAACACCCCGAATAGAATATGTTAGGATTGACTTAGCAAGTTTTTGGCTTTGGCCTGGGATGGGGACATTCCAACACACTTCGTACGACTCGGTTGCACGCTGGCCCGCAGTGCACGGACTTGCCACGCCACTCAGTTCTTGGCGGTCTTTCTCTCTCGCTTGCTTCGTCTCAGTGTGGCGTCCTCGTCGCCCATGGAACTGCCGCTGTCACTGTGCAGGCTGCCGTAGTCGTGGGTTTTGCGTTTGCGACGGCGCGGCTCTGCTACTGCCGTTAGAGGGCTATCAAAGACGAGACCAAGTGCATTGTTTGAAGGTTCCAGCTCCAATGCAATTGCATAGCTGCCAACCATTCCTATTTTGGAGAAATCATTTCTCTTTTTGGGGTAAGATTCTATCACTTTTTACAAACTCTTGACAACAAATTTCTGATTTTTGGCTTGAAAATACCCATGTATTCCTATGTAGTGTGCTCTGTGATTCATCTTTGTTTTTAGCAGAAATATTCCTAATTTCCTTTAAGATAGGTTGGCAGCTATGCAATTGATATCATAAGAAAAGCAAAGAAAACTTTGACTCTAGTCTACCTGTGGACCGGGATCATTGACTGGTTCACTTACCTTTCTGGAATACACAGAATTTCTTGGGATTGTGGGGTAGCCAAGCGTTTCCCACCAGAATTCTGAATGATTTTCCAGATAAAAAGGAAGAGCAGTTCAGCTTAAATACATTTTCCTTGTTTAAAAATGAGCAAAAAATGAAACCCATAATATGCAAAAATTGACTAAAATGAGCAAAATCAAATTATCAAAAATTGCGAAAACTTTGACTGGACCGTGACTTGAACCCGAAACCTCTGGTTTTTAATACCAGCGCTCTTACGATCTGAGCTGTCCAGCCCTTAGATGGTGGCCTTCCCAATTAGTCAACTAATCTTTGCCAGGGTAAGGGCGCCAGTCAAAAGCACTAAACCATTCTTTCAGAGCGCTGGTACACAAAACCAGAGGTCTTGGGGTTCAAGTCCTAGTCCAGTCAAAGTATTTTCTTCGCCATCTTTTTCAATTTGTTAAAAAGTTCCCAGTCAGCCTTTCCTTTAATTGTTACACATTTTAATTACATTAGTAAAGCTAAGCCTTAGATCCCAAGAAACTGGCATTTGCCATCATTGGTTTTTTTAACTGTGCATCAATGATTTGCTTGACAAGGGAAGAGGTGACATCTTACATCCATTTGACAAGACGGCTTCCCATCTGTCTCCTCTCTTGACGCGACACTTGGCGAAGATGGAGCAAGGACTTGACTCCCGGAATCCTGAGGAACTTCACCGTCTGACACAACGACAGGATCTGCGACTGCAAAGAGATGTGGAAATTATTGGAGGCTGCACAACGAGTTTGGAAAAATCTCCCTAGAGCCTTCCAATCATCACACTGCTGTGCTTCAAGACAAATCTGAAAACTTTTTTTTATTACTTACAATAATTTCATAAATTTGTGGGGTTTTGTGCATCTGGGAATGGATGTCCTTGGACGTATATGGGCGCGGTTTAAAGTTAGGTACATGCACAAAATGTTGCAAACTGCTTACTCACTAAAATGACCAAAAGGCAAATATCAAAATTTGATAAGAGTTTAATGAGTGTTATCAAAATAAGAGAACGGGGCTTCAGCATCAAAGACAAAATCACAAGCTGCGTTTTGGAAAAAAAGCGGCAAGGAAAGACGAAGCCTGATCTTGAGCCTGAGCCAGAACCTGAGCCTGAGCCAGAACCTGAGCCAGAACCTGAGCCAGAACCTGAGCCTGAGCCTGAGGCAGAACCTGATCCTGAGCCTGAGGCAGTACCTGATCCTGAGCCTGAGCCTGAGCCAGAACCTGAGCCAGAGCCAGAGCCAGAGCCAGAGCCAGAGCCAGAGCCAGAGCCAGAGCCTGAGCCTGAGCCTGAGCCTTGGCATGGGCAGAGTACAAAGACCCTTGAGAGTACAAACCTGGACTGGCGTCCATCGGTCTTTCAGTGGCGTCCATTCCTGACTGGGCCTTCTCAATTCCATCTCTGTCATCGTCATCCTTGCTGGCGCTCCCGTCTAAGACGACCGATCCAGCTCCGTCCGCCTCCGCTCCAGGTTCACTTCCCTTCTCAGCGGCAGACACCCCCGGCTCCACCCCGCTGCCCTGGGAAGCTCCGCCCCCTTCCTTCGTTTCCACGACGATGACGACGGACTCTTGGATCGGAGAGACCGACGTCACTGACGAAGCTGTGGTCTGCGAGGAAGAGCTTGCTTCTCCCTGAGACTCCTCAGGTTTTTTCATCTTCTTCGCATTCTGCATTCTCCTTCGCATCTCGGCAGCCATTTGGTTGAAGTGGTCCTTGTTTTTCAACACTTGAAAATGCAAAACAATTTTATTGGTTACAAAAATTGGCAGTCCACTCCGTATCAAACTGTGAATAAGTTTATTGGCTTGATAAGTACAAGAGTTTTCACCAAGAAACTGGGGCCAAATGCTGGTTTCTAGATGGCTGTAAAATTAAAATGGGTAGGAGAAATATGGAAGACCGAAGCCAAAGCCCGAGCCTAAGCCTTCATTTTGTTACCAGCCTTTGATGGATTTTTACAATAATTAACATTTTACTAATTTGCATTTTAATTCAGGGCCTCTATGGAAAGCAGTGCTGTGCACTGATGGAGCTTAACCTCATTAAAGAAGAGGTTAACAAATATAAAATAAAAATGGGTCATTTCGGGTATTTGTCTCCAAAACTGACCACATTTTTTTTTTAATTCCGGGGGAAACCCTTTACCATACACGATGATTATTATAAAGACAAACAATATTGTAACAATGAATTAAATTACTGAAAGAAATGTAAAAAAGAAGCCTTTAAGAAACCTTCTTTGGCTTTCAGAAAAGTCCTACAAGAGCCCCAGGCATCAGTCCCTCAATTTTCTTTTTTTTTAAAGGAATGTGTTGTATAAGATGAAGAGTAAAGATGGTGAGAACTCACAGCATTCTTGCCTGGCTCGGTTTATTTCCTCCTCGCTAAAACCCTTCTCTATCTTCAGTCTCTGTCAAATTAAAAAGTAACGAGAAAACGCATGAGTGAGAAAGGGAGGAAAAAACACATGGTCGGAATTAAATTTGCTGATTAATCGTGTACCGGTACCTCAAAACAAAACAACAAAAAACTGTGATGAAGGTCCTGCTTGGATCGAAACATAAGGTCTCTAACTACAATTTTGCATTTTATCACAGGTCCAACAGGTTGATAAGCAGTTAACAACAGATTTACAATTTTTTGCTCTTGAAAAGATTTAAGTTGAAGGTAAATGGTTCCGACTAGCGCACCCACCCCAGCAAAGACTAGTTGACCATTTGGGAAGGCCGCCATCTAAGGGCTGGATAGCTCAGATGCTAAGAGTGCCGGTACACCCAAAACATGCTTGCCATTTGCCAATATGTTTGTACACTTCAGATCCCTAGATGACAGCAGAAAATGAGCTTGACTGTGATATTGATTGCAGAGACCCTTTATAAAGACCAAGACTCTTGACTGACTACGTACGTTCACCTGTCCCTGGTTGAGTTGCTGTGGTTGGGCATTCCTCTGCTCCATCTCCTCGACCTCCTTGGCGATCTGCTCAACTGCAAAAACGAGGGGCACAAATGAACACTGTAAAGTCAGTCTCCTGATGACGGGCAGAGTACACACTACCCGAAACGTTGAGTTACCGGCTCTTTTTCAGAGCCACACTCCTTCTTGAAAGAGAAAACCTTCCACTTAGTATTTCCACCAGGCAAACCTTCAAGTCTTAGCAGTATAGAATGATTTTCACTGGACCATTATCTGGCTCTGCACTAAGGAAAGGTCCTGCTAGGACCCAAAGCGGCAAGCCCTCACAATGTGTTAAGATTTGCATTTTGGTCATTTACGCCAGTTTTTAATTTTGACAAAATGGATGATTAGAGATACCTGTCTTAGGATTTGCAGCATCGCATTGGGCATTGTATCGGAGAATGAATTCTTCCACTCGTTTCACTAGTTCCTGTCAGTAATTCAAGAAAATGAACAACAATTCAACAATTATAGTAATGACATAGCTGCCAACCTATCTTAAAGGAAATTAGATCTCAAAAGTAAGACGCCCTGACTTTTCGATCCCTGGACCTTTCTCTTTGCCTTTAATAGAGAAAGGTCCTGCTAGGATCGAAACGTCAGGCCCTTTGAGATTTAGGTATTAAATTACGTATTACAGGTCATTTTAGTCAGTGAGCAGTTTACAGTTTCTTGTATTTTCTTTATAATTCACTATTAAAGAAATAGGACAGCCTGGCGTTTCGATCCTAGGACAGTTTTCAAAGATAATAGCTTTTCATCCTAGCAGGACTTTTCTCAAAGATCCCACCTTCCGATCCTACAGGGCTTGAAACGAAAGGAGCGCGATCGCACTCGCGCTCCTCCGCGCTCCTTAATGTTTTCCAAGGAGAGCAAAAAAAAGCGCTCCCTACAAATTTAACGAGAGCATTATGATTTTTTAAAAACCGTGAAAGTTTAATCACCTTGTTTTTTTGTTTTTTTTGTTCACACGAGTTAAAGCACAAATGTTTTGTGTCAGAAATTTAAGACATTTGCCAACCAAATCTGCTCTAAAAACGACTTTTGGGACCGTACTCGTCGTTGTGATTTACGTTGAGTTGAGGCTGATCGTTTGTCGATCGTGGTGTGAGATCGCGCGCTGCCCAGTGTGTGCACTCGGCACGTGTACGTATGCAATGATTAAGGGACTTCCGCCAGCCCTTACAGTTGTTTTCTAACAAATAAACTAATGTTTATTACATTTATACCAGCGATATTTTGAGTTTCGCGGTCAACCAAAGTCCGCATACCAGATAAGAAATGTTTTTTTTCTAGAATTCTAGAAAATTTAGAAGGATTTTTCATTTCTTTCTTGAGATATTGGAAGTTCAAATTTGCCAAATCGTTCCGTTCGGCCGCGGCAGATCGAGCTAAAATGGCGGAGAAAAAGTCAAATTCGTGTTTTCCGGCCGCCTAGCGCACCCTGTAAACATCGTCAAAATTTGTCAATTTTACCCTCAAATTGAAGCCTATATTCTCCTCTTTCTATTCATACCACTTTCAACATTAATGACTAAGGGATAAATATTAAATTACGTGAAAACAACATTCGGAGACAAACGATGGAAGTAATGCATTTTAGTTATGACCGATTTCCCTTCGCGACGTTAACCAGGTTGGCAAGTCTAGGTTTGGTTTCCGCCTCTAAGTAAAGCCATAGCGACACTACAGGAGCTGTAGGGCCGAAACCAGCCTACGCACTGCACGTGACATGACACAACCCATCTTTGCACGCTGTATACTGCACAGTGCACATGCACAGCGGTCGCAAGGCTGCATACGATCGAGTACGCTGCGCTACTCAAGCCTGATCAGAACTTCGTACTTCCAGGAGTATTAGCGAGACGGTCACTCAAGCTACAAAAAAAGTGCAATTTATTTTAATACCGAAACAAAACATGAATTGGGATGATAATGGGTTTCTTTCTTTGTCGTTGGTATTGAGTGGGTTTTTTCTTTTGTTTTTCATAGAAAAAAAATCGCTCTCCTTAAATCAACAAAGTGAATTAAGGAGAGCAATTTTTAGCGCTACTCGTATTTATTAAAATGAAGGCCTGATCCTAGCAGAAGCTTTCTCGAAGATCCTAGCTTTCGATCCTAGCAGTACCTTTTTCAAAGATAATAGCTTTTGATCCTAGCAGGACGCTTCTCAAAGATCCCAGCTTTTGATCCTAGATTCCTAGCAGGACCTTTCTCGAAGATCCTAGCTTTCGATCCTAGCAGAACCTTTCTCAAAGATCCTAGCTTTCAATCCTAGCAGGACCTTTCTCAAAGAGAAAGGTCCTGCTAGGATCGAAAATCATCAGGCCCTCATAATTTTGTTTTAATTTTTCTCATTTTAGTGAGTAAACAGATTTTTACATTTTGTGCATTATTACGTCACTATAGTGGAACGTCACTATAACGAATGCCGATACACCAAACATTCGGCTATAATGATCATGCCCTTTGGCTCCCGATTTTTGTGCACAAAATATGCGGCCGCAATTGCTATAATGAACGACTGCTGTACCGAACAATTTTCATGGATCCCGGGATGTTCGTTATAGCGACGTTCCACTGTAATCCGATTCAATTTTGTGACAGACGGATAGATTACCATCCGCTGCATCAACCCATTCTGTACTTTCTACTCACGTGCCGTTTGCCTTTGGTAGACAGGCCGTAGTCCTTCATTCTCTTCTTCAAATCTCTGTCCGGTACCAATTTCCACAGCATCCCCGGGATCCTTTTTCTCTTGACATCTCTTCAAGAAAGAAACAAAAAATCAAAGTGAGATTTCCAGAACGGGGACAATAACAATATCTAAAAAAAAAGTCCACAAACAACAAATATAGACCACAGACAAGAAACAGAGACAAAAATTCATATATAGTATACTGCCAAAACATAAGATATACTACACCGTGAATTGCAAAATTTGTGAAATCATTAATATCATTTTTTTGGAGCTTCAAAAATTACTTCTCCTAGGGTTTCAGAAGGAATTCCAAGAAAATTCAACAACAATGGCAATGCCATGAGAAAACCTGAACCAAGTTCTCAGACTTCTCACCGTTTGGTTGTTTGCGTTTCATCGCTCCTCTTAAGGCAAGCGTCTAGATGCAGGTTGATGTGTTTGGTTGAGACTGGTACCCCGCACACCGGACACTCAGCTACAGCCAAAAAAAAGAAAAGGCAAACATTGAGTCAATACTCACCTTGAAATGTTGTACAGTCATGACCAAAATCATACTTAAGGAATTGAAGTTGGGATTTCCAAAGGTCTTCAACTTTGAAGACCATCGTGTTTTCTCTGAATGCACGAGAAAGTGGCAGTATCGCTCAGTTCTGTACAGAATAGCTCAAGTTCAGTAGTATGGTTACTCCTTACTATTCAGTCAGTAAGTGTTCTTTAATGTGAACATGCGAGTGAAACCTGGCACAATCGGATGTCTGTGTGGCTTTTGTCGTGCTACATATCGCTTTGTGGTAGGCTGAAAAGAGCCTTTGTTTAAAACTTGGACAATAGTGGTGCCCGGATTCAGAGGGCCTGGCACATAGCAACACCCCCGGTGCTCCGAATTCGGAGGTCACGGCGCAAAATGGTTTATGGGACAAACCTTTTTCTCTGCTTCCATTGGGTGTGGTCTTGCTTCCGCTGGGCGTGGCCTCGCCCGCACTGGGCGTGGTCAGAGTCCTACTAGGCGTGGTCAGGGATCTACTGGGTGTGGTCAGGGACTGGCTGGGCATGATCTGGCTCCGGCCAGGATCAGTCGAGGTGCTACCGTGAATTGTCAGGGATCGGACGGGCGTGGTTGACGATCTCCTGGGCGTGGTCTGGCTTCTGCCAGGCGTGGCCTTGCTTACATCGGGCGAGGTCACATGACTGGACGCAGCTTGGCTGCGACAGTCTGAAGTGTGCCTTCGCGACAATCTAGTCTTTCTGGAGGGCACCGGATGCTTCACTGAATCAATGTATGTGACATCATCGTCGCTGCTGCTGGTGGCAAAGTCGTCACTCTCGTCATCGGATATCTTGTGAGTAGACAGCGCACTGATGCTATCGTCCCTCGGGGCTGGAGGTCTTAATCTCCGGAGTGGGCGGCCGTCCCCCGCCGACTCCAACAGCTCGTTCTCGTAAGTAGCAGAGCTGCCCCTGATCTTTGTGACGCAGCCTGCCCCTGAAGAAGAGGGGGACTTCTTGGAGGACTGCCGAGCGGTTGTGACCTGTCGGGAAAAGAAAGACAAAATCACATCACGAATCTGTGTAAAATAGGGGATGGGACTGTTTTGAGGTGTTATCCGGCTACCCAGTTCCCGACAAACTTCATTTTACCCTGAGGCCTGGGCTAAGATGTACCGACCTGTCTCTGCAACGGATTAGTCCTCTGGGTGCTTGGAGCGCTGTCTTCATCGTCGCCCGTCTCGACGGGACTCTGACTTTCCTCCGACTGCTTGCACAGCTTCAAGATGAAGGGTCTGTGGAATGGGGATGGGAGGCAAAGGTTCTTTACTCCGTCAAAAATGGCGACACAAGAGATGAAGACATTTCTGCTGTCAATCCCCCCAAAAACCACCTTTCTGAAAAATGCTAAGCTGGCTGTGATTTGGCAAAAGGAATCTGTTGTGCTGTTGTGGATGGGATGCCCAAGAGGGATGTCGTCGTTCTGTGGGCCGACCAAAGATACGTTGGGTATGGGTGGACAACATCCGAGAATGGTGAGGGTGTGATACCAACTAACTGTAAAGAAGCAGCACTGGAAAGGCGGGAAGTGGTGGGAGTGGCACCAGTGATTCAAGCGGTGCATGATTTGAGGAGGAGACAGCGGGGAAATGCCTATGACTATTGATTGATTGACGTTGGGAAACCCTTTGCCAACTATTAAAAAAAAAAAAAAAAAAATATGTTGACAAATTCCTACTCTCCTTCCTTCCTTCGAAAATTTGGTCAAACAAAATTTCAAGGAAAAACTGGCGGGGAGCTTTCAAACAATTTTGAACTTGAAATTACAGTATATGATATTCCTACCCCCACGCCTGTTAACTCCCATGATCATGTTGGCCTGCACTTGTGGTATTCCACCGGTATAGGCTGAGGGACATGGTGAAGAAAATGTACGAATGAGTGCACGGTACCTGACCATGACAAATGTTTTGACCAAGTCATCCAGTGTCCTATTGTTACACAACTCGGAGGTAGTGACTTCCATGTTGCAGGACGGACACTGCTGCTTGTATTTCAGGTAACGGCGGATGCACAGCGAACAATCTGGACAACAGCAAAACACAAACATCAAACGATATCATAATTTTGTTACGATGAGATTGTAATTCAAGAGTAACATGCAAACATTTGGAGGGCCTGACCGTGACGTTTTGATCCTAGCATAGCATGACCTTTCTCAAAGGCAGAAGCCTATACATTAAATAGGTATGATAATGGAACAAGGTTTGCATGATATGAAAGTTTTTCAAAATGGACATTATTGTGAGTGAGTTTAAGGTTGAGTTCGGGCGCACGCGTTCTCGGCTGTGCAGCATTCTTGCTTCTTTGGTCGTGTTCGTGAGGTTCGAGCGCGAGAACAAGGTTCACGTGTGAAGAACAGACCACCCAAACTCGACCTAAGTGTAGACTAGTAAGTTAAAGGCAGGTTATATTCACCGGCAATGGCATTCTTCCCACAAATGTTATTCGGCCGGTCCCTTAGTCTGATTTGCCAATTGTCATTACATCATGTTTAAGCATATTCATGTGTTGTATACTCCATACCCTGATGTTGGCCAATCAGAGTAAAGAGTGCTCATGCATATGCATAACATCAGCAGGAACGACCCGCCAGGTGAATATACACTTTCTAAAATAATACTTAATACCAATAGTATTAATTTAGTATGACTGAGGTGCACGGAAAGATTGCTTACAGTTGTGTGAGCATGATGGTAAAATCATTGCCACATTCAGGTACTCGAAGCATATTGAACATCTTAGAAGGTTATCTATAGCCTGCAAAGATATGACAAAAAAACAAATGTACAGAGTACATAACCCTCAGCTCAATTGATATTGATAATATTAATAATAACATTCACAAAAGAAAAATAACTAGGCCTACTCAAGTGTTCATGTTTGCTGTTTACAAACTGACGATATAATCCCATACATTCAGTAAAGGATTAGAAATGGGCCTACAAGTTACAACAGACAAAGAAATATGTGGATTTATGCAAAGAAGAAAGGTGCGAACAAAGATTTATTGGAGGAAAGATTTTGGTCTAAAAAAATTACGCAGTTGCTGATGTTACGGCAGTCGTCCGTGTGGTTCCCTGACTTGATTGTATTTCGTAAGCATTGCAGGCTGTTTGAACCAGTCTATTTATTAGCTGATAGTCTGGTTCCAAGAGCTAAACATCCTGACAAATGCTGTGAAGTCAGGGAACCACACGGACGACTGCCGTAACAACAGCCACTGCGAAAAACGCAAATACCCTCACCGAGTCACCGTACTTAAAATGGGTGGAAAAAAATAGACCAACTATTTAATATGTAGAGAATCGACACTGTCTGGCACAACCACTTGCCAACACAATTGGACTTGCAGTTTTCCCCAAAATAATGATTTTGTGACGCGTTTTTGTCAACCAGACGACGGTCAGCACTCACCAGTCACCAGTGACACTGACACTGACACTAAGTGACAGCAGTGAGCAGACACTGTGTACAGTGTACAGAACATGCACGAACTCAACCAAGTGTAAGACTAAAGTTAAAACTTAAAGTAAAAGGTCTCGGTTATTAAGTGACACTTACCCGAAGATCAGGCATTGATCTCGGCCAGTCAGACGGATCAGCCAATGCCATGAAAACGTTAAAACAGGGCTTTTCTCCGTCAAGCTGAAGCGATAATCTTTAGACTTGAAGAAGCACAGACCTTCGTCATGTTTAACAAGCAAAAGTTGGCGCACATTGCTCGATGACTAGCGCCCTCTATAGGCCTAAATCACAACGCGTGATCATGCTTGACCAAAAATAATAGGAACTTGACCACAATAAATTGTATAATAATTATATAAGGTGATATACAAAAATGTTGCAAATTATGCCTTCAACAAGCTATGACATTAAGGAAGTTCATGCCACCATACGCACATTTTAAAACTACAAGAAGCTTTTACTTCGTCCATGCTTCAACTGCACAGGCTGGTCTGAGTGGAGAATAATTATTATTGAAGACTTTTGCAGAAAAAAAATATTCCCCAGGAAGAAGAGCTGACATTCTTTCTTGACTTTAGTAATTTCACAATCATATAACGCATGATTGAACAAGCTATAATTCAAAAGATAGATTCTCCTCTCTTTTCTATCATTAGGCGTTGGAATGTGCCTACAATTTCACTTTTCGAAACTTGGTAGTGACAGTGGAATTGCTTAATATTTAGTAACGATGTTTCGAGGCAATATTCTTGGTAGCCCGTTTAGAGGGGTTGTCTCGATGTGGTGCTTGCTAGGATCCAAATGATGCATGCTGGCCATGGCATCAACAGCCGTGTGAGGACACGCTGCAGACCCCACACTGTGCCCACTGTGTTATCAGTAAACAATCAGATAAGAAAGTCCCCTGAGGCACAGTTTGGCTTCTGCCAGACGCTGGTCCTAATGGTTCCCATATGTAGTGTTTGGGGCTGTCCCATTATGTAAGAGAGGGAAGTATTGTACATAGATTGTAAGTTCCAAGACCTGCAAGTGAGCTCACCGAATGGAGTACATCAACAGCAATGCAATCTCACATGATATGAAATTCAACCATGATTCAATCATGGAGGAATAGCTAGTAGGGTAAGAAAAAAGGGAAGGGCAGGGAGTATAGCGTAGGGATTAGTGAGACTTCTGACTTCTGAGCTTTTGGTCTTTGTGGGAACTTTATTTTGCAGCATGCGATTATAATTATGCGCCATAAAGTTATACATGTACATGTATATACCATAGATATTATGTAATATAGAATTCTATGTAGAGCGCCCTCTTTGAGAAATGATGCCGTCATGGTTGGACGGTGGTTGGACGGGTGCCGTAGAAGCCCCCGTTGAGGGCACTGTTCATTCAGTCATTAGGCAACTAAAAATGGAGGAATACGCACGTGAACCATGGTAATTTGGCTGAAAGAAATCACTGTTAATTTATGTTTTTCTACATGATGTACTTATGATCGATTAGAAAATATTACAATGGCCTTATGTACTGCGTCACGGGTACTATGTGTGGAATAACTGATTGCCAAACTTTAGTGATTCACGGCTTTTCTTCTCGTGAATAACCGGGGATTTAAACACGTTACTTCTACTCTAGTTCTACTTCTAGTTCTAAAATTTAGTGGGCCTGACGTTTCGATCCTAGCAGGACCTTTCTCGAAGGCAGAGAGAAAGGTCCTGCTAGGATCGAAACGTCAGGCCCACTAAATTTTAGATTTACATTTTGGTAGTTTTAGTCAGTAAGCAGTTTGCAACATTTTTGTATATCACGTTACTTACTTGTTTAGTTGTTAGGTAGACTGTGGTTAGACTAGCCAAATTGTTACATCATAAAATTCACGGTAATCCAAATTCACGACACCGGCAAACGTTGGTATGCTAGGTATAGTTGATTCAGGACATCGGATAATTGCTATTACTTCTATTTGTACAGTGGTGGTCTACCATCTCTGCAATTACATACATTCGTAATCCTGACGTTAAATTTGTGTTTTTAACACATGTTAAAAACTTAAACTTTAAGTTGAAATTTAGTTTTAGTAATTGCGGTACGATTACTTTCTGCAATTAAGAATAATCCTGACCAAAACTAGTATTGCATTGTCTTGGGGTCTTTTCTTGTGGAACAAGTTGTAATGTATCATTATCATTAACTAAGTAGGCAGTCCAAGTGAAATCTAGATTATCGATAAACGTTCATTTTGAAACATCTTTTCCCACTCATGCAACTACCCCTCCAAATTTTAAAAAGGGCGACTTATAACAAAGGTCCCACTCCTACTCCTAGTTACTTGGACTAAGTCTTGCCAAGATACCATTGTAGTTGCACTTGCCCCTAAATACCACAATATAAGCCAAAAATAGACAAACTTGGTAAATTGACACTCCCCTTAACATTGTTAATAACAATTTGTCATAAATGTGCGATGTCATCCATTTCTTCATTGCATGATTGTTTGTTTGTTTGAGCAGCCCTTGGCGGATTGTCGATGATTGTGGAGGTGCATTTTCCATGGGATGTATCGGAGGCGGTGTTGTACACTCGATACTAGGAGCTAGAAATGCACCAGCTGTGAGTACCAGTGTTTTTTGTTTGTCTGAAAAGTTATCCTATTGCTGCAGAGAAAGGTCCTGCTAGGATCAAAACGTCAGGCCCTCCTAATGTTTGATATTCGCTTTTGCGTCATTTTAGTCAGTAAGCAGTTTGCAACATTTTTTGCATATCACTTTTTCGTTTTTGTGAAACAGGGTTTCAGGCAGAGACTCATCGGAAGTTTTCTTCAAGTAAAGCACAAAGCACCCGTTGTTGGGGGTAAGTTTTGTTTTTACAGAATTCCTGAAAACAACAAGAACATTTCTTTATACCTCTTATTTTCCAAACCAATATAGCAGAAACAGACTGGGAACAATTTTGAACACGATTTTTTGCAAAGAAAACTTGGCTGCCTCCCCAAATAGTCACCTAGTCTTTGCCAAGGTGGGGGCACCAGTCAGAAGCAATGCAACCATTAACTGCTGTATATCTCCAGGGATCACACCCCCTGCTTTCATTTAGATGCAAACAACCAATTGTTGTAAACCTGGCTACAGCAGCTTTGGGATCACACAAAGTGGATGCAGCTTTTTCCAATTCAAGTCAAACAAATCGAATAAAAAATGACTGGGAACCTTGAGTGTAAATCAGTGAGGATTTTCCCTCAACGACGCGTGGTCAGCCAATTGTTGTAAACCTGGCAACAGCAGTTCAGGGACCAAACAGAGGGGATCCAGCTTTTTCAATTAAAGACTTGTAAAGGAAAAATGGAATGGTAGTTTTCTGAATGAAGAGCAAAAGAAAACTTTGACTCTGTATTTCCAGGTAACTTTGCGGTATGGGGCGGCCTCTTCTCCACATTTGACTGTGCCCTTGTGCACATACGTAAGAAGGAGGACCCCTGGAATTCTATCATGAGTGGAGCGCTGACCGGTGCAGTCCTAGCAGCGAGAAGTAAGTGACTCACATATTGTCTGTCAGATCCTCCCCCTCTGGCTTTCAGGGAGACTTACACCTGAGAGATTCAAATGGCACAGAGAAATTGCCACAATATCTTGAGAATCTTTTTTGAGAAGCTATAGTTGAACCTAGAGTGCCCTTGTGTCCCCTTGTTATCACACTGAAGGATGCTGCAGTGAACTTGCTACATTAACTTTTCTAAAAAATCTGGAGGACCTGACGTCTCCATCCTCAGTGTCTCCTTGAGAAAGGTCCTGCTAGGATGGAAATGTCGGGCCCTCCTAATTTGTTGATATATTTGCATTTTGGTCGTTGAAGTCGGTAAGGAGTTTGCTGCATTTTGGCGTACTGTACTACATTAACTTTCTCTGCAGATCATAAACGTGTCTGCTGTCAGCTGCTTTAGTTCAGTGGTATCAGAACAGCTTCTTCCCTCGTTCAGCCTCTCTCTGGAATTCCCTTCCTGGTTCATGTTTTCCCTCAGCCTACGATCTTGCCCTTTTTAAGAGGAATGTCAATTCCTATCTCCAGCCTTCCTGAGTTCCCTCTCTATCTCCTGTCCTTAGCCCTTAACCTTGAGTGGCTTTATAGCCTTGTTTTGGGCGAAGTTGCATACAAAAAGTCTGCAGCGATATGAGGAATAAAGTTGATAGTTCATGAGTTTTGTTTTTCTATTTTCCACACACAGATGGAGCTGTTGCCATGGCAGGTTCAGCTGTGATCGGTAAGTAACACTACCGATCTACCCTGTCTGATACAAATCTCAAATGATAAATGAAGTCAAACACATCGATGAAGGTGTCATTTATCGATGAAGCAGCTGCAAGTTATTATTTGTTTAAGTTTTGTCATGTGGGTATTACTATTGGTTTATTGCACTCCTATCGTCGGCCTTCAAGCAAGGTAGAAAAGGTGGTGAAATTCACCTGAAAGAAACGTACCAGTTTAGATGTTAATCCATTATTTTATTGTTTTTCTGACAGGTGGTGTTTTATTGGCAATGATTGAAGGCATTGGCATTCTGATGACAAGGATGTCTGCTGATCAGTTCAGACCAGGTAACGTTGACAATCTTGCATTCAACTTCTCAAAGTAAAAGTCTGTGAAAGAAACCGCAGTTTATAAGCAAGAGGAATGGTTTTTAAAGGCCCAATACAAAATTAGGAAGATCAGAAAACATCAGTGTCCACAGATTTGCTTCTAATGTACACAGTTGGTAGATGGTCATGATAAAATCCTCATGTTGAAATCTTACGGTCTTGGATGATGTACTTCTAACTATTTCTTACACTACAGAATGGTGCATAAACTGTGATATCTACGGTAGTTTGGGCTAAAATCATCTCAGTACACAAACACCCAAATTGTGGCAATCTTTTGGTCTTTACCCATGTTGTAAAGGGCTCTTAACAGAATAGCCCTAAAACCTCCTACATCTAATGCAGTCATAGAATTTCAAAGATTCGGATAGGATTAGACTTAAAAACTGATAAAAATGATTCATCAGAATAGGCTGTACTGCCAAAGTATAGTGAGAATTTTCTTTCAGAACCCAGCCAAAGACTGAAATCCTTTTCTAAGTTTTGCTACTGTTCATTTTTCTTTTGCAGTTAATCCTCAGATGGAAGATCCTTCACAGCTAGGACCCAAAGGCCCTTCATTTGGCTCAGCACAGTATCAATGATAACAAATTCATTTTATTGTGTATTCTAGTGTACATTGTTGTCTTGGACAGTGCTGCATGAAACGGCTGTAGAGTTCGCGGACACCCCATAGACGTGTGTGCTGTGAGGCCAACAGCCATTCCATGCAACACTTTCTGAGATGTTGTTTGAATGTCGGCCATTATTTATGGCACAAATATTATGCTGTTAATTTACTAATAGCTTAGTAATCCACACGGGCAGTGGTTTCTAAGAGTCAGAGATAAGATGAATCCCATTGACTGGAAGTTTCCCAAACCTGATTTAAAGAAATCTCAATGTTGATAGGACAGGTACACCTGTGACTTTGTAGACACAGTTGCATTTAGACAGTCACACTATACATGAAAAGCATCACTTTTTCTTTAGTTGGTGTCGGTTATTTCTACGTTTGAATTTTCCTAAGTTTTGCCCAATTTTCATTGGCCATTGATTCAGCTGAACATACAATCTTCAGTCTATGCTTTTACCACTTTGCACTGAGATACCTATAAGTGCACATGACAGGGTTCTTTGAATAATGTGGTGTTTTCAAAACTCACCAAACAATAAATACCTGTGAAATAAGCCATTGAGAGTACAATGTGTGTAAGGGAGTCAAACCTGGCACAATTGGACGTCTGTGTGGCTTTTGTCACACCACATTATCTTATGGAAGGCTAAAATTGTCTTTGTTTAAAACTTGGGTAATAGTGGTAGCCAAATTCAGAGAGCTTGGCGCATATAGGAACACCACCGGCGCTTCAAATTCTGAGGGCTTGATATGAAGAGATTAATCTGTATTAAAATACTGCTGAATGAATGCCCCGAAGAAGAAATTATATGGAAATCTTTATGCAAGGAAAGTGTACATATCTTGTAAATTTAGAGGTTTTGATCCTAACTTCATGCCTTCTGACTTTTCAAGATAGGTACATTTCAGGTTGTTGTAGACAGCAGGCAGTTTGGTATGATGGTAAGAGCGCTGGTACGCGAAGCCAGAGGTCTCGGGTTCAAGTCCCGATCCAGCTGAAAGTTTTCTTTGCCATTTTTCAAAAATTATTTTAAAGGTTCCCAGTCAGTTTCAATACCTGTACACTTGACAGAAAGTAAAATTTGTGATTCATTGTTTTGCATACGGTATACTGTAGGTGCTGGAAATATTACCAATAGGTTGGCATGTTTACTTTGAATCAAGCCCTTTTCTGTTTTCCGGTATAAAGTTTAGTTGTATTTTAAAGACTGAGTGAACAAATACTTGATCACATTGTGTTCTCATATGGCCAATTTATTTGTGTACAAATTAATTCTCATGAAACGACCCCAACAATACTTCAAAATATTAAAACAAAAATAAGTTAAACCTGTGCACATTTCCCACCATTTTTGTTTTGTTTTTAATGCTGCAAGATGGTTTATTTTCAAATGGTATCAATTGTGTACTTCTGTTTCCGAATGATTCAGTAACTTAGCAACCATAAGATAATATCCTGAATTTTCTCTGATAGATTTCACAAAGCCTTACGATGTATCATAACTCATTTACGATGGATAACCCATCGTAACTTGTGATAGACAATGCAGTTTATTTGCATCGCTCATCGTCTTGCGATTGATCGTAAATTACTATGTGCTTGATGAAATCGTCTACTGGTAACCTTTCCATGTCATCTAATTCAACACTTGCATGGTTGACAAGATAAATGTTTATTTTGCACGCACCTGACTTCACTAATTGAAGACTGTAGCAGGTGCGGTTTTATCATCTGGCATTGTTTGGGCGACTTCTTCGATGATGAAGTTTTTATTGTACAGACTGTGTGCTTAATTCCTCTGGAGTGGTTTGTTTAGGGGTGGCAGTAAGGCGCATTGCTTCTCTATTAAGTTGTCACGTGAACGACTGATTTATATCCATTAGCACCTGACCACCTGTAATAATAAAAGTTATGATAAAGTTTTTCTGTCGAGTCCATCATTATTGTGATTATGTATGTGTACATGTTGTTGGTGTAGAGGAGAATGCAATTCATTGAGCTTTGCCCTGCTCGACGTGATCAACTCCGAGTGCTCAGTGTCTTGCCCGATGCCTGATGATTTTTTTTTCAATTAATTACTCAGTGTTAGTGAGACAATTGGTGTACCGGTATTCAAATTAGGTTGTGAGACGCATTTATCACACCCACTGGCCATAACAGTTGTGTACAAATCCTTGAAGTTATCACTCGCATTCTTTTCGGAACCATACCTCTTCTTTAAGAGACTTTTTACATGGCCGTTACCACTCGGGTTCTTTTCAGAACCACAACTCTTCTTCAAGAGACTTTATACATGTTTGTCACCGCAAACCCTCGTATCTTGTTTCACACACCATGCAAAGCCATTCAAACTACATGTATGTTGAGAAGTATTGGGGGAATATTTGGGATTTCTTGTAAAAGGCTCATTTAAATCATGCCAATATTCAATAAGGAAAAGCATTTGCTGATACCAGGCATTGTTGCAATTTCAGATAACTGTCTTGGGTAGAACTGTTAGAGCAGGGATTTGTGTGACCGAGTCATTTTCCTGAAAATTACTGAAGGCCAATAAATTGTGTGACTGCAAGTGAAATTACGCGACCTAGAGATTCACAGCAGGGGTGCAGGCGCCCTTAAGTTTTTAGGGTCTTAACAGATAAAAATGAGCAGTTTCAGATACCTGTTTGACATATAATAAAAATATAATAATTAAAAAATAAAAAATAATAAAATAAAATAATGCCATTTCCGGAAATTTTCCCGGACATCTTACATCCCTGTTAAAGTACCAAAAAATCCTGAATGACAGACTCGGAGACAAAATGTAAGACATTTACAGGTGTCAGTTTATTCTCTCACCCAACCATTTTTAAAACTCTGATCACAACTCATCCGCCTCGTCCAACACTTAAACCCCGGCACTGACACAATGTAACGGCGTTAACAAAAAGTCAACTGAACTGCCAAAGCGATTAAGGACTCGGACTACTAATGATCGCGTGCTGCAGGGTTTTTAAGCATTGTCGGACTGGCTGGAAATGGTCTAGTTCCCGGACTCTATGATCGCGGTCTCTCCTTCTTCTCCTTGTACAGGGCCCAGAGGGAGACGTTGGCTACTTTCACCACCTTGAATCGCACACCTGGGATATCACCCACAGCGTGGCCAGCACGACCAAATCCAGCTACCAACACCTCATCGTTTTCCTGAAGAAAAAAAAGAAAGAAAAAATGTATAACAGTTAATTTAATGGCAGGTTATATTCACCCTACAATGGCATTCTTCCCACAAAGACGCCATCCTGTCGGTCCCTTTAGTCTGATTGGCCAATTGTCATTTCATCATGTTTATACATATTCATGTATGCTCTATACTCTGACATCGGCCAATCACAGTTAAGTGTTCATGAATATGCATAACATCAGCAGGAACGACCTCAAGGAAGAATGCCTTTCTCCTATCAGAGGACTTTTTCCTGGAGACGAACAGAGCCCACCGTTCGACACGTCAAGTGAAACAGTCCATGAGCAAAAATCCTCGGATGAGCAAGCTGTAATGAGAGTGAGAGTGTGATGTCATACTGGATGGAGCACCCCTCATTCCTGCAATCTCGCTAGCTGAATATTTCAGGGCTCACCTCAATGTAGTTGAGGCAACCGTCGCGCGGCACAAAGGCGGTGATCTTCTTGCCGTTCTTGATCAGCTGCACTCGCACACATTTCCTGATGGCAGAGTTAGGCTGCTTGGCCTCAACACCGCTGCGAAAAAACAAATGGGGACAGACCATAACATCAGAAAAAGAATCTGCTTATCGACATCAGTGATACAAAAGTGTTTCTTACTGCGAAATGACTTCAATATGACTCGTTCTGCAAAAAAAGCCCTTTAAGTTGCGCCATGCCTTAGTGCGTAATTGGCTTTTCCACCCAACAGTGGTGTTTTTCTCTTAAAAATTTGGATTTCTTGCTTTTTGGACATTTTTAAACGGTTGATGTCCATTCTTTCATAATCAGTTGGAGGAACTGTTATTAAAAATGTTCATTAATAAAGACGAAAAAATGTAGCCTTTTGTGACTGGGAACAATTTTGAAAAATAATGGCAAAGACAATTTTGACTGGACCTGTCACCAGGATCCCCGTCCAGTCCAAAATTTCCTTGCCATATACTAATTTGCTTGAAATTATGCCAGTTAGTGACATTTACCAGTGAATGAATTACCTAAAAATCTGCATACTTAATCAATCATTGCTAACATCAAAATACAACAATATGGGTCCATTGTATTTAGTTATTCCTGGCTTTTAATTTTTTAAAGGAACTGTATAGTTTTCAACCCGCAACAGCATTTTTCCAGGTCGTTCCTGCTGATGCATATTCATGAACACTCTTTATTCTGATTGGCCAATGTCATGAGTATAGAACAATCATGAATATGCATGAGCATGATGTATTGACAATCGGCAAATCAGACTAAGGGACCGGCAGAATAGCGTTTGCGGGAAGAATGCCATTGCCAGGTGAGTATAACCTGTCTTTATAATACTCACATCTTCTCAAGCACAATGCCTTTGGCGTGAGAGGCACCACCAAACGGGTTGGCCTTTAAAGCTGTGCCCAAAT
The DNA here is from genome assembly GCA_949987565.1 of Luidia sarsii. Taxonomy (NCBI): domain Eukaryota; kingdom Metazoa; phylum Echinodermata; class Asteroidea; order Paxillosida; family Luidiidae; genus Luidia; species Luidia sarsii. The sequence continues at coordinate 6,868,647 of OX465103.1, read as the reverse complement.
GGGCCTTCTTGTACCCCTTGTCACTCCATCGCTGATCGCGACGATGGTTGCGCAGCTTGCGTGCGGTACGCAGTCCTCTTGGCTTGCCACTTCCTAAAATTATAAGCAGTCATTGCAATTTATTCAACAAATCCTGCTTATTCACAAGAACATGTGACATTTATAAAATTCACAAGAACAAATGACATGACATTATATTTATAAAATTCAAAAGAACACGCAACTGTGACATTATAAAATTCACAAGAACACATGGCATTTTAAAACAAGAACATGTACTGTACACGTGACATTATAAAATTCACAAGAATTTGAGAACACATGACATTTGAATTTTGATTCATGAGCAGAAAAAAACAAACTTCGGTCTTTACCGAAGTGACTGCAGTCAAATCAAGAATAATTGGCAAGTAATGTTGTAAAGATTTTAAATTAACCTTTCAAACACACTGGTATTGTTAAAAACATTTATGAGAAACTATTTATTTCTTCTTAATATATTATTTTCATTTTGTCCGGAAACTGGTCAACCTTGCTCAATACTACAGACTACAGTAAGTAATAATACTAGTGTACTGTACTGTACATAGCCATAGGCCTACACGAGAATTGATTTAGGCGAATTTCGGCAGAAACACGGGAACACTTTACTGATATTTTTTCATCATTGAACCATCACAATGCACAGTAAATCCACTTTTTTTCTTCCTCGGGAACCTTAAGATTACATTCAACACCAAGAGGTATTCATATTTCGATTCGAAAAAGAAGAAATATCCAGTTAATTTTTGCACGTGTTCGCCTCACCCATGCTGAAGATTGCAACGAAACGAAAAGGCCGATTGTAAAGATGCTCACAAGAGGGCGCTGTATATCACGCTCCAACGACTGTTGTATGTCTTGAGAATAAGGCAAGTGTTACTTTCACACAAAATATTTAAATGAAATATGAACAGTTCTTTAAAAATCAATAAAAAGAAAAGTCCAATTTATTTATTTCAATTTGGTTCTAAAGTTCGGTATCAATCTTTTCTTTTTTCTGTTAAGAGCAATTATTATTAGCCTCGAAAATGCTGCCCCTCTGTAATTGTAACAGCCTTAGATGGTATTGATGATCATATGATTTTCTCATAATCATTGCATTGCAAAATTGTTGTTCATCATGGAAGGTAGCGCAATGAAATTTGTCCTCATTTTTGTGGCGATTTTTCCGCCTATTTTGTGCTCTGATGAACAGCCTCTTCCATTGATTGGATGGTCTAATACCAGGTAAATGTAAAATTTGTCTTTGACTTGAGATCGGTTTCAGTACTGACCGATTTCGCGAATTATTTTCTAAATGTCCAATCGTGACTTAAAAAATAAAAAGGTGTGTCGTGCCATGTATGATGTAATTGATTCTTACTCGGTACTGGAACAGTGGAAGTAATAATATTTAAATTTTTATGAGAAAAAAATGTCTTTTCCCCGTATAATTGATATAACCTACATTTGTATGCATGTATGATTCAACTATGTGATGTACGTGTGATCACAGAGTTGGTGGTTGACATTTTTTGCATTCATTCTTGATACATAAATAATCTTCACTCAATTTTTTTTAAATTAGATTAGAATTACTACTACTACTAGTATTGTACTATCTATAGCCCTTGTACTCCTTTTAAAAATAAATTTGATATTTGGATCCTTGTTTGGAGATAGAAATATCAACACTGTTAAAAAGAGTAGTCTTATTTGATTTAATTTGATTTGAAATGGTTTATAGAATTGTAAATGTATTTGCGGCCAAAGTAGTCTGAGTAACTTGGACCCGACAAGTCACACTTTTTTTATCGAATTTTGAAAACATCTGTACATTATAGTAAAAAATAAACGATATTTAAATACAATTAAAGGAGATCAAAATTACAAAAAAGTGGGAAAATAGTCTTTAGAACAGTAACTTAAATACATGTAAAAAAAATGTATTATAAAAGAGAAAAAAGTGATTAATTAAAATGAAAGTTGAAACCAGTGATCTTTAGAGAAAAATGAAAATAGTGAGTATACAAGATTACAACTTACAAGTAAAAAGGTTATCCTATTCTTAGATAAAGACTTGGTGTTTATGATTCAGACAAAGAAACTGGTCAGCAAGTCAATGATAAAAAAACAGGGCAAGGATTATCATCAAGTATGTAAATCATTAGTATTACAGTTATATGTACAGTTACTGTAGTCACATTTTCAATACAATCTTGGCTTATTTTTTATTTTATATGCAAAGAATATTTTCTGGTTAAAACTTAATCCCTAGCATTTTGTTGAAGCTACTATGTATTAAATTTTGCCCTGCCTTTCTATTATAATCGGTTATCTTGTCTAAAGGTCACTGGACAACACACCAAGAATTTCTGCAGGCAAGGTGGTCAGCAGAGAAGATTTGGACGGCAAATATATGGCCAGCATTCTGCAAACACAGCCTCAAAACATCCTTCTCTTTGTGTTTGACGAGGTGAGTGCTTGTACATGTATAACGTAGTTGGAAAGATTTTGGTTTAATTTTAAAAATACTGTCTCAAAACTGAAGGGTGGAAAAAAGCATCAATTCAATCCACATTAGACTAACTATTATTAATTAATAGTATGTAGACAAATGACACTGTCTGACACAACCACTTGGCCCAAAAAATTTGACTTGCATATAGTTACAGTCATCTAAAGGCTGGGTAGCTCAGATGGTAAGAGCACTGGTTCGCAAAACCAGATGTCTCGGTTTCAAATCCCGGACCAGTCAATTGAATGGTTTCTTTCTATTTTTCAATTTGAAATTAAATATTGATGAAATTTTGATGAATCCAAAAGAAATGTGCTTGAGATTCATAATACTTAAAATATCCTAATTTTTTGCTGCATACATACTGTAAACCATACATAAATGACCATTTTTCTTTTCATATAGATTTGACTTCCTGAAAAACAGGATGCTCTCCATGTACATGTTTGCGTGAATCAGCCTTGAGCTGAGACTTGCCTTACTCACCTCCCTGTAAGGGGTGGAGCTTACTAGTTTCATATTGATTCAGAAAATGGCTGTGACTCAAAACCAGAACCGTGCCCAAGTGATAGAAAATGGTGATGTGTCCAAGTTTTCTAACCCACAACAGTAATCCTATTGCCTGTTGAGATCGGTTTATCACATGTACAACACAGTACACACCACTATTGTACCAATGACTTACACTTCCTGACAGTCATTTCAACTCCGAATCGACAAGGCCAAAGTGCAGTTTCCGTTCATCATATCGTCTGGTGCCCGGCAAAATTGTGGCTCTTAGTATGACAGATTTTCTATTTCCCAAGTAATCAGCCTAATGTTTTACATGTGATACACTAAGAACGACCAACCTCAAGCCGATGTCTCGTAAACGTTTCTTTTCATTTACAGCTGAGCATTGACGACATCACTCGCTACAGCGATGCTCACAATGCCGACGGTGACGGTGGAGCCTTCAGTCACCTCAAGGTACTGTAAGGCCCTCCTCTTTCTCGTCCCCCTTTGTGGGGAAAAGAGATGTTTAAGGAGGGACTAATTTTCACAAAGCGCATCACAAATGTCCCATGATTTCCTACATTTTTTGTATGACCATTTATTTCCCAACGTTTTCTATCCTTCGTAGACCTCCATGTATGAATCGTTCTCTCATCTAGTCCTGCCCATGGTGGAGCAGGGCGACCTCCAGCATGACATGAGTTCAAAGGTCAACGGGGCTGTCGTTGACCTGAAGGAGGCCGACCTCAGCGGCCTGAACCTTGACCTCTCCAAGACCAATCTGATCGTCAAGCACTTCCGTGTGCCATCCGGGTAAGACGTGAATCCGTATGGCGTTGTTTTGTCTTTGCTGAAGCTCAAACCAAAATGTGAAATACTCATATAGTTATCCAAGCAAAGTGTCTGGGTGAGTGACAAGACTCGATCCAATGCCAAGATACAAGTAGTTTGAGCCACAGCCGATGCTATGTTAGATAAGATTTGAAGGGTTTTATGGTGGAAGTACCAAGTGGAAGGTTTGCGGTGACACCATGTAACACATCTCTTTTGATCTCAAAAGTAAGAGGGCCTGACGTTTTGATCCTAGCAGGACCTTTCTCAAAGGAAATTTTTTGTTAAGAATTTACATGAAGACTTAAAGCTACCCTTCATGAAAGAATGTTTAATCACAACCATTGTTCTTTTTTATATTCAGCGATAATGACCTGAAGTATGAAGCCTTTAAAGAGGCCGACAAGATGATCGATTCTTTGGTCAAGAGTCAGACGACACACTACACAGCCATCCTGACTGCGCAGCACAAGTCAAAGGTAACGAGACTCGGAAGTCCTAGAACACACTGGCCAATCAGGGTATGGGACAGGAGTTGATCTTGGGCCTTGACAGTTGACAAGAGACAGAGAATAAATACCTTTCACAGAGAATATTTGGGGCCAAATTCATTAAACTGCTTAAAGGGATAACAACATTAGTCGAGTTCAAAGAATAGCATCCAAATATATCTGATCCAACATATGCATGAAATAGCACACCTGTGAATATGTCAGCTCAAGCTGCCAACTGAGTCTCGAGAAAATCGTGAAAAACCGCTTCATTTGTTTCGCGAAAACGCAGCATTCAACGAATTGTTCCAAAGAATTGGTTAGATCTAGGAGGTGAGACGTAAACTCTTTCTTTACTCTTTTCTCCAAAAATACAGCATTTTAGAGAAAAATATTTCAGTGTGAGGTTTCTACTGTAACCATCTTTAAACTGTATAAGTTTCATGTAAATCTGTGAATAATTTCTTGATGTTACCAATGTTGTGTAGGGGCTTTTACTCAATCTATGAGCCTATTCCCTTGAGATTTGACTTAACAAGATTTTCCTGTCATTAAATGGTGACATCTTTGTATCGTATCACAGCTGGCAGCCAAGGCAATGGACGGAGAGAGGCTGACGGTCGGACGACATCTCCTCGCCGTAAAGGAAGACGCCAAACCGTTCATAGCTCACTTCAAATCCAACGATTCCAAGTGCAACGTGTACATGACGGCCAGCCAGCTGGCAATTGTCAAGGATGGGCACACCACCATTGCCCTGCCCAGAAACTACACGGCTTGGTCTCTTGCCGGCTCGTCCTGTGACGAGTTTCCTGCCATCACGTAGGTCACAAATCGAGAGTTTTCCATGTGTACTACCGATGGTACTTGGGAAAATTAAATTAATGCATCGTGCCACATCTCCTGATAAGCTCTTCCCCTGTGTTTGTGAATTTCCAGATTGAGACTGACGCTGGCCAATGGTTCTCAGCCTCAGCTGGAGAAGTTTGTCTTGAAGTAAGTAAAAAAAACATCAACAAATAGTTTATTACTCGCAAGTAATAAAGTATTTCTTACACTACAGAACGGTGCGAAAACCGTTACAGTTTTTTTAGTTTTTCTACTTTCTCAGATTACCATTTGAGCTAAAGCCTTCGCAGGATTTCTGTTTTGGAATGTTTAATGGTTTAACAGACAAACTGTGGCAATCGTTTGACTTTCACCGATGTTGTATAAGGCCCTTGATATTGGTGCACTAATCTACAAATATCTCTTTCCCCGTGGCAGCTTGAATTTTGACGCCACGCGATTCGACTTCTGGAACATCCAGAAGAGCAGCTTCGTTGAGATCGGGTACAAGGACGAGAAGGCCAGCAACCACAGCCTCCGTGTGAACACCATCGAGACGCCGCGTACCTTCTCCTATCACTGCTCGGATCAGGTCTTTGACCTGCTGGGCCAGCCTGTCGGAAGCAGAGCCCAGCTGAAGTTCACGGAATTCCAGGTGCGTCAAAATTGACCCAAGTTATGAAATTTCTAAAACTTGGACTGGACCGGGACTTGAGCCCCTATCAACAGGGCAGTGAATGGGATAGCACCATCATTTTCACAAGCCTACAAAATAGACCATGGAATTTCACGTAGTTTCGGTGTTTGTAGCTTTTCTGCGTCCTACGGGAAATCCCGTAACTCGGCAGATATGGGTTAAAGGAATAACACAACCTCGGTCGAGGGCAAAGAATAGCATCCATACGTTGTCTCGGCAGATATGGGTTAAAGGAATAACACAACCTTGGTCGAGGGCAAAGAATAGCATCCATACATTGTCTGATCCAACATATGCATGAAATAGCACACAAAAATTCAGCATTCAACGAATTGTCCCAAAAAATTGTTTAGAAAATTGTTTAGATCTAGGGGTGATACGTAAACAATTTCTTTACTCTTTTCTCTCAAAATACATTATTTTAGGCAGAAATTGTTCAGAGCGAGGTTTCTACCATAACCATCTTCAAACTGTATAAGTTTCATGTAAATCTGTGAACATTTCTGTTTTTCTATCTTACCAATGTTGTGTAGGGCTTTGAGGGCTGAATCATTATCCTTTTAATTCCTGCAGATTCAGCCGTATGACGTCCAGACGAAGAAAGGTTCGATGGACCAGTACGGACCGCCCAACGACTGCGTGGGTTTCTTCACCGAAGGCATCTGGATGGGGCTGTTCATGGGCCTGATTCTCCTCCTCATCCTCTCCTTCGGGCTGGGGATGATCGCCAACCTGAAGGTCATGGACAAATTCGACGACCCCAAGGGGAAGACTATCACCATCAACACAGCGGCAGAATAGTTCAGATATGATATACATGGTGGAAACACCAAGTAGGAGGTTTGCGGTGACAGCGTGTGCGTCATCTCGTATGAGAAGGAGTATGGCTCTGAGAAGAGCTTGTAACTCGACGTTTACGGTAGTGTGTACTCTGCCCGTTGTCAGGAGTTACTGGCCTTTTCAGAGCCATACTCCTTCTCTTAAGAGATGATGTACATGGTGTCACTGCTAACCTCCTATTTACTATTTCAGAATAGTCAAGGGGAGCAGAATTGTTGTCGAAAAAAAAAAGATGGTGAAGTGGTCAATTTAAATAATGTACCGGTAAGTGGTTTCAATCGATGGAATGACTACCTGTTGGTCAGTTGGTCAAATAACAGCAATTGGAAGGATTAGAATCCATAATAGTATTGACCAAAGATACATTTATGTAAGGGTATGTAAGGGTTGTCTTGTATAGTTGCATCAAATTAATCTTTAAAAAAAATGGCATTTATCTTTGGGTCACTTAGTGTTTTATTGTGTTTTAAAATTATAAAATTCACAGAATTGTTTATTTTTGTTGAGTAAGCATCAGCTTCAAGGTACCATGGAAATTCATTTATTCTCATAGAAAATAATAATGGTGTCACAGTTATGTCTGTAGTTTCGTCAAGTATATGTGTAGAGTAATATGCAAACTGCATACTGACTACTAAACCAAATGCATATCTAAAAAAACTTGGATTACCCAACGTTTCGATCCCAGCTGGACCTTTCTCAAAGTTCACAGATCATGGTGAGGTCAATACACCAGGCTTCTTTTTATGTAATATTAATCCCTGCTTACATCATTGTTGAAAATATAAAAATATATCAAAATTAGACATGAATTACTCATTGTCTCTTGGCTGTGCTAAAAGAGAACATGTAATTGTATTAATGATTGATATATCTGTGATAAAAATGTTTGTATTGCTGTTTTGTAGTCATACCAAATTTCTATGATAATTTTGGATGAATAAAATCTAATTTGTATTATTATTTTTGATTACTGCGCTAGAAAAAACCTTCATAATTGAACCCCTTTGTGATGCAAGGCTTATCCCTCAAAGAGATACAAAACCAGTAACATGACCAGCTATTCCCTTAATATTTTAAGCAGTAATTGCAGTACTTATGTGAAGTACCAAGATCATGTCAACAAGAATAAAGTGTGTATCAAAAAACTAAATAGCCAAATGGTTAGCGATGTGTACTGGTATTTGTTCATGCCAAAATGTTTGGCAGAAAGTCTGTAGTGTTACAAAGCTTTCACAGTTTTATGGGATGGCCAACATACTGTTAAAGGATTCACTGATTTACTGACCAAAGCCAGGATTTAAAAGGATTTACATATCTTTGGGAATAAGACTGCAAAGAAAACTTTGACTGGGGTGGGACTTAAACTGGAGACCTCTGGTTTTGCATATCAGTGTTCCCTGAATATATAAAGCATTTAATGCTTCTGACTGGCATGCCCACTGATAATATATCACTGGTATATAAAACGATTTATAAAATGACTTGTAACATAAATCTCTAATCTATGAGGTCAAGATAGACCAGAATTCTATATTCATATCAACTGCTACTTTACATAAATGTAAGCAATAAAGCCCCTTGATATCAAATTAATATAACTCCCATGGCACTTTTCAATGTTATTCAACATAACATTTATTTATTCAACCAAATAAATCAAGTTCAAATTAATAAATGAGGTCAACCAGAAATCTATATTCATAACTGCTACTTTACATAGATGTAAGGAATAAAGCCCCTTCATATCAAATGAATATAACTCCCATGGGACTTTTAGACCCCAAATTCATGTCTTCAGATTTGCTTGAAAATGGCTGAGGAGACTCCTGGGGGCTAAGCAGATTGAATCAATTAAATCATCACAGAAAAACTTTGGTTTATTTGGTCAAAAAATGGCAAAATTGCAAGCCTAACCCCTTTTCATACATTTTGGTATTCAACATAACATTTATTTATTTGACCGAATAAATCAAGTTCAAAATTTATCTATGACGTCAAGATAGACCAGAATTCTATATTCATAACTGCTACTTTATTTGCTTACTATTATTTGATATCAAATGAATATACCGGTAGCTCCCAGGACAACGTAACATTTATTTATTTATTCAACCAAATGAATCAAGTTCAAAATTTATATACACAAATAAATTGTTGGAACAGCAAATTACTTAAAATGTTATGCATTCACACAAGAGAGTCAATATATACAAGTGTCATTTACAAAAGTTCAATGAAATGGTAATCTTTAGGTGTTCCAAGCCATTTTCGACAATGACATAGAATATTCTTAGTCTTTATTTCACAAGATTTGTTTTTAATAACTCTTGAAAAAAAGGATTTCTTCTTTTGAAAGGCACTTAGGTTGAAATCTGTTTTTGTGCCCCTCAAAATCCATATTCCACAGTAAAAGCAACACATATGATTAATTAACACCTGTTCTTGGGAAATAATGGGGAAAAATTAAACTTTTAAACATATTTTAAGTAAATATTTATAGTAAGTGCTGCATATAATTTCATCTATTCACTGCTGTGAAAATAACCAAAAATATACAAATTTAGGTCTGAAATGTTGATGCCAAAAGAATCTTTCTGAGAGGCAAAAGATTCTGGTAGAAAATGGCTTGAAAAACCTTAATGTTTGGACGGATTCTTCAAATAGCCGAGAAAAGATAAACAATCGGAAAGTGGGAAAGAGTCTGTGGACGAGCTGAATCTATTTCTCATTTTTTAAAGAAAAAAACAGACATAAAACTATTCAAGTGTCAAGCAAGTTTTGTCAGTACAACTGCAATCATAACTTCCCGTCATATTTCCTCAACCACCATGTCTCATAATTAATTCATAAATCTTAAAAACAGGATTAACGTTTTCATATCTCTTTATCACAAAAAATAGAAATAGAACGGCAACATATTTATTTACATATTGGACGGAAAGTTATTCTAATCTCAAATTTAAATCTGTTTGGAATACAGGTGTGTTCCCATTTTTCCTATTTACAACGGAAGGCCACAATGAATGTGTGCGAATTCATACATTTATAATAATCTTATTGGAGCTCAAACAACAAAAGGAATCCTTGACCATAAATTTAAGATTACTGGGCAAACCTAATTGCCAGAAAATATGCATTGATGACTCCCTAAAAAAAAAAAAAGTATAGCCCTATTAATCACAGTTATACAATTCATCAGCCACTCCACATTACAGCGCTGGTACACGAATCAAGAGGTCTCACCTGTTCAAGTCCTGGTTCAGTTAAATTTTCTTCGGAATACTTACAGACTAAATTCTCCACTGTGAAGTGATTGTAGAAATCAATAGGCATATTTACAAGACTGTGAAAGTTATCTTCAAGATAAGGCTTGGGTAGTTACGTTAACAATCCTAGTTTAATTCAATTCTTCACAGGGATACATCTCAAACACCGCTCTAATCGTCAAGTTGGCATAACAATGCGACTCCCCTCTTAATCCAGTGCTGCACAGGTCTATCCGTTGGTAGGTCTATGGGCAGGACAAAGTTGGTGGAGTGGCCGGTGGTTGACAGTGTGCCTCTACGCTCACTGGTCTTGTACAGCGGACACACGTAGTCGTTCTTGGGCTTGAAGTCGGCCTTCTTGCCTGGTTGGTTGGACAGAGGAGAAGAACATTAAGGGTGGATTTTACAAAGCCTTACAATGCAGCGTAACTGTTAACCGATGTGTATTAAAGTTATGTGTGTTCATCGTCTTGCGATTGATTGTAAGTAATGATGAGTTTGGTGAAATCGACTGCAGGTTTGTCATCATGTGGAATTTGAATCAAATGAGCAGACAATTTTTTTTTATAAAAGTGACTGGCTCTTCAAAAAGGTCGGGGAAAAAACATATTTTATGTTATACCCATATAGCCAGAAAGAGCATAAAATAAGCGTTATTTTGATGCAGGCTTTATCTCTGTAGCATGTTCCATTCCTGAGATATATTGGAAATTCATGAAGTGATATCTGTCAACGAAAATGAAATGCCTTATGAAGTAATGGCCATTTAAACGTTTTACTGGCAGATAAAAGTGGTAAAGTAAAGCTCACAAAATGCTATATTTGTAACTGCTTGCGATTTGGCTAATGTTTGGCCTTTCAAAGGAGCAAACTGTAAAATGCCATTCAAGTCTATTCTAAACCAAATCTGAAGGGGGAAAATGCTGCAAGCAAGCCATGTGGGTCTTGGGGGATGAACATACCAGGCTTCACCCAAATGACTGGAACGGGATCAAACAAGACCTTGGGCATGGACTCAGCAAGGAGGCCCCTGCAAAGGGAATCAGAAATTAGAACCCGGTAAGCACAAACAAAGAAGTGAGGGGGCCTACCGTATTTCGATCTTCGCAGGAATTTTCTCAAAGGCGGGAATAATGAACTTTGAGAAAGGTCCTGTTTGCATTGAAACATCAGTGCCCAATGTCATAGAGCCGCTTAAGCATGAAAATCTGCTAAGCAGGAAAAGTCTTCCTCGTGTAAGCAGGATACAAGCTGCCCTGCAATGTGTTGTCCATTGCTTTTGACTTGTTTTCCACTCTTCTTTACTTAGCATGAAACAAAAGTGATGTTTGGGTTGGCAAGGGGATCCTGTGGCTCATGAGTTTTTGCGCTGAAGCACATTTTTGGTGCTTCAGCGGCGCTATGAAATTGGCCCCTGGCCCTTTCATTTCTAAATACTTAAAAGACATTTTGATGTATTGACAATATTCCGGTTTTGAAATCCTCATCAGTATAAATCAAATACATTACAATTTTCATCAAATTAATTATGATCTGATATTTGATCAAATAAAAGGCTGTTGCTCAATCAATTGATCAATCAGTTGGTCAATCAATTGATCAATCAGTTGGTCAATCAATCAATTGATCAATCAGTTGGTCAATCAATCAATTGATCAATCAGTTGGTCAATCAATCAACTGATCAATCAGTTAATCGATCAATCAATCAAGCAAGCAATCCAGTGATCTATCAATCAATTGATCAATTGATCCATCTATCAGTTAATCGATAAAAGGATGGAACCTACTTCTTCCGTTCCCATCGTGCGCCATCCAGGAAGAGACCGTTCACATAGACTCCATCCTCTGGTGGTTTCTCCACTGTTTCACACGGTAAAACCTGGGTGAAAAAAAACCGGAGACTTAGATTGAGGCTCATCTCAACTTTGGACTCGTCTCTCAATAAGCAAAGACTATCCATTGGTTGACTACGTTAACACTGATGCCTTGCCCACCACTGGCCTCTAGTTAAGAGATTGAAGCTTCGACGTCTAACATTTGTACACCTTGTTATGGTTTGTGACGTGGGACTCCAGCCAAATTCACAAATAGGCCAGTGTTGCTGGGATGCATGGGAGATCGGTGAGTTTTCGTGCACTGAATGGATCGCCCAGGATGAATAAGAAATAAATTTCAATCTGAATCTAATCTCACCTCAAACTGGAAGCCACACTTGTCGATGGGTATGGTATACTTCCTGGCATAGTTCTGCATGGCCCCCGTCAGGAAGGCCTGCGTGAAGAAGAAGCCGGACAGCCAGAAGATGTCCGGCTTCTGGTTGTCATACCAGTCCTGCAGGAACTTGAGACGAGCTAAGAAGTCGGTGATGTAGCTGCCCAGGGGTTTCAGGGTGGAATAGGAGCGCTTGGACCACATCTCAGGTACCTACATCAAGAACAGAATCACAGAATTAAATCATTTATGGGAAGCTATTTAGTCATGATACTAATAATTATTAATACCGGAATAAGTTTTAGAGTAATATGCAAAAAATGTTGCAAACCGCTTACCGACTAAAATAACCAAAATAGTCCAGAAAACAATGACCCGAGAAAGGTCATGCTAGGATCTAAACATCAGGCACTCCTAATTTCTGAGAATATTAACACTCCATGAATTCTTAGAGTAAATTGAAAAGACATTGTGGGTTCGAATCCCACCTGAACTGCCTGAAATTTGCTCATCTGGCATCGGCAAAGCACTGAGCACTCGAACAGGGCAAACCCTCATTGAATTAAATGAAATGTACGTCAGTCATGTTTACTGGGAAGAGTAGATGTACCTTTCCGATCAGAAGGTTGCTCCCAACGGCTTCAAGGTCCGAAGACATGACGACCAGACCCTTAATGGCCTTCTGCAGGTTCTGAAGACTGCTACGAATGGTCCGCATTAGACTGAAGACAAAACAAATAGAAAAACCATTTGCACTAATGAACTCGGAAGAAGCTGTTCTGATACCTCTTTGTTCTACACTGTGGGAGAGACAGAGTGTGCGGGTGAGAGGAGGCAAACAGCCTGGTTGCTCGCTGAAATGTCCGGACTGGGGGGACCAGGTCAGCAAGACCAGAGGAACACCTTTCATGGAAGTATCGGGCAGAGGAGACTTAGAGTGGCTGCCATACTACGATGAGCAAGAGGTTGCAGTGACGACCCCAAGCTCCTTGCCAACAAGGTTAACAACATGCCTCTAATTGGTAAAGACTAACCGGTAAGTCATTACACAAAGGGGTCGAAAATCTTATAAAGATTGGCACCATTTGAAATGACATCAAAGTAATGAGGAGAATATGGGTCTAAAAGGAAACTTAGGCACTTCACTTATCATCCCCAAATCAAAAGAGCAAAAGAGTCAAAAGGGCAAATTGTAAACAAGAATGACGTCTTTCCTTACTTGTTGAATCGTTCCATCTCCTGTACAAGGACAGTGTTCATGCTTTCATTGTAAACCACTGGGAACTTCTTCAACGCTGCCTCCAGATCGTAGTCTTTTGGTAACTGAAGACGAAGAAAAGGCCAATAAATGGGACACTGCGAGTGAGCGCTTACACGACCGAGAGATGCAACTGCGAGTGAGCACTTACACGACCGAGAGATTCACGGCAGGGTTGCAGGCGCCCTTCAGTTATTATGGTTTTAACAGATAAAAAGGAGCAGTTTGAGATACCTATTTGGCATAAAAAAAATCAATAAAAAAAATCAATAAAAAATATATATATATATATAAAAATAAATTAAATGAATAAAAAAAAAAAAAAAAAAAAAAAATCACACCATTTTTCGGGCAGAAATACAGACATTTCTGAAAGTCTTTAATCCCTGTTTGAAGACAAACATCCGAGGTAGTCCATCAAAAGTGTAAGGTGGGCGTCTCATAGTCTAATGCGCAGGGTAAAACTCTGAAATACAGGAATAAGATAGGGTAGGACACACACACACTCAAAATAAACATCAGCGTCGTCCGCGTACCTTGGTCAAGATGTCCTCGGCGATCTCAAAGAGGACATCGTCAGTCTTGCCTCCACCAACGCTGGCGCTACCCCCCTGCGTCAGCAAGATGGAGTCGAAGATCTGCCGGGTCTCTTGCAGGGACTTGGAGATGTCCACGTTCTCGTGCATGCCGAAGATCTCCGGCTCCTGGGTCAAGGGAAGACCCTGGGTGTGCAATAGACAAACGGAGAATTCTTGAAAATAAATTAAAATGCTTACCATGTAATTCAAAAGAAAAAGACATCCTTGTAATTAATCACTCACATTCATATTTATTTCTAGATTTATTTCATTTTCCTGGACACATGTATACACATCACATGCACACTCAAATACAAATAAAGTGGAAAACAGAAATAAATTAATATTAAAAAGAATAACACTAAAATAAACAACAGCAACAACAGACACAACATTCAATTAGGTCCCATAGGATTGCCCAAAAGAAACTATTTTCTGTCAGGGGGCTCTCCTAACTAATTGGATGACAGATACAGAAATTGCTTTTTACCTTGATGAAATCCAAGTACTCCTCGTAAGAGCTCTTGGGTGGGGCAAAGTAGGTGCCACTCGGTGAGAACTTGTACTTGGGGTCCTTGACAATCTTCGGGTTGATGTAATCTGCTAGGATGGTGAGCAGACATCGTCGGTCTCGGTCGTCGGTCACACGGCCGCCGTAGTTACATTCACCGGTCAGATAGGAGACGGCATCGTACTGCACCTCATCGTAATCATTCACGAACATCTACGAGAAGAAGGTAGAAAACCAATCACATTGAGAATCTCCCCCTTCATCAATCACAAATGCTTTCATAAATGAAAAAGGTCCTGCTAGGCTGGAAACGTCAGGCCCTCTAACTTTTGAGATCCTGCCGTGATGCTACCCTACTATCAGCGCCGAGAATTAGGAACACTTTCACAGACACAGCCTTCACAATTGCTGGCCCGAAAGTTTGGAACACTATACCCACCAACATCAGATCGCTGGACACCATTTCATCGTTTAAAAAGCATGTGAAACCTATACTTTTATCCTGTTTCCCTTTGATATTGTCTATGTTTCTAATTATCTTGTGCTGCAATTAGTGCCATGATCTAGATGGAATTACTATTATTATTATTATTATTATCATCATTATCATTAATTCATTATACAGGGATGTAATTATAAGTGACCTACAAAGTCATTTCCTGAAAAACACTGAAGGTGTGAAAGACCAAGTGCGGGGGTGCAGGCACCCTTCAGTTTTTAGGGTTTTAACAGATAAAAATGAGCAGTTTGAGATACCTATTTGACATAAAATAAAATTTAAAGAAATGAAAAAAATAAAATAATAATGATAATAATAAAAATTAAATCACGCCATTTCCGGAAATCCGGAAATTTCTGGAAGTCTTACATCTCTGATTATCATCTACTGACCTGTAGTTGTCTGATGCTGATACGGAGATCGGACTCGTTGAATCCGTAGGGAATGTTCCATCCCAAGGGACCAAACTTTCGTCGTTCTTGTACCAAAGCATGGAAGAAACACATTCCAAACAGCAGCTTCTCCCAGGCCTGGAAATAGGAACGTGAGAGGGGTTGGTGTAAAAGGAAAGTTCGATGGACTGGGACTTGAACCCTGGATTAATGTACCAGTGCTCTTCCATCTGAGCTATCCAGCCCTTAGATGGTGGCCTTCCCTAATAGTCAACTAGTCTTTGCCTGGGTGGAGGTGCAAGTCAGAACCCCAAGACCTCTGGATGACCTGCCTCCACCTGGAATCCCCTTCCTGGTTCTTGCTTTCCCCCTGCCTACGATCTTGCCCTTTTTTTTCCTGAGTCCCTCTCTATCTCCTTCTTTCTCTAGCCCTTAACCTTGAGTGGCTTTTTAGCCTTGTTTTGGGCGATTTTGAAGAAAACGAAAAAAAGAAAAGAAAGAAAAATGGCCCCCATCTGAGCTAATATTGGTATGGTTTAGAACAGACTGACTCAAATTTGAGGTGCCAGTGTCATACTGACCTCTTCTTTGCCCGGGCAGGAGGCGAAGAACTCCTCGTCGCTGATAGGATCGCTGATGTACGACTGCAGGAGGTTCATGCGTAGTCCAGTGGGAGGCTCATTGGTCATCTTGACACCATTCTGAAGCACAGTCACTGGGAACTAGAAGCAAACCGCCAAAAAAGTAACCAAATTAAATTTAAAGATTTGGTGGGCCTGACGTTTCGATCCTAGCAGGACCTTTCTCAAAGGCAGAGTGACAAGGACAAAAAATATGCAAGAAGGAAGGGGGAAGAGAGTGAATAGGACATGGATGAGAAAGAAAGGACAAAGTGTAAAGCTGGTAGGGTGAGATCAAAGGGAAGGCCGGGCAAGGAGTAGGGTAGGGATTAGTGAGAAGAGGGGATATGAAGGGCATACAAAAAATTGAAAGGATTTTTAAAAATCCGGAAAAGTTTCATGTATATGAAATTCATCAAAACTCATCATAATGTACGATCAGATCAGTCGCAAGACGATGATGAGTGCAGGCAAAGATACCATATACATCGTATCACAACTACAATGGGATATCCATTGTAACTTGAGTTACGATGAATCGTAAGGCTTAGTGAAATCATTCTCTGGTTAATCAGAGATTTATAGACCATTTGAGCAATGCGCGCCCCACCTTATCGGAGGGATAGCTGGTCAGCCAGAGTCTGAAGTCGGCAACGACGGTCTCGGGGGTGAACTCCTCGCACAGCTTCTCCAAGGCCGTCATCCAGGACACGGCCAGATGGCAGTTCTGCAGGACCACCCAGGTGCCCTCCTGACGAGCTGCCTCTATCAGCTTGGCTGCCACAGGACCCTGTAGGATTATAGGAAAACAAACGAATGATTAATGTTATTATGATACTGGCAAATAAACTGCATTTCGATTTTCGAGGAACCCCACTGGCAAAGAAACTGCATCTACGAGTACCCCACTAGCAAAGAAACTGCATCTACAAGTACCCCACTGGCAAAGAAACTGCATTAAAAATAACCCCACTGGCAAAGAAACTGCATTTCGAAGGACCCCACTGGCAAAGAAACAGTATAGGCACTCCTATGGTAAAGGCAAGGCCTCTACTTACCTGTCCCTGGCCCAGGGAGATTGCATTGAACTTGTCGCCACTGAAGCCCTTGTCTCCGGCAAACTTGAGCAGAGCGGCCATGGGGTCTGCTCCGGGCGACAGGACGAAGATGAGTGGAGCGCAGGAGTGGGAGTCCACGAAGCTCTTGGCGAGGTCAAAGGGCGGCGGCTGGACAAACTTCTGCCCCAATTTGCTGATGACAAAGTCGGTCACCAGCGGGCCAACCTGTGAAGAGGGACATCGTTTACAAGGAATTAGTTCCAGTCAAACTTTTCAAACATCAACTCAGCGAACTCACTAGATAACACTAGCATCTCCACTCTATCCAACCTCATGGTCTTAACATCCAGGAAGGGAATGACTAATCCTCACTTCATTAATCCCTATTTTCTTTCATCTTCGCTGTCCCTTTCCCCTTTGATCTCCCACCTCCCTCCTGTCCCTTTTGTTTGTTTTCCCTTTGATCTCGGTCCCCTCCCCTGGTGTACATCTGCATCCCACTCCCTTCCCTTTTGTCCTTCCTCTGTCATGTGTCAGGGCTTTCCTTCCCCTGAATGTCTTTGTGTGTCCTCATCACTTTGCCTTTGAGAAAAGTCCTGCTAGGATCGAAACATCAGGTCCTGTAACTTTTGAGATTTAGATAACGCTGACATAACTCTGATAAGCTCTTTAATCTTTATGGTTTAACCACTTCGCGCCGGGGGATTTTTCAGCGCCGATGACCGCCATACGGGGGTTTTTGAACAATGCATCATTTTCAAATCTCGCTAAAACAATCGGAACAATATATTATTTATGTAAAATAAATCGATGAGAGTATACTATGGGTACAAGAGAGTAAAACCTGGCACAATTCAAACATCGTTGTGGCTTTTGTCAAGAGATTATCCGTTCGAAAAAGGGCCCTTTGTGCGTCGTCAATGGACCGTAACGGACGTGTGTGTGTGCGTGAGTGTACGCTGCTGACAATCCCTGACCGCAGACTCCAGCCTCCACTCCAGGCAGTCAAATCTATGAGTTGGTCGGCCACAAACGAGCGTACAGATTACGGTAAAGAATGTGGGGGGAATTCCAATGCCAGACCTACGACCGTTGGGCTGTGTGGCATGCAAAGACAATGTCCCTCGTGTGCTATCAGCTGCAGCGCGGTATCCCTCGATCCTCCACAGTAAAAGTCCCATAATTGCACAATTACTGCTGATATCTTGCAATTTATGTGGCAACTTGCGTCAAAAAGGGTCTTTGTATTGATTTGTAATGCTTTGTTCTAAGCTGAAAAGAGTCTTTGTTTGAATGTGGACAATAGTGGTGCCCGGATTCGGAGGGCCCCGTTGCAAAGGCAATCCAATTGACCTCCGTATTCGGAGGTCCCGGTGCGAAGTGGTTAACACACAAACTGTGGCAATCTTTTTACCTTTACCAATGTAGTATAGGACCTTGACGTATCTTTTTTTCAGAGTGGGTCACATTTAAGAAAACTGAAATAAAAAAGGGTTTTGGTGCTTTCTTTTTACCTTGTCTGGCCTGAGGCATCTGATGACAATGGCTTTTTGGAAGTCTGAGAGCTTCTCGTTCCAGGGGGAGGGGAAAGTCTCCTTGTGCGGCTCCCTGCTATTGTACAATGTTCGCCATTCCTCCAGGTGGTCTTGGAAATGGTCCCTTTGGAATGGAAAGGGCGGATGTAAAATTGACAGTGAATGTTTATATACAATCCTACCATAAGTGGGACGACCGATCAATTCTAAAATACTACTTGATGCTGATATTAACATTGATGAGATTTGCTCATTGGTTTGGCTTTTAACTTAATATAGCAAGAGTGTTGGTATTGACTTTAACAGAAAATCGCATTATATCTATGGAACAGAAATATGAAAAGTGGGAGGTTTGCAGTGACATCATGCAAAAAAGTGTGACACTGAAAAAAGCTGGTAACTCAATGCTTTAGCCAGACTATCTGACTATAGGCGGAGTACACACTACCAGCCATCAGGAGACATGTGAAAGTTCAAACTGTAATTCAATGAGAGTTTTCCCTTCTCAAAGTAATAAGCACTGAATGCTCAGTGCTTTGCCCAGTGCCTGATGACAACAATTCAGGTGACTCTTGCTTTCTAGTGCAGACGTCTTAACTACTTGACCACCGAGCTGGCCGAGGTCGTATATTGGATTCAGATAATGTTCAAACTGCTCATTGATACGGAGAGCCTGGTGTTTCAATCTAACTTATTCTAAGCAGTACCACTCGGCTCAAAATGTCGGGACCTGTACATATTTCAGATAATTGTTTTAACTAGTAAAAGGAGAGGGGGATGTGGGGAAAGCTACCTGAATCCCTTGTAAGCGGGCCGGTCACTCATACGGCAAATCTCATCCCAGCTTCTGTCCGACAGCCAGGAGGAGTCCGGGTTCTCTAGCTTGTTCTCCAAACCGACGCCGCCCGTCAGGAAGAACATGAACTCCTCCTGATCCATCTCTTTCTTATCCCTAGAAGACGAGGCGAGGGAAAGAAATGAAAGCAAGATACCGATTATCTCCCCCGGAATTTCACCATTTTATAAAAGCAAGGAAGTGCTTAATGCCTTTTAAAGGGTCTCTGCAATAGACATCACTTAAATCCATGCTACAGAACTGTTTTGCAATGTTGCTAACAATCAAATTGTTTTTTCACACTCGTTCTGGGGGTGTATTTGCAATTTTTCAGTTTTTTATGCTAATGAGAATTTGCTAATTATGCTGATGAGCAAATTTGTGATGTCATCATAGGACCATGCAACAGAACCCCAATTGGTTGTGTACAAAAGCTTTGTGAACAGAAGATTTCTGGTTTTTCCTGCAGACCTATCACTAAACCTGTTGATTTACTGACAAAATGTATACTTCATAATCATTCAGTGAAGAAGTTTTTCATCAAACCTAATCCAGAGGGATAGATTTGCAGTTTGAAAGTTAATGTTTTTCTTGTGTTTTTTTAAATTGTGGGTTCCTGACATGACCTAATTACAATAGCGCCCTCATTTTAAATAGGATATTTTGAAAGGTAAAAAAGATGACCAATATCTGACTCCACAAAGAAAAAGAAGCTTGCCAATATGTTTGTACACTTCAGATCCCTAGATGACAGCAGAACATGAGCTTGACTGTGATATCTATTGGAGAGACCCTTTAAATCATAAAATATCAATTGCACTTGATAAAAACTAGAAAATGTATATAAGACAGAACAATATGTAATCATTGGAATCACGTTTCTCTCGTAAAGGTAAAAGGTTAAGGACAGGTTAAATTATCATTCGTGCGATTTAGATACCTTTCATATGAGTGTTAAAATTTGCTGTTATAATTAGTTGTTATTTTATAAAACTGTAAGAATTTTAACAAACATTTATACACAAAGATATAAACAGTCATCTGAAATATGTCAAAGAAATAAATGAAAAACTAACTAGGAACTTAAAAAAAATGTTTTATACTATACAAAAATGTATCAACTAAATTACAAGATATTAGAATATTTTTGAAGCAAATGTCTTTGATGTGAAATGCAGTTTAAATAGAAACTGATGAAGAGAATACAATGATGAAATCTCGGTAAAATAAAATTCTATGGCAAAGAGAAGAAATGAGATGGCACATGAATTTGTGAGATGCACTTACGCATGCGCTGCTCCTTCGGCACTGGGTAGATGGATAGGAATGATTTGGGAAAAGGGAAAAAAATGGAAATATGCAAAAGAGGAAGGGTGACATTAATAAACATGCACATGAATATTCATTAATGAGGGTTGATGAGGACATGGGAAATTAATTGGGTTTTTTGTCAGTTTGTAGGGGTGATGAAGGGGAGTGGTTGAATGAATATGATTTTTCCAAATTTTTCCAAATTATTCCAAAATGTATCCAATTTTTATGCTTCAGCCTGGCTGGAGTCCCCTACTGTAGCAAAGACTAGTTGACTGTTTGGGAAGGCCACCACCTAAGGGCTGGTTAGCGAAGGTGGTTATAGTCCTGGTACGAGAGACATCCAGGTTTCAGGTACCTGTCCTGTCAAATTGGCTTTGGTATTTTGATAAAAGGCGAAACATTTGTGTTTGCATGTAATGATGAGACCACTAGTCCTTGATTAAATGTTTTAATTTTTATGTGGTGGTGCAACAATTTCACTGCACATTCTGATTGGTATAAACCAGCCAGTCAAGAGTTATGCATGAGAAAATATACCCTGTGTCTGGTGTCTTTACAAATGACAGATAATAAAAATTAAAAAAACCGATACATTTTGAAATGTCTTCAATGAAGCACTTCCGGGTGAGATTGAATTGCTCTACCAGTAAATGCCCAATAAATATAGTCTTCTTTCTTATACAGTAAATGATAGTCTTATTTGTATAAATATGGCTATCATGCAAGGAAACAATACTACACACATGGTACGTATAATGTGTAGGAGATTTTTTCATACAATCAATTGCCATCAAATGCTCTCAAATGCTATCACATGCAATTCAATGGGATCAAATGCAATGCAATGGGAACAAATGTAATAAAATGCAATGAAATGGGATCAAATGCTATCAAATGCAATCCAATGCAATCAAATGATAATTGCTGCAAAAGCTTGCTTCATAAATTCAGTGCACACTGCAATACAAAGACATGGTAACACATGCAGGGTGATTGAAAAAATAATAAAGCTCAAAGTTTGAAAAAGGTTTAATGAGGACAACTTTGGATGGACTGTCAGGGGAATGTGCATGCAATTAGAAATACAATAATCAAAGGTTAAATAAATGGATGTCAAACCAGTTTTTCTATCTCTGCCCCAACCCTTAATTGATACACCATTACTGTTTGTTAGCACCATTGATTAATGGTGAGGTAATTTGATTTTTAAAAACTCCCTTAAAACCCATTTACAATATTAATATCCATGCCACAGTGTAATTTATCATTCTCTGGTTAGCTTTCAAACATCTTAAAATAAATGAGTCGGAATTAGTGCTTTGTTTGGTCACAATGATTACTGTAGTCCCAGAACTGCTGCAACCACGTTTACAATTAGTTGTTTACATCTGAATGAAAACGGGAGTGTGATCCCTGGAGATATACTGCAGTTCATAGTTAATGCTTCTGACTGGTGCCTCCATCTGGCAAGACTAGTTGACTATTTGGGAAGGCAACCATCTAAGGGCTGGATAGCTCCAGATGGGAAGAGCGCTGGTACGCAAAACCTGAGGTCTCTGCCTGAAGTCCCTATCCAGTCAAACTTTCCTTTGTCATTTTTCAACGTTATTTGGTTTCAATAACAAAATTACATCCCAAGTTGGAAGTTTGAAGTTGGCTGGGGAACTGCAAACAGGACTAATTTGTTGTTTGGCCATTTGGAGTAAGTAATTATTGTAGGCCTACCTATGGCTGTTTACAAAATGAAGGCTTAGGCTCGGGCTTATGTCACAGGCATCTAGATCTGTACTTTACAAGCCAACAAACCTTCAAATTCGGCGACAACCTGGATTTTCAGGTTTTGTCAGCTGAAAACGAAGCCTGAGCCCGAGCCTGATCCATGGACTTGCAAAGGGCCTTACGAGACGCGGACTCATATCGCGAACTTACATGAGAATGTTGGTGCACAGGATGAACGAGAAGAGCAGCTTGTCTTTCTCGAAGAGCGATCGGCAGACGTTGCAGTACAAGTTGTAGGTGAAGTGATCGGACAGGTAGCGCAATCTCTTCTCAAGAATCTTGGACTTGTTGCTAAGAAGAAGAATAGTCAAACAAATAAATGAAAATACAAAAAACTGTTGCAAACTGCTGCTAATTAAAATGACCTGCAATACATAAATCTCCAAAGTTAGAAGGTCTGACGTTTCGATCCCAGCAGGACCTTTCTCAGATCAAAGGCCTTTGCGAAAGGCCCTGCTAGGATCGAAACGTCCGGTCCTCTAACTTTTGAAAAAAGAAAACAAAAAATGACTGGGAACTATTGAACAATTTTAAAAAGAAAATGGCCAAGAAACTTTTGACTGGATTAGGACTTCAACCCGAGACCTCAGGATTAACGCACCAGCTGCCTTTCCAGCTGAGCTATCCAGCCCTTATTTAGATGGTAAGAGCGCTGGTATGTGAAACCAGTAGTCCTGAGTTTTCTTTAAGCTTGCTAATAATCAAAAGTCCTAATGATCAGCCAGCCATTGGCGGAGGACTTACCTATCATGGATGGAGTTAATGTAGAGGTTGACAAACCACATGAGTGAGTACTGGTACATGGGATCAATGTTGGGCAGGTCGGCTATGCTGAAGAAGAGGACACTGGAGTGCTTGGCAATGGGACGGTAGCCAGCGCGGGACTCGTTCAGTTTCTTCTCCGTCTCCTCGGCGATCTTCTGCTTCTTGGAGATCTCGTCCGAGAGGACCTGGAGGGAGCAAAGAGCGCGAGGAAAGGAGATACCAATGACTGGTAAGTCTCACGTCATCGTCAAACAACTTTATAAAGTGACTTGAAGGTTTGCACGGTGGAAATGCTATTAGCGGAAGGTCTGCGGTGACACCATGTAGCACTTCTCACTGCACGCTCCAGCACTTTCATCTTGCTTTCCCCTTGCCTATGATCTTGCCATTTTCAAAAGGAATGTCAATTCCTATCTCCGACCTTCCTGAGTCTTTCTCTATCTTCTTCTTTCTCTAGCCCTAATTCCTTGAGTGGCTTTTCAGCCATGTTTTGGGATGATCATCAAATATTTAAAAATATAAACACCGATGATAGTTGGAATCCAGCAGTCTCCTGACAACGGGCAGACTACACACTACTCGAAAGGTCCTGCTAGGATCGAAATGTCAGGTCCTCCTAAAAAAAAAAAAAAAAGAGACTTGTTATGAGCCAAACAATGACCGGGACCAACCTTTGAGGAGTCCAGGATACGGATTGCCGTCTCGTCCTCCAAGATGTTGCCCTCCGATGAGGAGAGCGTCTCTAAGATCTTGTCCTCAATCTCCTTCAGCTGCCTCTTATTGGCAGCACTCTGAAGCACCATGGCCTGTCTCTCCTCCTCCAGCTCCGGTCTGTCGAGACAAAGTATTACTTTTTTTTCAAATTTCAAGCAGGTAGAGGAGCTCAGGTTTAGTGAATCGATGCTCTGCAACTTGAGGTGTCCACTCTCAGATGGGGCCTCTCTTATAGTCAACAATCTTGGATGGTAACTTTAACTTAATTCCTCTCCCTCCCTCCCTCTTCTTCTTTATCCCTTCATATCCCTCTCCATCTCTCTCTCTCTCCCCTCATCCTCCCTCTCCCTCATTTTCCCAATCTCTCCCTCCCTCTCCCTTTCACTCCCTTTGCCTTCCCCTCTCTCTCTCCCTCTCCCTCCTTCTCTCTCCCTCCCTCTCCCTTCCTCCACCTTCCCCTCTCCCTATCTCCCTCCCTCTCCTCTCTCACTATCCCTCCCTCTCCCTTCCCCTCTCTTCCTCTCCCTCCATCCCTGTCCCTCTCCATCCCTCTCCCTTCCCCTCTCTTCCTCCCTCCATCCCTCTCTCCCTCCATCCCTCTCCCTCCCTGCCTCCATCCCCCTCCCTTCCTCTCTCTTCCTCTCCCTCCCTCCATCTCTCTCCCTCCATCCCTCTCCCTTCTCCCTCCCTCTCCCTTCCCCTCTCTTCCTCTCCCTCTCTCCCTCCATCCCTCTCCCTCCCTCCACCTTCCCCTCTTGCTCCCTCTCCCTATCTCCCTCCCTCTCCTAGCTCACTATTCCTTCCCTCTTCCTTCACCTCTCACTCTCCCTCCCTCTCCCTTCCTCTCTCTCTACCTCCCTCTCCCTCGCTCTACCATCCCCTCTCACTCCATCTATCTTCCACTCTCTCTCCCTCTACCTTCCAAAGTTCAACAACTTTTCAGAGGGACAGAATCCATACAAATGCTGATGTGCGTACCTCTCCTTGGCAACCACAATGCCGAGGAGCTGATCCTCAAGGCCGTCGGGGGTAATCATGAAGTTCAGGAGGGAGACTTTGGTGGCAACCTCGGGCAGGTAGTGTGGGTTGCGCAGCTTGGTGGTGATGTAGAAGCGGAAGTCCTGCGAGTACTCAATCACATTCTCCCCAAGACGGATGCACTCAACACCACCTGTTCAAAAAAGTTTTAAAAAGTTGAACGGCACACAACTCTGAAAAAAAGTTTACAATGACCAATCGTAAACGAAACTGAGGAATCAGATCATAAACGTTTACTTCTATGGTCCTTAACAAGCAAAGGACAGACCGACTGGGAACTTTTAAACAAATTGAAAAATTGCCAAAGAAAATTGTGACTGGACTGGGAAGTCTTACATCCCTGTTTGACCATACAGGTATGCGCTTAGAGGGGATCGATAAAGGAGCAGCTTGCTCCAAAAGGGACGAGGAACACACCTTGCTTGAAGGTTTGCTTGAGCAGCAGCGGTTCCAGAGACGGATCCAATTCCTCCCCAACATTCTCCAGCAACAACGGCGTCCCGAACTGAAGGCAGTTCTCCAAGATGCGCATGTAGTCGTTGTCCGTGAGCTTGATGACGGACAGATTGTTGTCCTTCTCGGAGTTCTTGACCCATTTGTTGGCTTGACCCTGAGGGTCGATCATCAGTGGCCTGAGGGAGCGAGAGGACAAGTCCGCCATCAATCAATAACAACTTGCTGCGACGCCATAGATATACTTTGCATCGTGGGTACCCATCACTATACAGATTCAAACTATCCTGTACCTCTATGAGGCAACGATATCATGGAACACTGCTCTCATATCTGGGCAGGTGCATCTGCCTATCACTTGTCCCTGTAGGATCGGGTGCAGAGGCTGGTTATTATAAACCTTGTTGGCAAGGAGCTTGGGTCGTCACTGCAACCCCCCTCGCCCATCGTAGGATGGTCACCACCCTGAGTCTCCTTTATCGATATTTCCATGTAAGGTGTTCCTCTGCTCTTGCCGACCTGGTCCCCCCAGTCAGGACATTTAAGCGAGCAACCAGGCTGTTCGTATCCTCTCCCCCACACACTCTATCTATCCCAAGGTGTAGAACAAACAGGTATCAGAACAGCTTCTTCCCTCGTTCAGCCTCTCTCTGGAATTCCCTTCCTGGTTCATGTTTTCCCCCCCAGCCTACGATCTTGCCTTTTTTAAGAGGAATGTCAATTCCTATCTCCAGCCTTTCTGAGTCTAGTTCCTCTCTAGCTCCTTCTTTCATTAGACTGACTGTACTGTATAACCTTGTTTTTGGCGAATTTGCATTTAAAAACATCGGTGGTCCAGTGGTTAAGATGCCTGCTCTAGAAAGCAGGATTTCATGGTCTTACCATCTCCTGGAGTTGTCGACGATGACACCATTATCTACGGAGAAGGAATCAGTGGGCAGACCGGCGATGTTCCAGGCACGGATCTTAATGGGCTCGCCGAGAGTCTTACTCAGGGAGAACTCAGCAGAGCAGGGGATCTTCTTGTCCTGTTTGTTAGAGATAAGGAGAGTGGATCGCTGCCGTTAGCGTCTGCTGGCAAATCACTGACAAATACGACACCTTTAATAAACAGGGTCTGATTTCACTGGATACCATAGCAGGGATGTAAAATGACCTACAACGTCATTTCCTGAAAATCACTGAAGGCCAATCAATTGCGCGACTCCCAGTGAGCGCTTATGCGACCGAGAGATTCACGACAGGAGTGCAGGCGCCCTTAAGTTTTTAAGGTTTTAACAGATAAAAATGAGCAGTCTGAGATACTTGTCTGACCAAAAAACACAAAAAAACAAAATCACACCATTTTCGGAAATCCGGAAATTTCAGGGAAGTCTTACATCCCTGCGCTTGATAGAGAACAATCAGGTGTACACAGACTTACTAAGCACATCTTGGTCCAGTCACCGGTACATCTATGTCTGAATGCTGACGTGAAGGCACCCAGGTAGGCTATGACACCAGACGATATCAGCACATCACCCATCAAGTTATCATAGACGCTCTGCAAGTTGGCTGCGGCAGCTGTCCATCTATAAAAAAAAACCAGCCCAAAATCTCAAAAGTTAGAGGGCCTGACGTTTCAATCCTAGCTGGACCTTTCTCAAAGAAGAGAAAGGTCCTGCTACTTTATAGACCTGTAAACTGACATGTCCTACACTTGGCTAGCTGGTGTCTCACATGCTGATGAATCTCCCTCACTCCATGATGTAACCAACTCCCTGGTAGTTGTAGTTTATAACTGACCAGCCCTGATACTAGGGTAGCAGAGCAGTGTTAAGCACTAGACCTGAATGGTTGAATAAAACAATGTACGGCACATCTAACAAAACTTACTCTGTGTCAGCAGCGCCTTGTCTCTTTGACTGATCCCATGGGTTAATTCAGAGACCCGAATATAAACCCCACATAACATTATCAAGGTTTTACTGTAGCTGCTATAGCCAACTTCCGTCGTCGAGAAGGGGGTTAGGACTGACCTGCTCTTCTCTCCTCCTAGACCACCGATCAGCTTCTCGGCTCTGACCAGCTTCTTGGCGCACAGGTCCACCTGCTGTTCCAGCTGTTCCTTCTTGTCCGTCATGTCCTTGAACTGCTGCTTCAGGCTGGCCAGCCGTTCCTCCACGGCACGCAGCTCAGACCGCTTGGCTGCAAGGGAGAGATACAAAATGCAGCTGCCATCAAAGAACTCAGTGGCCAACTTCGCAAAATGGTAGTTTATGGCGTAACTCCACTCACGCCGTATCTTATTTGCGCAAGTTGCACAATAACTTTATTGAACAATTGGCAAAGAAAACTTTGACAAATACAACACCTTTAATAAACAGGGTCTGATTTTAAAAAACTGGCAAAGAAATCTTTGACTGGACAGGGACTTCAACCCGAGACCTCTGGATTAATGTCCCAGTGCTCTTCCAGCTGGGCTTCCCAGCCCTTAGATGGCGGCCTTCGCCTGAGAAGGAATGGACGAACATTGCTAGTCGGACCGACTCTTACCGTTCAGGAGCGTCATGGTCTCACTGAGGTCGGCCTCAGCCTCCTTCAGCTTCTCCTTCTTGGGGGCTACCACCTTGGCCACGCGATCATACACCTCCATGGCCAGCACCCACTTGCACAGGCCGTCGGCGGCCGAAGAGGCTTTGGCCACCTTGACCGGATCAAACTCCGGGTTGGGCATGAACTCGGCGCGGATCTTCTTCATAATGTGAGGCTGGGGAAGGAAACGATGAACATTTTTGTAATGATTCTCCTGGGTAAGTTCCTACGAAGGACTAACTTTGAGACTGAACTCCAATGGGTTAGCCCGACCGACAAAAGTAATCGTTTGGACACCTTTTTTTTTTAGCACCAGAGGCTGTACTTACTGCGATGTTATCCCTGTCGTATGTCTTGAGCAAATTCAAGAAGTTCATGTCTCCGACTAGCTTCTTAGACGGGCCCCAGAAGTCTAGTATCTTGCCTCCCGTGCCCGACGGGTCGTTGATTTTCTCCGGTTTGATGTCCCTCATGACGCAGACTGCAGCCATGACCAGCTTGACTCCGGACGGAGGGTTTTTCATGGTCTTGACGACTGCAATATCGGCAGGCTGATAATAAAGAGGTCACAGGAAGTAAAAATAAAGATAGGATAAAGATAAAGACATCTTTTTTAAGGCACCAGTACTCTGCCAACCAAATTATCCAGCCCTTAGCTGAAGTATCTTTGATGGGATGGGCAGATGGGGATAGAAGTCTGAGGCAATTATAACTGGCAAAGTTCGGCTGCTTACAGGAAGCAATTAACAGCCTCTTCGTCAGTGTTTGCAAATATAGTTTGATTTTACAATGGTAAAAAACAAAATTCAATTAGAGTTTTCTCTTCTTCTTTTTTCCCCAAAAGATAATTGCTTAGTGCAAAGGGTTTGGTAAAATCAATTTTTTTTTTTTTTTCTGTTTTCTCACCTTGAGTGTATTCAGGGCAGCCAGAGCTGCCTCTAACGCTGGGATAGCTTCGGCCAGCTCACTCTCACACTCGTCCTTAAGAGCCTGGGCGGAGGCTGCCTGTATGTTGGCCTGCTCCTCCTCCTTTCGGACGGTCTCGCTGGTAGCAGCGACTTCCACCGATTCCTTCTCGATGATCTGCACACATACAGGGGGACATGAAAAGAGAGAATTAAAAAAATGCGTTCTGCCTTTCATCAAGATTCAAAATTGGATCAAAAGGCAGAGCGACAAGAGGGTGAACAAACAAATAGGAAGGGGAGAGGAAATAGGGACACGGATGACAGAGAAAAAAAAAAAAAAAGGATAGCTGGTAGGGTGGGGTCAAAGGGAAGGGCAGGGGGTAGGGTAGGGATTAGGTACCAGTAGTAAAGGGGGAAAGATCAAAGGGAAAGGGTCAAGTAGAAGATTTGAGGTGACACTGTGTAAGTTCTCTTTTGAGACAGAGTGTGGCTCTGAAAAGAGCAGGCACAGGCAGCTTACACATCTCTTCTGAGACAGAGTGTGGCTCTGAAAAGAGCAGGTACTGGTAGCTCACACATCTCTTCTGAGACGGAGTGTGGCTCTGAAAAGAGCAGGTACTGGCAGCTCACACATCTCTTCTGAGACAGAGTGTGGCTCTGAAAAGAGCAGGTACTGGTAGCTCACACATCTCTTCTGAGACGGAGTGTGGCTCTGAAAAGAGCAGGTACTGGTAGCTCACACATCTCTTCTGAGACGGAGTGTGGCTCTGAAAAGAGCAGGTACATGTAGCTCACACATATCTTCTGAGACAGAGTGTAGCTCTGAAAAGAGCAGGTACTGGTAGCTCACACATCTCTTCCGAGACAGAGTGTAGCTCTGAAAAGAGCAGGTACATGTAGCTCACACATCTCTTCTGAGACAGACTGTGGCTCTGAAAAGAGCAGGTACTGGTAGCTCACACATCTCTTCTGAGACGGAGTGTGGCTCTGAAAAGAGCAGGTACTGGTAGCTCACACATCTCTTCTGAGACAGAGTGTGGCTCTGAAAAGAGCAGGTACTGGTAGCTCACACATCTCTTCTGAGACGGAGTGTGGCTCTGAAAAGAGCAGGTACTGGTAGCTCACACATCTCTTCTGAGACAGAGTGTGGCTCTGAAAAGAGCAGGTACTGGTAGCTCACACATCTCTTCTGAGACGGAGTGTGGCTCTGAAAAGAGCAGGTACTGGTAGCTCACACATCTCTTCTGAGACAGAGTGTGGCTCTGAAAAGAGCAGGTACTGGTAGCTCACACATCTCTTCTGAGACGGAGTGTGGCTCTGAAAAGAGCAGGTACTGGTAGCTCACACATCTCTTCTGAGACGGAGTGTGGCTCTGAAAAGAGCAGGTACTGGTAGCTCACACATCTCTTCTGAGACGGAGTGTGGCTCTGAAAAGAGTCGGCATCTCGGGCAGTGTGTACTCTTTCACCAACAAGAGACCGGATGGAGTCAGACGAAACAAGAGCTCTGCCCGGTTCTGCTTACCACCATCATCTTCTGGTTCTCGTCGGCAGCCACCACCAGCTGGGGCTGGAGTTCCTTCAGCTCGATCTGCATGGAGCCCACCTGGGACTCGGCAAAGGCTAGCTTCTCCAGGCCCACCACGTAGCGGCGCTTGGCCCGCATGGTCTCGTCCCGCTTCTTGCCCAGCAGGGTCTTGAAGGCCGAGATCAGCTCCAGGTAGGACGTGGGCGTCACGTAATTGTGACGCCCCAGCTCCTCTAAGAAACTGAAGGAGAGATTTGGGTCCAACAAATTTAGCACAGAGAAAAAACAAACCGACTCATCACAGTGATAAACTGACCGAAGATAAAGTTACTCAACAGCCATTAAACAAAATAATGCCATGTGATTTTGTTTCTAGAATTTTCGTATATCTCAAAAGTTAGAGGACCTGAGGTTTCAATCCTAGCAGGACCTTTCTCAATTTAGGCCTTTTCTCTTGCCTTTGAGAAAGGTCCTGCATGGCTGCATCAATTCTGATTGATATCAATTTTTTTTTTAATTTGTTCAAAAGTTCCCAGTCAGTTTTTCCTTTATTTGTATTCCTTTGTTTGTTTGACATGATATAATTATGATCAGGGATGTAAGTGGCCGACAAAGTCATTTCCTGAAAATCACCGAAAGCCAATAAATCGTTTCAACTGCGAGTGAGCGCTTATCTTTAGGGTTTTAACCGATACAATTGAGCAGTTTGAGATACCAGTTTGATATAAAATCACAAGACCAAAAAGTAAACAAACAAAATCCAAAATCACCAACAAATAAATAAATAAAAAAATACATTTAAGAAAATAAAAAACAAAACAAAAATTAAGAAGTTTCAGATACCAGTTTGACATAAAATAAATAAATAAAACATTAAAATTACAAAAAAAAAAATATATATAGATATTTTTTTTTTTAAATCACGCCATTTCCGAAAATCTGAAAAAAATCACGCCATTTCCGGAAATACGGAAATTTACGGATGGCTGACTGAACGTACCTAAATGACAGGTTCCTCGCACCGGTGTGGAAGTGCTTGCAGATGTCGACAACCTCGTACCGCTCGTTGTCTTGCATCTCCACTGTCTCCAAGAACTTGTTGGCTACCCGCGTCAGAGCATCCTCGGGCCAGGCCTAGAGACAGGGAGAGGTCGGACCAAAATGAAAGGCAAAAGAACCCTGGAAAAAATCTGTCGGCGAGGATTCCAATCAACTCCACTAAACTGGAGGTCTTGTCATCAGAGGGTCTCTAAGAAAGTGGAGGTCTGGTCATCAGAAGGTCTCTAAGAAAGTGGAGGTCTGGTCATCAGAAGGTCTCTAAGAAAGTGGAGGTCTGGTCATCAGAAGATCTCTAAGAAAGTGGAGGTCTGGTCATCAGAAGGTCTCTAAGAAAGTGGAGGTCTGGTCATCAGAAGGTCTCTAAGAAAGTGGAGGTCTGGTCATCAGAAGGTCTCAAAGAAAGTGGAGGTCTGGTCATCAGAAGGTCTCTAAGAAAGTGGAGGTCTGGTCATCAGAAGGTCTCTAAGAAAGTGGAAGTCTGGTCATCAGAAGGTATCTAAGAAAGTGGAATGGGTCCAGGATGATTGAGTTTAGTGGGCTGAAGGTTACTAGCTAATTTGTAAGAGGTCTAGATAGTTCAGGGGTGACTAATATACAACACTACCAACCTGGAACCAATCGATGGTGCAGCAGTTGATGAGAGATGGGAACTGGCGGAGACGATTCCGGAAGGCATCGCCGATTGGCGAGAAGGCGATGATGACGTGAAGGTTCTCACGGCAACGGTTGACGAAGAAAGCAAAGAGGGCCAACGGACTGAAGTCGGCATTCTTATCGCCGGCTTGGGCAATGGGTCGGACAGCCTACGGCAAAATAAAAGCGGATTGTTGAAAAAAAGGATGTTGATATTCAATTCAACTCAATCAATTTTTTTAAATGTGTACATACCGGTAATTCAAATAACAATGATGTAATTTCAAGGAGTCAATTATGCACTAACGTCCACTCAAAATAGAATGATGCCCGATGAAAAAAATTCAGGCAGCTCACGTGGGATTCGAACCCATGACTCCTGCTGTCTAGTGCAGATTTCTTAACCTTACCACTTGACCACCGAGCTGGTGGAGGTCGTGTGGCGGATTCAAATAATTGATAGTGATGGGTAACGAGTTGCATCTTTGTCGAATACATAAAGGCAATAATGAAATATTAATGCTTTGCAATCATCGCAAACGCCAAAATCGATCGCTAAGACTGAAATCCAACGCAACGTAGCGATCGGTGTACCACTAAATTGCGATGGATTTCAGACTGGAGATCGATTTTGTCAATTGCGATGATTGCAAAGCGTTAGTGAAATCGGCTCCAGGTCAACTGAGAGTAGACGTCTCTAATACCTCCATGATCTCCTGTTTCTCGTCCACGGCGTACAGGTTTGGCACCTCGCCCGTGTTGAGAAGATTGTCGATATCCTCCAGGAAGGACTCCTCTTTGATCTGGGTGTCCGTGATCAAGAAGACCGTGGTCTTGCCGAAAGCTCCGGCATTCTTCAGTAAAGTCTGCAAAAAAAACCCAAAATTAATTTAAGTGGACAATGAATTCCAGTTTTTTTGCATTGGCAAACAAAAAGTGGAAAGCATTTTGTTGTTCCACGCAATGACATCCGTTAAAAAAGACTCTAAAAAAAGTGAGGGGATATTGATTCCGACAATAAAACTTGCCACTATTTTCTTGTCAGTTTGTTCAATTGCCATTACATGGAAGAGATTTAAGGGGGTTTCTTTTAGCAAGGATGTATGTCAAGTTTGATATCTATCTAAAGTACATTAGATATCGGCAAAGACTAATTGACTATTTGGACAGGCTGCCATTTACAGGCTGGATAGCTCAGATGGTAAGAGCGCTGTTACACAGAAACCAGAGGTCACAAGTCCGGTCAAAAGTTATCTTTATTCTTTTAAAATTCTTTTCATATTTTGTGAAGGCCGCCATCTAAGGGCTGGATAGCTCAGGTGGGAGGACCGTTAGTACGCAAAACAAGAGGTCTTAAAAGTTAAAGGGCCTTTGAGAAAGGTCCTCCTAGGATCAAAACGTCTGGCCCTCTACCCGCCCTAACTTTTGAGATTCATGTATTGCAGATCATTGTAGTCAGTGGGCAGTTTGCAACAGTTTTTATATTAACTAAAAGTTATCTTTGCCATTTTTCAAAATCATTCAACAGTTTTTCTCTTTATTTGTTTGACTTAAACAGGATGACTTCTCCTTCTCCGCAAATATTTGGGAATCAAAGCTCTGACAGGGTGGTAAGGATACTGAGTATTTTTCCATTATCAAGAGAATTTCCCAACGACATCTTTACCTTCAGGTCTTCCCTCCACTCGTTCTTGCCGTAGCTCTTGGAGATCTCTGGCTGGAAGAGATGAAAGCCGGCCATGCTGGTGGCCAGACGGGTCAGCGACTGGCGACCGCTGCCCCCGACACCCACCAGCATGGCGTTGCCACCAGGCTGCTTGAGCACGCGACTGATACGCGAAAGATGCTCAAGCACGTACCTGGATATAACATCAGAGTTTGGGAATTACATCAGGGGATTAGACAGGAATGACGCTTAACGGCAAAATTTACATTTACTTCACATTTTTTTGTCATCATGGCATTGTAATGTAGATAAAAACCCAGTGTATTTAAAGCCCCTTCACAACATTGATAAGATCGAAAAACAGAAATGTTCACAGATTTACATGAAACTTATACAGTTTGAAGATGGTTAGAGTAGAAACCTCACACTGAAAATGCATTTGAGAAAGGTCCTGCTAGGATCAAAACGTCAGGCCCTCTAACTTTTCAGATTTATGTACTGCAGGTCATTTTAGTCAGTGAGCAGTTTGCAACAATTTCTGTATTAACTTAAAATTCAAAATCTTACGTCGGATAAAATGGTGGCAATTTGTCGGACCTTAAATCACGCGTTGTGATTGGTCAATTTGTCAAGGAGCTTGGCCTACTGGATCGGTGTATTAGATATCACGGAAACGGAATCACTGCCTCAGACTTCAGTCTCACCTGAAGATGACGAGGTTCATGCCCGTCTTGTGAGTGTTGTTGTACTCCTCCAGGCCGACCTCCACCACCCGGTTGAACTCCTCCACCGACTGTACCTCCTCGTAGACCTTGTCCTCGGGCTCCGCGTCCACGTTCATGTAGTCGCCGAACATCAGACTGCGCATGTCGTCTTCGCAGACCGCCCGCCCGTCGGCCAGGTGCTCGAAGACGGTGTCAAAGCTGTCCTTGAAGATGTCCTTCACCAAGGACTTGGTGATGCTGAGAAAGGACGGAAGAAAGCATGGACCAGTCATTGGGATGTTACCAATTGTTTATCATTGGCTGTTAATGGTTGAATCGCTTCTGACTGACGCCCCCATCCCCGGCAAAGATTAGTCGACCATCTAAGGGCCGGACAGCTCAGATGGAAGATCACCAGTACATCAATCCAGTGGTCTCGGGTTCTAGTCGCGGTCCAGTCACAGTTTTCTTGGCCAATTTTTCAATTACTACAATTGTTGAATTGTTGTTCATTTTACTGAAATGAACTAGTGAAACGATTGGAAGAATTCATTCTACGATACAATGCCCAATGCAATGTTGCAAATCCAAAGACAGATATCTCTAATCAACCAGATTACTCTTGGCACAGCTTTGCCTTTGAGAAGGGTCCTGCTAGGATCGAAACGTCAGGCCCTCTAACTTTTGAGATTCATGTATTGCAGGTCATTTTAGTCAGTGAGCAGTTTGCAACAGTTTTGGTATTAACTACTTGCAAACAAATAATGCTTTTTATTTTTCCGCCACAATTGACTTACTTAAAATTTAGTGGGCCTGACGTTTCGATCCCAGCAGGACCTTTCTCAAAGGCAGAATAACTTACATAACAAAATATCACTGTGCCATTTTTTTTAGAGTCTCTTATCAATAGAGAGAGAGAGAGAGGGCAACTCACTCGAAGAGCCAGAGTCGGTCCTTGTCCTCCACCAGCCTGTCATAGAAGACCCGGAAGACCTCGTGCACCCAGAGCCGGGTGAAGACCCTCTTGTTCTCCACCGCCTGCTTCTTGACCAGCAGCACGCCCATGATGACGCGGGCAAAGTCCCGCAGGTTGAAGGTGTAGTGGGACTTGGCCGGGGTGGGCAGGAGGTTGGCCATGGCCTGCTTGTAGATCTCCATCGTGCCCGCCACCACCTGTGTGCCGGCGACCAAGACGTCCGGAGCAAACTCGTTGGCCTACATCAATATACAGGAGAAACAAAATCTCGATAACAATGGAATAAGACTTTAGGCTATGCGTGGTGGAAGTACTAAGTACTAAGTTTTTTCCTTATACGGCAGTTAATGGTTGAATTGCTTCTGACTGGCGCCCCCACCCCAGCAAAGACTTAGTTGACTATTTGGGAAGGCCACCATCTAAGGGCTGGATAGCTCAGATGGAAAAGTAGTCAAAGTTTTCTTTGCCAATTGTTCAATTTGGTTCAAAAATTCCCAGTAAGTTTTTCATTTGTTTGTTTGACTTGCGTGATCCCCAAACTGCTGTAGCCAGGTTTACAACAATTGGGTGTTTGCATCTGAAAAAAGCGGAGGTGTGATCCCTGGAGATATACGGCAATTAATGGTTGGCCGGTAAATGGTTGGTCGGTAAAAGTAACTTAAACTTAAACTGGGACTTAAACTGGGAAAAGTAACCATCGTCTTGGTTACTTTGACCAAAATAAGTCCAGTGGAAATGCGACATAAGTTTGTCGGAAGATAGTAGTGGTTCTTTACCTTGAGGTAGTAGCTGACGATGGTGCTGAATATCCTCTGCATGGTGTCATCGTTGAACGGCGTGATGCCGATGATGTTGAAGTGACGCAGGAATCTCGAGGTGACCGGGTTCCTGCCGCCTCCGGGCGGTCCCATGGCGGTCAGAAACTGGACGTCTGTCAGCACAATCTTGGTAGTGTCCTTCTTGTCATACCTAAACAGTGACATTCATGAGTACATTCAATTATTAACCAACTTGTGCCGGGACCTCCGAATTCAACAAGGCTATAAAGCCACTCAAGGTTATTATTAGAAGCTAAGGGAAGGAGATAGAGAGGAACTCAGGAAGGCTGGAGATAGGAATT
This sequence comes from Luidia sarsii, assembly GCA_949987565.1. Taxonomy (NCBI): domain Eukaryota; kingdom Metazoa; phylum Echinodermata; class Asteroidea; order Paxillosida; family Luidiidae; genus Luidia; species Luidia sarsii. The sequence continues at coordinate 6,831,928 of OX465103.1, read as the reverse complement.
AACATTCCTCTTAAAAAGGGGCAATATCGCAGGCAGGTAGAAAACATGAACTAGTTCATCATTGAGTTACCGGCTCTTTTTTGAAAGAGAAGTGCTACATGGTGTCACCGCAAACCTTCCACTTTGAAGATTTAGTCTGGTACCCTGGACAATTGATACTCACCAGTTTCCGTGGTCAAAGTACTGCCTGAGGAGCTCAATAGGAGGCTGGGCACCGTACACCTCCCTGGCAGGCATGTTTAGATCGTCCACAAAGATGACAGACTTCTTGCCCATGGGTGGGCCGAAGACTCCCTTGCGTCTCTTATCCAGTTTTGACATGATGATATCCTACCAAAAAAAAGACCAAAAAATCTAAATTCAATCTACCCTTTTAAAATCGTAAAAAATAGCAAATAAATTTGCCTAATTGAAAAATTGGCAAAGAAATTTGTTTGACTGGACAGGGACTTGAATCCGAGACCTCTGGATTAACGTACTGTTGCTCTTCCATCTGAGCTATCCAGCCCTTAGATGGTGGCCTTCCCAAATAGTCAACTCGTCTTTGCCGAGGTGGGGGCGCCAGTCAGAGGCAATTCAACCATTATCTGCCGTATATCTCAAGGGATCACACCTCCGCTTTCATTCAGATGCAAACAACCAATTCTTGAAAAACCTGGCAACGGCTCTCCGAAAGAAAGGAGAGAGGAAAGGAAAAGGGTTCTTACTTGGGTCTGTCCAGCGCTGGTCTGGGCTGAGAAGTTGATGAAGAGAGGTAGGAACTCATCCTTAGAGAGATTGTTCATCAATTTATCCTTGACGTAAACACTCTTGCCTGTCCCAGTGGGTCCAACAAACATGATAGCTCTGCAAAATAACAAATTGGCAAAAGCCATCTTAATTCTTCTTTTTTTAAAGACTTTTTCCCCCCCTTTTCCAATATCAAAACCAATGGAAATGGTACAGTCAAATAAAAAAATTTCACCAAACTCATCGTAGCTTACGACCAATCGCAAGACGATGAGCGATGCACAGAAACCATATGGCACAACTTACGACGGGTTTAAATATCCATTGTAAGTTGAGTTACGGTGCGTCATAAGGCTTTGTGTAATCTGCCCCAGGTAACTTTTACCGAGTCGATGAGTCCAGTGGAAGCGCGCAACTCCGTAAACCGCGACTTCAGTCAATTGACAGCCTGTGTGGTGGCACGACCACACGCTGTGCACGGTTTCTGCATACACGGCGCGCACTGCAATCAAACCCCTTCAAGGCAGTGGCCAAAAGTGGTTTTAAATTTTGCAGGCATTGCGGAACCAAAAAGATCACACCACATTGTCAGCTCAGTTACTTTCACCACCCTCTCGGTTAAGTTTCCCGACTCAAAAACTCCAAGTGCAAAACGGCGGAAAAGATTTACCCATTAGAAATTTAGCCATCTCGGATATATTTCCATTTTTTTTAAGGGAAATGCAGCTTTAAGATAGTGCCACTCAAGTTGACTACATACCTCTTGTGTCTGATGGAGATGTCCATAAGGTAGGTATAGCGAGCAGTGTCCATAGTGGGTACTATGATTTCCTGCACCTTACGTCCCTCATCAATAGACACACCCTTGATGGTATCGTTCCAGTGAATCCACTTGCCTCGTGCTTTGAACTAATAAACCAATAATATTGGGGGGGGGAAATTAGTCTGCAGTATTCCCAAAGTTTTTCAATAATTAATTTAATTCATTTATTCCCACAGGTTTCTCAATCACACAATCTCAATTTCCATGGTTACCGTGGTTACGTGATGAAAACTTTGTAGGTACCCACTGAGGGGCAAAGATTATGATTGATGTTGGACCATGATGGATTCGTGCAAATGGTGTGTAGGGGCTTTTAAGGCTGGTAAGCATGTGGTTTTTTTTCTCCAAAAGTCATTTTAAAATGACCGTTGGAAAGTCATACAAAATTCAGCTTTCCATGAAAATGCCAGCATTCCAAGCACTAAAAGTTCACAGCATAACTGATGCTGGTATTTACTTCCACTTGAGTAAGTTACTTTAACCAAATTTGTCAGGTCGAAATTTGAATTTGTGCAAATGGTGTGTAGGGGCTTTAATATGAAACTCATTTGTTTCATCGACGATTCCCGATCAGATACTCACGTCGTACATGTAGTCGTACACCAATCCGTCGGCCGGGAAGGGCACTTCGAGCTTGGTGCCCACTTCCCCCGGGTAGGGGTGCTCCTCGTTCTTGCCGGACAGAACGTCTCGGACGAAGCTGTCGAACTTGGCCCGGCCGTCCGTGTCGACCACCGCCGCCACCGACCAGACCAAGGAGAAGAAGACGGTAGACTGCGAGGGCAAATAAGGGGGAGACAGGAGTGGAGATGAGGGTACTGGGCATACAATCACTTGGCCTGGGGGAGGTTTGCTTGTCCGTCTGAGCTGGGAGAAGCCGTGTATGAAGCATCTTCGGACTAAGGCCTCAATCTCCAGGAGGGAATGACTATATCACAGTCTATATTCAATGTAAATCACTTCAATCTCTCTAATTATTGTATATCAGATATGAGGGTACTGGGCGTAGAATCACTTGGCCATGGGGGAGGTTTGCTTGTCTATCTGAACCAGGAGAAGGCGTGGATGAAGCATCTACGGTCTAAGGTCCAAACCTCCAGGAGGGGAATGACTATATCACAGTCTATATTCAATGTAAATCACTTCAATCTCTCTAATCATTGCAATCAGATATGAGGGTGGAGGGGAATGACTTTATCACAAAGTCTCTATTCAACGCAGGTCACTTCAATCTCCCTAATCATTGTATATCAGATATGAGGGTACTGGGCATAGAATCACTTGGCCTGGGGGAGTATGCTTGTTCATCTGAACCAGGAAAAGCCGTGGATGAAGCTTGCGTCTATGGACTAAGGTCTCAACCTCAAGGAGGGGAATGACTTTATCACATAGTCTTTAATTAACGCAGATCACTTCATTCGCCCAAATCATTCTATATCAGAATTATTAATAAAATTAGTCAATGAATAAATAAGAGAAAGGTCCTGCTAGGATCGAAACATCATGCCCACTTAATTTTGAAATTTGCATTTTGGTAATTTTAGTCAGTAAGCAGTTTCCAAATTTTTTTAATATCACATGAATAAATAAATATATAGGTAAAATAATGTCTAAATCACATTCTGAATAATTGACAGAGACTTACAATAATCCAGGTCCTTAGGTGCTTGAGATCTGTGTCAGTTTTCATGTTCTCAGCGAGGAACATGTTGACAAAGTACATGAGTGATCTGGCTAAGTTGTTGGTGCTCGTTGGTACATATTCCTGCAAAAGTTGAGAAAATAGGATAAAGAATGAAAGCTCTTTGAAATCTGTACATTAGGTTATTCTACTCAGCAAGATTTCATTCAAAGGGTTTTCACAAAGCCTTAGGATGCATCGTCACTCAACTTATAATAGATAACCCTTCGTAAGTTCAAAGGGGATGTACGGTTTCTGTACATTCATTCATTCATTGTCTTGCGACTGATCAAAAGTTTATATGAAAGACTTGAAGGTTTGAATGGTTTGAAGAACCAAGAGGGAGGATTGTGATGACACCGTCGTCTACTTCAGCTTCGTTTTTGAATGTTATACAGCGTTTTGAAGAAAAAAATCCAGAGATTCAACTTCAACAAAGAATTCCAGCCTGTGTTTTCAGCTTTTGGATCACTGAGACGAAGCTGGATCCGAAGCCTAAGCCAGGTTTTGGAAAAGGTCCCATGGAGTCACCGCAAGCCTTCCACTTGAGTTTTGATGAAATCGATAGCAGGATGCCACTGGCAGGGATGTAAGTGACCGACAAAGTCATTTCCTGAAAATCACTGCAGGCCAATAGATTATGCGACTGCGAGTGAACGCTTACGCAACCGAGAGATGCGACTGCGAGTGAGCGCTTATGCAACTAAGAGATTCATGGCAGGGGTGCAGGCGCCCTTCAGTTTTTAGGGTTTTAACAGATTAAAATGAGCAGTTTGAGATACATTTTTGATACAAAATTAAAAAAATTAAAAATCACACCACTTCCGGAAATCCGGAAATTTCCGGATGTCTTCCATCCCTGCATCGGGGACAAAAAGCGTTACCTTTGTGTGCCTGTGCACAAAGTCAATGGAGGGCTCCAGCAGCCAATCAAAGAGAGCGATGAAGAGCGGCTCCTCCTTCTTAAGGGTCTCGGGAAGATCGTTCAGCCAGGAGCGGAAGACGGGGCGCCAGCCGAGGTTAGACGGTTCCAGGTAGATCATACCGCAGCGACTGACAGTGGCAGGCTGGGGGGAGGGCAAAGTTCAAAGGTCAATCAAAGACTCAAACGGATGACGATGAGACAAGACGAACAATTCAAGACGGGTTCATTGGCACCACTCGATACACTCAAAAGTTTGTGCTTGGAGATTTGCCAAATAGTCCACTAAAAAAAAAGAAATTCAAGCAGCTTGTGTGGGATTCGAACGTCACAACTGTCTAGTGCAGACGCCTTAACCTTTGAGCTGGTTGAGGTCTCTGTGCATTCAAATTTGTGTCGCGGTGGACAACACATTCATTTATAGGTATGATATTGTTGGGTCAGTGCAAAAAAATGTTTTTCATTCGTTTTGACATCTTTTTGTTCAAAATAACTTGAACTTAATGAGTATGTTTTTTAAAATAATCCAAAAAACTGCTGCAAACTGCTCACTGACTAAAATGACATGCGATACATTAATTTCAAAAGTTAGAGGGCCTGACGTTTGGATTCAAGCAGGGCCTTTCTCTAAGGCAAAGACCAAGACCTTTCGCTATTCGTTACTCAAGAGACTCACCGAGGCTTGAGACAAGTCCATGCACTCGAAGATGAGACTCATGCAGTTGGACATCTGGATGATCTCGCCGCTCATCAGGCAGAGTTTCTTGTTGTCGTCCAGCACCGTGTTCATGCTCTCAATCCACAGCGTGTCGATGGGCCCGTCAAAGATGACCCACTTGCGGTCCGGGGTGTCGGTGGAGGCAAACTCACGGAAGGTATTGGCAACCACTCCGTCGGTCCACTGCGGACGGGGATTAGGATCAAATGTTTTTAAAGTCAAACAAACCACGGAAAAACTTATTTGAAAAAAGAAAATTTTGACTGGACCGGGACTTCAACCCGAGACCTCTGGATTAACGTGCCAGTGCTCTTCCATCTGAGCTATCCAGCCCTTAGATGGTGGCCATTCCAAATAGTCAACTAGTATTTGCCAGGGTGGGGGTACCAGTCAGAAGCAATTCAACCATTAAGTATATCTCCAGGGAGATATATTGGCAATCTTTGCCAATTGTTTACCTTTATGGCCTACCAGTTGACTATTAGGGAAGGTCCCCATCTGAGGGCTGGATAGCTCAGATGGTAAGAGTACTGGTATGTTAATCCAGAGGTCTCGGGTTCAAGTCCCAGGTCCAGTCAAAATTTCTTTGCCAATTTTCAATTTTCAAAACTCGCTGAACAAATCGGGAACAATAAATACCTGTGAAAATGAATCAATAAGAGTACACTAAATTGTTCAATTGATTCAAAAGTTCCCAGTCAGGTTTTACTTTGTTGGTTTGACTATGAAAAGAGATTGTTTAGAGATTACCTCGTGAGAGACGGGATCGAACTGGCCAAAGAGCTGGCCCATGGTGATAGCCTTGGGGTTGACTGTCCGATACAGTGCCTTCTCCTCCTCATTCAGACCCTTCTCGTTCAGCAGGGTCAGCGTGTCGGCCAGGACGTGCAGAACCTCCGTCTTGCCGGCAAACGGCTCGCCCACCAGCATGAACCTTGGCAAAGGAATAATGCAGAAGACAGATTACAAATAATGGACAAGGTATGCAACTGGCTCTGCCAAAAAGGCCCTTAAGTCTAGAAAGAAAACAAGGAAGGTTAAGGTTTACTTTTAGGAATGTACTGAAGATGATGAACTAATCAATTTCTTCCCTCGGAATTCCTTCCCTGGAATTCCCTTCCTGGTTCATGTTTCCCCCAGCCTACGATCTTGCTCTTGTTAATAAGAGGAATGTCAATTCCTATCTCCAGCCTTCCTGAGTCCCTCTCTATCTCCTTCTTTCCTTAGCCCTTAACCTTGAGTGGCTTTATAGCCTTGTATTGGGCAAATTTGCATTTTTATTTTTATTATTATAATTTGTTTAATTCTCTCTATTTCCTTCTTTCCTTAGTCCTTAACCTTGAGTGGGTTTATAGCCTTGTTTTGGGCGAGTTCGCATAAAACATGTTAAAAAAAACACTAGCAGCTTCTGTGAGAGGCAACAGATGCAACCTACCCGTGACGCACGATCATCATCTCGTAGGTCTGGATCAGCTTCTCCCTGAAGGCGTCCACGCACTGCAGGTTCCTCTTCCGGCAGATTTCCTCCACGGCCTCCATGAAGACCTGGTAGTCCGCCTTGGGCAGGACCACGCCCGGGAACAGATCCGAGATGATGCCCTCAAACAAGGGGATGTCGTGGGACAGAAACTTGGGCAGGTTGACGTCAATGATGGATCGCAGTAGCTGCAAAGGATAGCCGACGGCGAGATCAGTCAGTGATTAATTAAAGGACATGAATTCACTCACCTCTGGCTTAGTCTACCAGCGCCGGTAAATTAAGCAAAGATCTTGGTTTCAAGCCGAGATGCATGTAGTCAAATTTTCTTTGCCACTTTGGCAAAGACTAGTTGACTTTTTTGGAAGGCAGTCTTTAAGGGCTGGATAGCTCAGATGGTTAAAGCACTGGAACAGAAAGCCAGAGGTCTCGGGTTCAAGTCCTACTCCAGTCAAATTTCTGTTTACCATTTTTTCAAAATTAAACAAATCCATAAAAAAGACAGAACTTTTGAACAAATTTAAAAAATGGTGAAGAAAAAGTTTTTGGGACCATTTTATTTTAATTTGTCTAAATTATTCATACTGTTTATACAGTTTATAATGACTTTGTTTGATTTCAATTTATTAAAAAAAAAAACAATTGAAATGATTAATTTAGAAAGAAAGGATATCCGTTTGGTACTTACGAGGATATCCTCGCTCTCATTTGGGAATTTCAGTTTCAGATTTCCCGCAGCGGCCAGCACAGCCTTGACGGCTCGCATGCCGTAGTCGTAGTGGAACTGGGAGGAGAGCTGCTCGGAGCAGAGCCGGTACGTGGTGACGATCTTCACGGAGAGGTTGCGGGCGTCGATGAACCCGTAGGAGTACAGCATGATCTCGCCAATCATGGCGTAGTCGGGAACCATCATGGCCACGGTTCGGAAGAGCACCTTGAGGAGGGAAAGGAAAGAGTTTGATGAGTAAAGGTATATATATATATATTTTTAAGGCCTGATACAACATTGGTAAAGGTTGTATTACCTCAGTTTGTATGTTAAACCATTAAACATATCCCCAAAAAACAAGACAGTGAAGTTTTTAGCTCAAACGATAATCTGAGAAAGGAGAAAAGAGCAAAAAAGCGCCACTTTTTTCGCACCAACCTGTGAGAGATGAACGGAGATATTTCATTAGGATCGAAACATCAGGCCCTCTTTTTTTTCAGATATTTAATAAGGATCGAAACGTCCAGTCCTCCTATTTTTGAGATATTTTATTGGGATCAAAACGTCAACCCCTCCTCTTTTTTAAATATTTCAAAAGTTAGAGGGCCTGACGTTTCGATCCTAGCAGGACCTTTCTCAAAGGCAGAGGTAACTATTTGTTTGGATTGAAATGTCAGGCCTTCCTATTTTTTAGATATTTTATTAGGATCAAAACCTCAGGCCCTCCCCTATTTTTGAGAGATTTGTTTGGATTGAAACGTCAGGCCCTCCTATTTTTGAGATATTTTGTAAGGATCGAAATGTCAGGCCTTCCCCTATTTTTTAGAGATTTGGGGATTGAAACGTCAGGCCCTCCTATTTTTGAGATTCTTATTAGGATCAAAATGTCAGGCCCCCTCCTATTTTTTTAGATTTTTTTGACTGACTAACCTTGAGGTTATCGGGGAGCTCCGACCGCCCCGCGTAGCCCGGGTTCATTGTGATGGCCACAAAGCAGGTATCCCTGAGCACCAGCTCCGTGCCCTCAAACATGAAGGTCTCCTGGTGGGTCATGACGGCCCGCTGGATGCAGAGGATCTGCTGGGCCACCACCGACAGCACCTCCAGCTCGATGCGGTTGAACTCGTCGAAGCAGGCCCACGCTCCCGAGGAGGCCAGCCCTTTAAAGAACTTGCCCATGGCCAGGTAGTCCAGGCCGTCCGAGCAGTTGAAGACCACGCACTGGACAGCCAGCGCCTTGGCCAGGTCCTTGGTGGTCTCCGTCTTGCCGGTGCCCGCCGGCCCCTCTGGCGCCCCGCCCAGGTTCAGGTGGTAGGCCCCGACCAGGGTGCGGTAGCAGCGATCGGTCAGCGGCGTGATGACCAACCTGCAAAGACATGCAAACGGTTCACAGTGAGCATGAAGTTAATACAAAACAAAAACTGTTGCAAAAAAAACTGCTCACCGACTAAAATTACCTGCAATAAATAACTCTCAAAAAGTTAGAGGGCCTTTCTCAAAGTAAAATCAGAAATTAAATTTCGTAAAATTTGTCCCAAAACTTTGAGAGCTGGATGGTTTGATTGGAGATAAACCTTTTAAAATGGGGATAATTTGGTGATTTCTTCTCATATTTTTCATTATTTCAACATTTTTTGTATTACAAGCCAATTTTATATTTAAAGTGCATTATTGAAAAATTGGCAAAGAAAACTCTGACTGGACCAGGACTTGAACCCGAGAACTCTGGATTAACGTACCAGCGCTCTCACCATCTGAGCTATCCAGCCCTTAGATGGTTGCTTCCCAAATAAAAACTAGAAGGATTCAGGTCCCAGTCCAGTCAAAGTTTTCTTTGCCAATTTTTCAATGTGCTTGATAGCTCCCAGTCATTTTTTTCCTTTGTTTGTTTGACTTGAACAGAAAAAGTACAAAGTTATTAATTACACGGTCTTACACTTGTTCTTGGGCCAATGTATTCACAGATTCATCAAATCATCAAATCTCTCCACGTCTTCATGGTTTCATAAGATCTTAATCATACTATATTTCTACCTGACTATTTCTTCCACTCTTACCTGAAGGAATTGCCGAGGTACTCATAGGCGTACTTGACCAATGAGTTGGTGATTCGGACCATGACGGTGTTGTTCTCCCAGTAATAACGAAGCTGCGCTAGCCAGTTGAAATCATTCTCGGTTTCCACGCCTACGTACAAAAACCGACGAAAACATAGTGAAGTGAACGAACAATTCAAGAAGCAAATTATTCTTGTTACCATGGAAATGGTAACAGACAATTCTTCTCTAGTATTAGATCATTCTTACTTACCCCATGGAAAAGTGAGCAGAATTTTTTTCAAGACAAATAACTTGTTTTTGAAAAATGGCAAAGAAAACTGTGGCTGGACAGGGACTTAACCCGAGACCTCTGGTTTTGCATACCAGCGCTCTTACAATACCATCTCAGCTATCCAGTCCTTAGATGGTGGACAAGTAATAATTATACTTTTTTAATTTTATAGTAATTTTCCACTTTCAAAGCGAAAATGTCGTCCGAGCTGCCTGAATTTTTTCATCAGACATCGGGCAAAGCACTGAATATTCAGTTCAATACTTTGTTCGCTTCAATTCCAATCGTTCAAATCCACCACACGACCTTGACTAGCTTGGTCAAGTGGTAATGAATAGTAAGCAGGTGTTGTGGGATCAAATCCCGCCGGAGCTGCCTGAAATTTTGTTCATCAGGCAATCGGTCAAAGCACTGAATACTCAGTAGTTATCACATCCAGCAGGGGACAATTCTCATAGAGGGATTAACAGTGGATCGAAGCGTAAGAGCTTTAGTCACCTTTCTCTGCCAAGACAACATAGGGGACAACCCTCATAAAGGGGTTAAACAGTCGATCATATCATAAGAGCTTCCGTCACCTTTCTCTGCCATGTCCAGGACAACGTCCCTCGCGTGCACGTCAATGGTCACCAGCGCCCCCATGGTGATGCGAGTCTGTTTGGACAGCTTGCCGCGCACCAGGGCCACGATGTCCTGCAGCTGGTTCTCCAGCTTGTCGTAGTAGTCGCGCAGGCCCTGCGGCCCCCTCTGGATGGCCTCGTGCACCTCCAGCGTCCAGTAGATCTGCGAGACGCACAGGACCACCTGGCCGGGCCACTCTTGCACCCAGTCCTCCCGAGCCTCTATGGCGTAGGCCTGGTGGTACAAACACGGATTTAAAGGTTCATTGGCTTGATAGGCACAGAGTATTCACCAAGAAACTGGAGCCAGGATAAATAGGTTTGCGGTGACACCATGTAAATTCTCTTTTGTGAGTAAGTGTGGTTCTGAAAAGAACCGGAGGAACTCGACGTTTCAAACAGTGTACTCTGTTCGTCTTCAGGAGTACACTGTTCAAAAAGTCAAGTTCCTCCGGTTCTTTTCAGAACCACACTTACTCACAAAAGAGAATTTACATGGTGTCACTGCAAACCCACTTATCCTGCTATTCTCGCCATGCAAACCTTTAAAACTCAAAATAGAGCCAAACGCTTTTTTCTAGATGCCTGTGATGTTGCAGGGATGTGCATGTAAGTGACCGACAAAGTCATTTCCTGAAAACCACTGAAGGTCAATAAATTGCGAGTGAATGCTTACGCGACCGAAAGATTCACAGCAGGTGTGCAGTCGACCGTCAGTTTTGAAGGTTTGAACAGATAACAATAAGCAGTTTGAGATACTTGTTAGACATAATATAAACAAAATGTATACAAAAAAGTGAATCAGAAATTTCCAGAAGTCTTACATCCCTGATTTTATAATGAGTGAGATAAATATGATTGAAGCCTATTAAGTCTGGGCCTTTATTTCATAAAAGGCCTTAGGCTCGCCGAAAAGGCAAGAGCAATACGGCAGCCCCCGCTCACCTGGTACGAGCGCTCGATGACGTCCTTGACGCTGATCAGCATCACGTCCTGCACCTGCAGCAGCCACTTCTCCACAGCGCCCCGCGCCTCTGTGGTGGAGATGACAGAGGACATCTTGACCTTCTCCCCCTCACTGCTGAACATGGAGACGATGTCCAGGTTGGGCAGGAACTCCAGCTTGGCGATGCCCTCGAAGCACTTCTTGAGGTGGGGCTGGACGCGGAGGGGATCTTTGGTCTCCGACAGGATCTCCAGCATCTCGTCGTTGGACAGGAAGAAGAACCTGCGCAGGCAAGGAAAGAACCACTTCTATATTAGCCCCCCAAAATACAACAAAGGTCTGGAATGGATGTCGTCCACAACAAGCGACTGCAGCCAGTTCCCATAAGGTTGCGTGATTGAAGAAATGGTAAGGCACAATTTGGACTTGTAAGTCATCTTTGTATCCACGGAAAAAAGAAAATGTATAATACCCGACTGAATCAAGTTTGTTGTGTGGATAAAGAAATGGTAAGGCACAATTTGGACTTGTAAGTCATCTTTGTATCCACGGAAAAAAGAAAATGTATAATACCCGATTGAATCAAGTTTGTTGGGTGGATGAAGAAATGGTAAGGCACAATTTGGACTTGTAAGTCATCTTTGTATCCACGGAAAAAAGAAAATGTATAATACCCGACTGAATCAAGTTTGTTGTGTGGATGAAGAAATGGTAAGGCACAATTTGGACTTGTAAGTCATCTTTGTATCCACGGAAAAAAGAAAATGACTGTATAATACCCGATTGAATCAAGTTTGTTGGGTGGATGAAGAAATGGTAAGGCACAATTTGGACTTGTAAGTCATCTTTGTATCCACGGAAAAAAGAAAATGTATAATACCAGAATACCCGATTGAATCAAGTTTGTTGTGTGGATGGAGAAATGGTAAGGCATGATTTGGACTTGTAAGTCATCTTTGTGTCCACGGAAATAGGAAATAATACCTGATTTAATGACGTTTGTTTGTTTGGATGAAAAAAAAAAAAAAATTTGAATCGGCATTCAAACAATACAATATACTGTACATAAGAAGTCAGGCTTTGTTGACAGCTGTTTGTAAGGGAAATAAATTCACCGTGTACAAATAATGCCTATTGTGAGTGCGTAGCTCTGATGAAGAGAACTAGGGGACTCATTGTATAGCTTCCAATATAGTCTTCCCATCGTCACCAGTACACTGGTAAAGCAAATATTTGAAACCAGTATTGGAAAATGGCCCCCAACAAAAATTGGAAAGTTTTGTGTATAAGTGCTCTTACCATCGGAGCTACACGTCCGAAATAGAAAACTAGATAAGACTTGAAGGTTTGGCCAGGTAAAGCAAACAACTTTGACTACTTCTGTGTACCAGTACTCTTACTATCTGATATATATGTCTGAAAACGAAAACTAGATAAGACTTGAAGGTTTGCATGGTGGAGATACTAAGTGGAAGGTTTGCGGTGTCACCAAGTAGCACTTCTCTTTCAAGAAGGAGTGTGGCTCTGAAAAGAGCCAGTAAACTAGTTTTTGCAGTGGGTGCAAGTCTTTAAACTCTGGGTGTCCTTAGACTAAACATTATTCTGGTCAAACAAACAAAGGACAACTGACTGGGAACTTATGAACAAATTGAAAAAAAAATGGCAAAGAACATGAGACCTCTGGATTAATGTACCAGTGCTCTTACCATCTGAGCTATCCAGCCCTTAGATGGTGGCTTTCCCAAATAGTCAACTAGTCTTTGCCAGGGTGGGGGTGCCAGTCAGAAGCAATTCAACCATCAACTGCCATACATTGTATATCTCCAGGGATCTCACCCCTGCTTTCATTCAGATGCAAACAACCAATTGTTGTAAACCTGGCTACAGCAGCTCGGGGATTGCACAAAGTGGATGTAGCTATACACTACCATTTGATTTTTTTTAAACCAGCTATTAAATAAGAAATTCCTGATGAAATCATGACAATATTACATATTACAATATTACAATATTGCAGCTTTTGGGGAAAGCAACCATCTAAGGGCTGTATAGCTCATATGGTAAGAGCACTGGTATGCAAAAAACAGAGGTCTCAGGTTCAAATTCTGGTCACGTAATTAAAAAAATATATATATTTTTAAGAATCTCTTCACTTTGTGGAGTTTTTCAGTGGATGTTTTCTTAGACTGTGGAGTTATGTGTGTCAGGAAAAAAATTATACGCTGAATAGGAACGGCCATTATTCTCCAGCTATATACTGTGCAAACAAATACCCACATTGTGTGGCAAAACTTAATTAAGCCAACAATACGCTGTGTATTTATGGAGGACTTCTTGCATTCCTACCTATTTTTGACATCTGGGAGGTACAAAGTAAATAGTTGAAATGACTGAACTGATTATGATACTGCCACGGCATTCAGCGGCCATTAAAGAAAACTGGAATCTGTGGCGGGTAAGTGCGGAGGAACGCCTTACTCAATATGCTTGTTATTCTAGTTTGTGGGAGGCATTCTATCATAATATTGCAAGTAGGGCTACCTTGGGGACGTGGTACATTAAGTGCACATACGTTTGACTGAACATGAAGGACAACCGAGTGAGAAAGCAACAAACAAGTTTTCACTTCTTGGGTATTTTTTAAGGGTCTGGGCCGTTTTCTGCGAGTCATTCTGTCTCAGGCGTTGGGCAAGAGTGGATCAAGATATCTCTGGCTGTGAGAATTGTAGAAAAAAAAAAAAAAAAAATTGTGATTAAAACGACCAGACGAATAGTCCTGCTTGAATCATGAATACTACAGACACAGTGACAATCCAGGAGCTGCCAACTGATGGAGTGGACTTGGAGGTCCTCTTCGCAAGCATCTTTTTCAGCGTGACGATCGGTCTGGTAACAGTGTTGAATCCGATCTGCCTGCTGCTTCTCCATCGCGCCAGCGGTATACAGGACACCACCAAGATCTTCATGTCCTCTCTGACCATTGCCGATTTCCTGACTGGCCTCTTCACCGGCCTGCCCTTCCTGATCAACAAGTTGGCCAAAGGGTGGATACTGGGCGGCTTCCTCTGCACAGTGTCCGGCGTCCTCTTCCCGGCCATCTCCAGCATGAGCACATTCTCCCTCATCCTGCTCACCGTCGACCGCCACACCGCCATCGTCCACCCGCTGCGCTACCCCAGCCTGATGACCGCCAAACGGGCCAAGGTCATCGTCGCGGCGACCTGGCTCCTGGAGCTCTTAATGTACGTCGTAGTGCGAGGCATCCTGACGCGGAGTGTACTGAAAAACGGCAGGCGGTGCGCATCCGGTTGTCCGTTCTGCCAGTACCTCTTCTTGGTCATTCTCGTGTTTTCCCTGGTCGTGATTCTGGGCCTTTACCTGCACATCTTCGCGGTGGCCCAGCGTCAGATGAGGCGCATCGCCGCTCAGAATCAGATGGGTAACCCGTCCAACGCCCCGCAGCGCATCAACACCAAATCGGCCACCACCGTGCTCATCATACTCGCCGCCATCGGTGTGTGCTGGCTGCCGCGGCTCATCTCGTACCTGCTGCTCTTCCGGCAGGCTATCGCGCCGAAGCACATCTTCATCTATGTCTCCAACATCTTTGTCTTCACCAACAGCTGGATCAACACCGTCATCTACTACTGGAGAAACAGGGAGCTTCGGCAGGCCATGCACAGCTTGGTGTCTTCGCTGCATCACTGATCCCTCTATTAGCAAATGGCTTCTGAGAATTCAGGTACAAACTGGCAATCCCAAGCAACATTCACCTTCTGGTCTACACTTTCTCATGACATCTGCGGCAGATTTCACAAAGCCTTGCGATGCATCATAACTCAACTTACGATGGATAAGGCCACCAAAAAAAAAGTTCTGCTTCTGATTTCATGGCATTTCAAAATAGGGTAGGTAGGGATTTTTTGTTGCCAATTTTGTATGCGTACAATCATTTGGAGGCATCTGCTTGTGGTCAAGCCTTAAGGGTAATAACAACACAAGACACAATACTATCATTGCTTCCCTATAACAAATTTAGAATCGCAGGCTAGAAATATGGTTGGTCGGGTAACCGTAAGCAGAACTATATATGTATTTTTTGGGGGGGCCTAACCCATCCTAAGATAGGTCGTAGGGTTTCTGCTATCTGTCGCAAGTTGTGATGAGTCTGATAAAATCGACCACTGATGACTGATGACAGAACATCTCAAAACAGGAGAATAACTTACAAAGCTATCAGAAAGATCCAAGTTGTAGTATTTTTTCTTTCTCTCAACAAATTTATCAGCCATTTTTTGGGCACTGGAGATGCTGAAAATTTCACTCATACATTTTCTAAAAAAAAGACGAACCCACTAAAGTCATTTTGTAGACATAATTACATTGGGTCAAACAAATAAAAGGAAAAACTGACTGGAAATTTTTAAACCATTTTTTTAAATGTGAAAAACCTGTCCTTTGTCATCCATGTCCCTATCACTCTCCCCTTCCTATTGGTTTTAACCTTGTCACTCTTCCTTTGAGAAAAGTCCTACTAGGATTGAAACATCAGGCCCTCCTGATTTTTGATAAATGTTTTTCCTTCAATCTGTTAACTGGATAGAGGGATAAAATATTGTTTTGGGGGGATTCCTAAAAACAAATGATTGACCCTGTTCAAAGCTGTTTTCCCCCTTTTTTCTAGATTAACTAGATTTTTTTTCTACATTTTTTAATCACATTGTAAATACTGCCACTAATTCTACGTGCAATTTCACTTGACAACAAGTGATTTAAATTCTTATCTCCGATTCTTCTGGCTTATTTTTTTTTCATTTTCTACTCTTTCACTCCCAACCTTGGAAAGCTTTTAAGCTTGTTCCGGCAATTGAAAGCAGGAAAAGTGGAAAAAACACTGCTTCATTTTTCTACAAAAGGGACTACCCGGTACTTGTTTGTGTTTTTTGACAATAATGCTCCAATGCAAGATACATGAAGCCAACATGTACTATAACCTCATATCTAATGTAAACCAACTCCCACAAACGTAGTGCACTCTTTATAGTTACATTCACTCAGTATTCTTAAATATAATAAATACCGGTAGTGCATGAAGCATATGCACATGTATTTTCTAAACTGTACTATCTTAGCGACAAAATAGATATCATTCATTGCAGTTCTGTATGGCCACTTGCAACTTATTGAAATTATAGGACCAAGTTTAGTCCGACGTACCCACAGGATACAGTATAATGTAGTAATCAAGGGTTGTCATACATGATCTGTGCATATGAAATTTTGATTATGGGCACTATGATAAAATGTTCTGTGAAAAGAAGTGTAAGTTGAAATAAATCTTACAACTATCGGTATTGGTTAAATTGCATGCAATGAATGTGAATTGATAGCTAAAATGTATCTTTTTAGGTTTTATGATACACACAAAGTAATAGTGCCAACTGTCAAATTAATCACATTGTTAAGAAATGCCTAATGTCATGGTAATTTATCTTTGTACACACATTTATGAAAGGTCTGAATTGGAGGGCGCAATATTTTTAATCGCCCGTATTCCCCAATAAAGGTATATCAAATATTTGTGGATGCTATGAATGGAAGAGGGGACAAAGGAAGGAGAGTTGGCATTGTTTGGGTGTGGAAGGACGGACAGACAATGGAAAAGGGAGAAAGTTTTCCCAGAGTGTGACTGACCTTGGAAAGAAGAGTCTCTTTTTCTCGAGGTAAGCGTTCAGCCCCTTCAGGATGCGGTCCAGAAGCCCGTTGCTATCGATCAGCTTCTCTAAGATACCGGTCAGGGATGTCGCTGCCAAGACCTACAGAGCAAGACACATCAGTTTGCGTGAGCGATAATCAACGCCGTCATGCAAAACTGCGGCAAACCTCAATTTGTGACATTCATCATAATCATCATCATTATTGGTTGGCTGCGGAGCAGGCGACTACAAGCTGTCTCCAACTACTACTGTCATCTTGAGCAGAGTTGACAATATCATTTGGTCGTAGCATCCCTTCATAGTCTCCCATTAGTTGTTGTACATGTACATGTATTTACTGCAAGTACAGGGTCCTGGGCCTTCCTGGTTTCCTTTTTCCATGTGGTGGAATGTAAAGCGCATACTGCCATATAAATTCACCATCAGTCAGTCAAGCGTAGGACATGGCCAAAAAAAAACACAGTTGCATTTGGGTTCCTGTCAATTTGTCTCATTTTCACAATGTTGCAAATGCATTTTTACAAGTTAGCAAGTGAACAGCTATAACTAACTCAGAAAGGTCCAATATAGGACGGTTTGTGGTGACAACACAAGGTCTCTTGAGGTACTGTATGGTTCTGAGAAGAACCTGAGTGATAACTGGACGTTCCATCAATGTTTATATTATGTATTAACCAATTACTTTGATGTGCGTTTTGACTAAGCAAATATCCCTTTCACTGGTTTGTAAAGAGTATGCAGTATGCAGTATCTGTTGGCATTCTCTTTCGAGTCAATGCGGACTTGTCGTTTATAATCTTGATGTGTAAAACTGCATTAAATCCTATGAGTATGGCATTGAAAACCCACAAAAATTGCTCTGGCAAGAATGTTGCAAATACCTATTTATTGGTCTTCAATTCTCAAAGGCAGAAAGGTTTAAGAAAAAACCTGTTAAGATCAAAACATCAGGCCCTCCAAATTCTTTTTGAGCTACTTTCTCCTGGGCGTCTGCCTCTTTTGTTTTGACCCTCTGGGCTGTCCGCACTGGACTTAAAATGGTCCTGTTAACCCATTTGCTTGGTTAGTTTACCCCCCCCCCCCCCACCAAAAAAAAATGTCCAGTGCGGACAAAGCTTTAGCCTGAGCCTGAGCGCGAATCCAAGCCCGAGTCGGGGCTTTACGAGAGGACACAGTCCTCCACCACTGGCCAGCCACACACCTTAGGGTCCTTGACGGTGTGCCTCATGATGTCCTTCCAGTTTCGGTCCACGGTCTGGAACATGCGGCCTTCCTCCGGCATCTGCTGCATGATGTCCTCCGAGCTGAAGATGGGCTCCAGGTACAGCCACTGGGACTGCACCTTCAGCCACTCGTCAATGGTCTCCTGCACTCTCAGGAGTTTCTCCTCCCATACCTGTCAGCCGAAGAAAAAAACCCAGAAAACCAGACTGGACTTTGACTTAAAGGGATAACACAACATTGGTGAATATAATTTTTTGTTAAGAATATCAATCAGTTTCTGCTCAATGGTTTCATCCTTTGTTTTTTAAATGGATTGTTTCTCCTTAAGTCATTACAATACATTTCTGAGAATAAAGGTACACATTTTCTGATAACTCCAAAATGCAATAGGCCCATGCTGCATGCACCAAACAAACAGCAAATTAAAGCTTATTATTAAATGGCCTGTCCATCCATGTGTAAATCAAAATTTCGAGAAATTGCAACTTAAAGGGATAACACAACATTGGACGAGGTCAAAGAATAGCATCCATACATTGTCTGATCCAACATGTGCATGAAATAGCACACCTGTGAACATTTCAGCTCAATCCGCCAACCATGTCTCGAGAAAAAAGTGAAATTGTTTGCTAAACAATCAGAGAACAATATACCTGTGAGATAAATCAATAAGAGTACTGGTACGCTATTTGTATCAGCGAATCAAATGTGGTACAAAGTCTGTGTGGGTTTTTGAAGACAAGTTGAGTGATTTTTGGCCTCAGATAGTTGCAAAACACAGCATTTTAAAAAGGGTAAATCTATTCATTGTTGAGTTGCTGACTACTCACCTTGATTTCTTTTTCAAATGGTTTGATGAACGGCGAGCCCCTCATGGTCTGCGTCTTCACAATCTGGTCGTCAAGCATGGTCTGTATGTCGTCCACGGAAGCCAGAATCTTGACTCCAGTGTCGCGATAAGTGGTCAAATTAAACTGGACTGTGTCCCATTCCTCTACCATCTTATTCATGGCTTTTTCCAGTGAATATTCCTGCATGGGGAGACAAAAAAAAGCAAGTTAGTGTCATTTTTAGTGTCGAAAAATAACAAAAAGTAACATAGAGTTAAAGGCCATATACAACATCGGAAATGGTCAAAAGATTGCCACAGTTTGTTTGTTAAACCATTAAACATTCAAAAAAAGCAATCTTGCAAAGGTTTTAGCTGAAATGATAATTTGAGAAAGTATAAAAAGGCAAAAAAACATGTCATGATTTCGCACCATTCTGTAGTTTATTACTCCCAAGTAATAAACTGTTCAAACGGTTCCGGTTTTTTTTAGAACCGGTTTGAACTGGTTCAGTCTTTTTCAGAACCGGTTTGAACCGGTTCTGTCTTTTTCAGACCTGGTTCCTCTTTTTTCAGAACCGGTTGAAGCCGGTTCCATCTTTTTTCAGAACCGGTTCAAACTAACCGTGCAAATTAGAAGGAAATCGGTGGACATTTATGTTTTTCGATCTTCTCAATGTTGTATATGGCCTTTAAGATGTCATGCCCTCTACATTTTCTAGACGTTTGATAATCAAATGGGGGTATAAATTACCTTTGAAGCAGCCGCGGAGATGGTGTCAAACTTCTCCATGTAGGGATCCAAGTTCAGCTTCATGACCTTGCGCAGAGTGGTTCCCGAGTCGGGGGTTAGGTCAAAGCCAGCGATGTCCGACATTTGAGTCCAGTGGCGAGAGCGGATGCCGGGATTGCACAGGATGGCAATGCTGGGAATGTTCTCCTGGAATCGGTCAAAGGCGTGGGGGAAACACAGGGTCATCAGTGTGCTTCAGGAATTCTGCTAAGGGGCACTGGGCAGATGAGGGCCGTTTGGAACATTCTGGGTGGTTCCACGAGACAAAGCCCTTGCAAGAGGGAAGTGAATCACTGCTGGCAAGTTTACCAATATTACATTCCGAAGTAAATAAAAAACCTTTCTCAAAGGACCTTTCTCAAAGGTCTCAAAATCTAATTGAACTAATCCGTCTGCACTAGAAAGTCACCGGTCACTAGAAAATTTTGCCAGAACTGCCTGCACTGGGCATACAGTGTTTATCACATCGAGCAGGGCAAACCCTCATTGACTTACATTCCTCTGAACGCAAACATCATGTTATATCACCTGGAATTCTTTGATCTGTTTTTCCACAGTGCTGCAGACGGTCAGAGCTGCCCATCGGTCCTCCTCCTCCTCCTCCTCCTTCTTGCCGACCTCCTCCTCCTCGTCTCCCCCGATCCTCTTCTTCTTGGGTGGGGCGGCCTTTGCCTTCTCTGCGTCCTTCTTCTTCTTCTGGTTCAGGAAGATCTTGGTGGTTTTGTAGATGTCACGCCAGTAGTCGTCCGCCTCGTTGCCGATGGACTCCGAGTCCAGCTCCATGAAGGAACCATCCATCCATCTATGATTTTTTTTTTTTTAATCCAGACAAGATAAGTCGAGTACCAACATCTGGATATAACATGATGTACCCGCCACATATGCATTAAGTGGAAGGTTTGTGGTGACACCATGTAGCACTTCTATTTTGAGAAGGAGTGTGGCTCTAAAAAGAGCTGGTAACTCAATATTTTGGGTAGTGTACTCTGCCCGTCATCAGTAGACACACTACCTGAAACGTTGCAAAGCTTTAAGTCTTATCTACCAGTAGGCCTTGTCAAAATAAGATTTTTATAAACATTTCCATGACCAATAAATAGGTATTCGCAACATTCTTGCCACAGCAATTTTGTTGTTTTTTGTGCCACACTCAAAGGATTTAATGCAGTTTTACACATCAAGATTACTAACAAGTCAACATTGACTTTACGGTGACAGGGATATTTGCTCAGTCAAAATACACAACAATGTAATTGGCTAATATTTACATTGATGGAACGTCAAGTTATCACTCACTTAAAAAAACTTACTTTTTCTCCGCTCTTTGCCATTTGACAACCAAACTGAAAAGCTTCATGTAAGGCTCGATGGCAACGGTGATTTCATCCACCTCTGGGTACACCGTAGCATCCCACTTGAATAATTTCTCTTCCTGGTAAAAACAGCACAATCAGAAAAATCGGGATTAAAATATGTTTGATCCAATTACACAATTTAAATTCAGTTTGAATGGTGCATCATTTTTACTGGACTAGACTGAACTGGACTGGGTTGGGCTGGACTGGACTGGATTGGACTGGACTGGACATGACTGGACTGGACTGGACTGGACATGACTGGACTGGACCGGACCAGACTGGACCGGACTGGACTGGACCGGACTACACCGGAATGGACAGGACTGGCATGATGCTGCCGAAAGGTTACGAAAAAAGGACTCTAAGAGAATGGGCCAACCTTATTGATGAAGCTGATGTTCTCCGTGGCCTCTGCGATGCGTTTCTGTACGGCACGGACGTCGTTGACGTACTGCACCATCATCTCCATCTCCCCGTACTCGGCAAACTCGGCCACTCTCTTGCGAATCTTCTCCAGCTCCACCATGACCTTCTCCCGCTTCTCCAGGAGTTCCCGCTCGCCCTTCCTCTTGGAAGCTTCCACGAGCTTGTGATAGAGGTGCAGGAAAAAAAATTGTTAGGCTTTCCATCAGTCCATGGGAAATTGTGAAAAACAAATTGCAACGAAAACATTGTCTGGACCCACAACACAAATTGAATTTTCCTTGTGAATGTTCTTCTTACAATAAAATGTGCAATTTTGTTCAGAATTATTATTCATTTCTTATCAAATTGATTTTATTCTTGTATCTGATTTCTAATATCTGCTTTTATTTATTCTTGTTTTAAAATAATTATTTGCATATTTTAGAAATACTATAGTTATGTTTAATGATCCCATTCCTGTTATTGGCAGTCCTTTTGCTGTTGGGTGTGGTAAATAAATAAATAAATAAATAAACAGTATGGTTTCTATCGGATCCTCACAAACGTGTTGGCGTTGTTGTTTTATATCAAACAAAAAAGGAGAAACTGACTGGGAACTTTTGAACAAATTGAAAAATTGGCAAAGAAAACTTTGATTAGACCGGACTTGAACCCGAGACCTCCTGATCAACGTACCAGTGCTCTTCCATCTGAGCTATCCAGCCCTTAAATAGCGGCCTTCCCTGATAGGCAACTAGTCTTTGCTGGGGAGGGGGCGCCAGTCAGAAGCAACTCAGAAGTTTTTTTGTTTTGTTTTATGATAAAAGGCTTACAAAAACTAGACGCTCACCTCATCGTTCTCATCGAAGACGGGCTGGATGTTCCTGGGCCAGAGCAGGACGGTGCAGTTGAGGTCGATGTGGTCCTGGGAGAAGGAGTAGACGTCCAGGAGGTAGTTCATCTTCAGCTTGCTGTCGTTGATGCGCCTGTTTAGGGCCTGGATGCCCTCCACACGGGCCTTCTCGGTGTAGGCGATCATCTCCATCATCTCCCCCGAGTCCTCCGGCACCTTCAGGGCCCTCTCTCGGATCGTCTCAAACTCGTTGCAGATGCTGTTTCGGAAAGCCAAAATGCACACACCATGGGACATTCAAGTTCAGGTTCTGGCTAAATACCACAACAAGGGGGCACTAGGGAAGAAGTAGATTAACCAATAGTCTTAGGCTCTTTTCCAAAACCCAGCTTAGCCTTGTACTTTAAAATGGATGAAAGAAGTGGATACAAAGCCGGAGCCCGAGCCTAAGCCGGGTTTGGGAAAAGGGCCATACATACTCCAAAGATTGTGAATAGTGGGAGCCAGACCATGCAGACTGAAATGCCATGGAGCGAACCATATTTGAAATGTATGGGCAGAAGTAAAGAGTGCCGCCATGCACATATATAGAAAAACCGCATATTATGTGCGTCAATGTTGCCATGCTGAAGGAATTTCTTAGTGCTTCATCAGTGAGGGCAACCAGGCTGTTGCCATTAGCAACAGCAATTTCCATGGCCATAACCAAAAGTTCACGTCCAAAGTCTGACAATCAGCAATAGATCAGCAATAGATTCACAGCAAAAGGTTCACAGCAATAGATCCCGATATTGCCCTTTTCAAACGGAATGTCAATTCCTATCTCCAGTCTTCCTGAGTCCCTCTCTATCTCCTTCTTTCCTTACCCCTTAACCTTGAGTGGCTTTATAGCCTTGCTTTGGGCGAATTTGCATAAAAATTTTTTTTTTTAAATACTATTATGATATTTTTCTTAAAATAAGCGAACCTTTCATTCTCTTTCCTGTGGTCGGAGGCCATTCTGTCCAGCAACATGTCCGCAAAGCTTCGGGACTTCTCGGCGAGTCCGCGCTTGAGATCCTCGCAGTCCAATCTCACCATGTCAAAGTGCACGATACTATCCTGCATCATGATCTCCCTGGCCTTGCTACGGAACTCCTCAATAAACTAAACAAAAAACCAGACCAAATCATGGAGGCAAGCTGAAACATTGAACTCCATAAAAGTACGCTGCATGCTTCAAGCGTCTCCACACTATCCAACCTCATGGCCTCAACACCCAGGAAGGGAATGACTAATCCTCACTTCAATTAATCCCTCTTTTCTTTCATCTTCCCTGTCCCTTTCCCTTTTGATCTCCCACGTCCCTGCTGTCCCTGTCGGGCAGGATTCGAACCCGCGACTCCTGCTTTCTAGTACAGACGTCTTAACCACTTAACCAGAGAGTTGGTCGAGGTCGTGTGGCAGATAATGTACATGTATAGTGGTGGGTACCGCGTTACATCAAACATGTCATAGATATAACATGATGTTTGTGTCAAGGAGAATGTAATTCAATGAAGGATTGCCCTGCTTAATGATTTTTTTACCTGGCAGTAATCATCAAAAGTGTGTTCCTCAGCCACGAATGTCTGGACCTTCTTCAAGGCCTCACCGTTACACAGGTACTCATATCTGTCCACTGAAACGAGAAACATAATAGACCTTCATCAATAACTGTATCCAAGAGAGGAGAATGAGTAGAATAACTTGTCATTGAAGATATATGGCAATTAATGGTCGGATGCTTCTGACTGGCGCCCACACAAAGACTAGTTGACTATTTGGGATGGCGAAAGGTAAAAGAGGAAGAGAAGGATGAAGAAGGAGGAGAAGGAGAAGGAGAAGGAGAAGGAGAAGGAGAAGGAGAAGGAGAAGGAGAAGGAGAAGGAGGACAAGGACAAGGAGAAGGAGAAGGAGAAGAAGGAGAAGGAGAAGGAGAAGGAGAAGAAGGAGAAGGAGAAGGAGAAGGAGAAGGAGAAGGAGAAGGAGAAGGAGAAGGAGAAGGAGAAGGAGAAGGAGAAGGAAAAGGAGAAGGAGAAGGAGTACAAGGAGAAGGAGAAAGAAGGAGAAAGAAGGACAAGGAGAAGGAAAAGGAGAAGAAGTACAAGGAGACAGAGAAGGAGGAGAAGGAGAAGCTGGATTTTTGAATAGGGTCTTAGATTCACCAGTTGGAGTGAGAAGCAAGGTGGGTCACAACCAGGTCTCAGTGGGGGAGCATAGTGGGAAAATGGGCTCTGGGAAATGGTCCTTCGACTCACTGTAGGACTGGAGGTGCTCTGTGGGACCCTCAAAGTTCAACTTGCAGGCTTCCCGCAGCTGCGTCTTGGCCCGGTCGACGATGTGAGTCGCGATGGTGACGTCGATGCTGCTGAGGTCGTTGGTGCCCGACAGCCAGGACTGGACGGTGGGCACGCTCTGCATGGTCTTGGTCAGCTGGGTCACCACAAACAGGATGCACTCCTCCAGGTCCGAGTAGTACGGGTAGAACTCCATCTTGTCATTGTCGTAGGTCAGTTCCATCTTGAAGATGGGGAGCTGGGACTTATCGGAGGGATCGAAGAGGTCCACCCAGGCATCAATGGAGCGAACTATGAGATCCTTCAGCTGTTCGATAGAGAGTAGAAAGGGGAAATTAGCTCAGATGGTTTGACCGCCGGTACGCAAAAACCAGGCCTCGGGTTCAAGTCCCACTCCAGTCAGTTTTCTTTTTCTTTCTTTCAAAATGGACAGACAAATAAAGGGAAAACTGACCAGGAACTTTTAGACAATTTTGAAAAAATGGCAAAGAGAATTCTGACTGAATAAAGGAGTTGGGGTGTGGTCTAAGGGGTAGGTGAACTATAATCATAATCCTTGATGGAGGACAGAGGGCTTGGTCAAAAGGTTGTTGTTTGAATGCTGGAGGTCTGGTCAGATGGTTTCTAAGAAAGTGGTCAGTTTGGAATAGGTCCAGGATGAGTGAGTTTAGTGGGCTATAACTGAAGTGTATATGTTGGGGTTACAAAATTTAGGGCTGAAGGTTACTAAATTGTAAGAGATCAAGATAGTTTAGGAGTGACTAATACACAACAATACATACCTGGTTTGATATGAGGACCGATGTGCAGTTATAAAAGGCCTCAGTTTCTTCGGGCAGGACATCGGCGAACATCTTCCTATCCATGAAGACGTTCAGCACCTCGGGCCACCAGCTGTGCATCTGTTTCTCCTCCATCTTCTCACACTCCAAGATGACGTTATTCTGGAAGGTGAAGAATCAGTTACAATGTCAATCCTAACAGCTGAAGGCAAACAACTATCAAAAACCTTTCGCTTCCATACTTTTGTTTGAGGAGAATGTATTTCAATGAGGGTTTGCCCTGCTTGACGCAATAAGCACCAAATGCCCAGTGCTTTGCCTGAAGAAAAAAATTTCAGGTAGCTCGGGCAGAATTTGAACCGCCACACGACCTTGACCAGCTCGGTGGTCGAGTGGTTAAGACATCTGTACAAGAAAGCAAAAGTTGCAGCTTCGAATCCCGTCCGAGCTGCCTGAAATGTTTATTTATCAGGCATCAGGCATCAGGCAAAGCACTGGGCATTCAGTGCTTATAATGTTGAGCAGGGTAAACCCTCATTGAATTACATTCTCCTTGACAAAAACATCATGTTGTATCTATGATATTCATTCATTTTCAGAACCACACATACTCAGAAAAGAGAACTTTGCATGGTGTCACCTCAAACCTATTACTCCTGCTATTCTCACCATGAAAACCTTTGAATCTCATTTAATATTCACTGTGTCACAGCAAACCTCCGACCAGGCAGCATATAGGTGTACTGTACTTACCTTAAGATGTTCACACTCAACAGGGCCCTGAGTGCGCTGGCCACTGAGGTCCACCAAGACCATCTTACCCAGACTGCTCTGGCAGAGTCTGAGTACAGTCTGCATGGAGGGGTGGGTGATGTGCAGGGATCTGGTCATGGTGTTGCGGGCTTCAACATATGTGTCGTGCCATGGTCTAGAATAATCAAGACCTCTGAAAAATAGAACAAATAACAAAACTAGGTTGATGGATGGATACAAAAAGGTTTGGACTACCCTTGACAAACATCGACTTATTATTTGGTACAAGTTTCAATTCTCCCTTATATTTATTTATTTTTTATTTATTTTTTTCACCATGCTTAGATGCACTTTGAAATCTCCCTACTTTATTTTTATTGATTCATAACTTATCTGATGTATTTTCTACCGAGATATGGTTTCAACAAAATTGCATTGTATATGGGGAAAGTGTCCATCCTTGCTAAGATAGAAAAGAAGAAACAAAACTTAATGGAGTGATACAAAAGGTTGCAAATTACTTTGACCAGA
This sequence comes from Luidia sarsii, assembly GCA_949987565.1. Classification (NCBI taxonomy): domain Eukaryota; kingdom Metazoa; phylum Echinodermata; class Asteroidea; order Paxillosida; family Luidiidae; genus Luidia; species Luidia sarsii. Next base: position 6,805,409 of record OX465103.1, on the reverse strand, counting down.
ATTATCTAAAATGATCTAAAATTAACTAAAATCTTAAATCTAGAACCTAAATCCTACAGGGCCCTGGTGTTTCCATCCTAGTACAGTGTATGATCTTTTATGATCTTTATGATTGATTCTACCTGACATGCCTGATCAAAATGTAATTTCATCTACCGGTAACTTGTTTTATTATTTGAAAGAACATTTTCTTTCTTTAAAATATCTGGTTTTCCCAAATGGATGCAGGAAAAAGGACTGATGAAGAAACCTGTTTGGGAGACCAGAGACAATAAGCAGTAATCACTTACTCTGGCTCCTCGGGAAGATCACCAACATTCACTTTCTCTAATCCTTTGACATCAGGCTTGACTAACACATGTTGAACTGCGGACGGAAAAAAAAAGAGACAAAAAGGAAAATCAAATATCACTTGAAAAAGGGTTATTATACTCAACTCACATTATGAAGGCTTAATTTTGAAGAAAAAAGTAATAATTTCAGACAAAATCAATATCTTACCCATGGACTTTTGCATACTGGTGGTCCAATTTTCCTTGACCTCTTCAAACAATTCCTTGATGAAGTCCTGCATGTTTGGATTCTGAGTGAGGTGGTCCGGGATCAGACTCAGGATGTCTTCAAACCAGTGAGACTCCATGGTCGTGACCGGACTGCTCTCGACGCACTGCTTCATGAAGAGGTAGTTTTGCTGCGACAGGAAATTACAAACAAACAAACACCATTATCATCAACACCACTGTGACTGTTTTCCCCTTGGCTACATCGCAATTCAGAATCTGAGCTCATACGATGTGCTTGCTGATTGTAAAGCTACGCTATTTTGTCAGTTTGGGGCTAGGTTGTTTTGTGACATCATGTATACACCATCTCTTCAGAGTATGGCTCTGAAAAGAGCCGGTAACTCAACCTTTCAGACTTTCAGGTAGTGTATACTATCCCTGTCGTCATTCTACTGTCTCATGATGATGGGCAGTTGAGTTACCAGCTCTTTGCAGAGCCATACTCCTCTTAATAGATGATATACATGGTATCACCGCAAACCTCCTACTTGGTATTTCCATAATGCAAACCTTCAAATCTGATCTACCGGTAATTTGGACTGTACTTGACAAATTATGACTGTCTATTTGTAAGGAGAAAGGTGATCAAAGTCAGGCGATGTCTTGTTGCTGGTAGCGACGTTTTAGTTGCTAGTACTGCTAAGTTGCTAACCTTCATCATTGTTTAAATGTGTCCTTTCTTCTTTGGTTTAAAGTTTTTCTGCAACATGCTTAAATACATTTTCAATTCTCCTTATTTCCTTTTTATCGATTCATAATTTAGCCAATGCATTTTCAACCCAGATATGGAGACAAAATTTCCAGTGTAGATGGCGAAACAGTGTCCAACTTACCCGCTGCATACGATCTTTGCTCATCATCTGTATGTTATTTTGTGTAATGGGTAGGGATGGGAATGTACAGTATATAGGGGACAGGAGAGTTTCGCAGAAGTTAAAGCCAAGAGAAGGTTTGGGTGCATGTTAATAGTGGGTGGGAACGAAATCGACGAGAAAGCAGGGATTGAATACAGGATGTGATAATAAAAATGAGACGGGGGATGGGTAGGACAAAATAAAAAAAAGAAAAGAAAACAACAACATTAACAAGAAACATTCGTGAACATATAAACAATTTATGTGAAATACTTCATGCAGTTTTTATAAATGCAACATCACCACTTTCATGTACTGTACTGACGAAACTGAACATACATAACATTGTAAATCTGACAGTTCTTTGACACGTGGAAGTATGAAAATAATGACAATTTTGATAAATGACAAAGAAAATTTGGACTGTCCGGGACCATCTGAACTATCCAGTCCTTAGACGTCAGCCTTTCCTAATATAAAACAACTAGACTTTGCCTAAGTTGTCAAAACAATTAGAAAGAACTGAAACATAAAACTTCACCAAAATGCTGCTTACTAACAATGACACAACAACATCATTGATCAACAAAAAATGTCCTAAAGCCAAACAAATATAGTTTCTCACTTCCAAAATCAGCTCGGTGCAACCCAGCCCAGTCAAGCCCAGTGTAGTGCATCCCTGTCCAGTCAATCACAGTTTAGCGCAGCCAATTGTAGCTCAGCCCAGGCTATTGCAACCAAGCCCAGTCTAGCCCAGCCCAGTGCAGCCCTGCCCAGTCAATCACAGTCTAGCCCAGCCCAGGCTATTGCAAGCCAGCACAGTCTAGCCCAGCCCAGTGCAGCCCTGTCCAGTCAATCAGTCTAGCCCAGCCCAGTCTAGCTAGCCCAGTCTAGCCGAGACGTGCAACCCAGCCCAGTCAAGCCCAGCACAGTGCATCCCTGCCCAGTCAGTTACAGTCTAGCCCAGCCCAGTCTTGCTGAGTTGAGCCCACGTCGCCCAGTGTAGCCCAGCCAGTCTAGCCCAACCCATTGCAGGGCATCCCAAACTAGCCCAGTCTAGCCCAGTATAGCCAAGTCTAGTGCAACCCAGCCCAGTCTGGCCCAGCCCAATGCAGCCCTGCCCAGTCAATCACAGTCTTGCCCAGCCCAGTCTATCGTGTGCAAGCTATGAGCAAAGAATGGGCCTTCATATCGGATATGATATCACTCACAACGGTACAATATTGCGCAAAGCACCATACAACATAATTATCTGAAGGCCGGATTTAGATTTCTAAATCGTTTCGAGAAAACAAAACTGGTTTTGATCAAGGCTCATGTGCGGTTCTCACCGATGTTGGATACTCTGGATTCTGGGCGGTGGGCGGTCTCTTTTTGTTGCTGTCGGCAATGTCCAGCTCCACCTCCTTGGCGTTCTTGTACAGGATGTCCGTCAGCAGGCCCTGCATTTCCCGGGCCCGTCGGTGCTTCATCAGCTTGCTCTGGCTGTAGTCCTTGTTGCTGGAGGAGAGCACGCTGGCCGGCGTGTTGATGGGCGGGAGGCGCGGCATGCCGTTGGCCAGACGCGGGGTGCCGTTGGCCTTGGTATTCCCGCGGGTACCTCCTTGCCCGTTCACCCTTGCAGCCATCTGTTAACAAAATGGCCAAATTGGTTAAGGCCAAATTATGGGTTAAGGCAACATTTTAAAAATTACATGTTTAGCGTCCCTGCCCACGGAGGCTGCCTGGTTTTTATTTTGTTTTCTTGGTTGTTAAAAAAAAAAAAAAAAAAGCAAATTAAGTGTAAATTTCATTATTTGAAATCAAACTTTACACCAAGTACATTACCAGTGCCACAAATGACAAAGCTGAAATGTGTGCAAATTGACCATAAGAAAGTAGAACTTTGACCCAAAATTGATGAGTCAAACAAATCAATGAAAAACTAGTGTAAGGGAAGTGCAGGTTTTTTCGACTGAGAGGGGAATTCGACCAGCTATAAAAAAAAAAATACACAGCTACCAAGCTGATCGAATTTTTGACTTTTCTTAAACGGTGGAATACCCAGCTGCTTTTACCCTAATTAGGAACTTTTGAACAAATTGAAAAAGAAAAGGCAAAGAAAACCTTTCCCAGTCCAGTCAAACTCAAACTTGTCAAAGTTTTCTTTGGCATTTTTTTCAAAAATTATTGTAAATAAATAAATAGTAATTATTAAAAAATGTATATTTAATAATAATAACAGTAATACTAGGAACAAGTTGGAACAATTGTAAATTAAAGTTCATGAATTGAATTGAAAAGGAAAAATATATCAACAAAATTTAGTGTCATTGACACAGACCCCATTTGAATTTCATTTGTGTACAAATGTGCAGCCCATAGGTTTACGCACAACGCCAAGTAAACTTTACAAAACTACTCCACAAACGGGCCACTTTTCACCACAAGCAAAATGCCACTTACATTTCTGACGTTAGCGATCCTTCCGCTTAAGGTTGTCTATGCGTAATTCAGGTAAATGATTCCATTTGAATGAAAGAAACGATTAATTCCATGCGATCTCTTTTACAGATTTCCGATACGATCACACTGTTCAACTTCCCAATCATTTACCTCGTCGTCAGGGTGAATTCCGAAAGTTGCCGAAGTGTGGTTCGAAAGAGCTCGGAAAACGGGGGGGGGGGGTACCATCTGAGGTCAAAGGTTGCCATCATAGCAACGTGACGTCACCATAACACCGTGCACAGTCTTTTCCATAACGCGCTTAGGCACTGTGCATAAACCTCCATTTGTGAATTTATAATCGTTAGGTGGTAATAATTTAGGGCCCAAATTGCCTATGTTTTAGGACTACGTTCGGGATATTCTTTGGATTTCCTTGTGTGAGGCAGACCTAACGTCCAGGTAAGTGATAAAATGTCTGAATAAAAATGCTCGACAAACAAGGACAGTGTCATCAGTGACGTTCGACTGAGGTTGCAGTTGCACTTTTGCAGTTGCATGTTGCTCGCAAAAACGGCATAGAAACTCAGTCAGTGAGTGCATGGGTCAGTGTGTTTATATTTTTAAATTCTAACCCAAACACCATTCCTATTTTTGTCTTCAAGACACGGATGGAAGCTTAGACTTTCTTACAGCTTGAATAATAGGTGTTTAATTACTGTGTACAATTACAATCTAAAAATTTAGTGGGCCTGACGTTTCGATCCTTTGAGTTTGAGTTTGAGAAAGGTCCTGCTAGGATCGAAACGTCAGGCCCACTAAATTTTTAGATTTACATTTTGGTAATTTTAGTCAGTAAGCAGTTTGCAACATTTTTGTATATCACCCGTGTACAATTACACTGTAAATGTAATGTTTTGTAACACAAAAGTCAAGTCAAAAAATCTGTTGGTAAAATAAATTTTATCTCAGTCGCAGTTATCAAAGTATCAGGAATCTTTTGTTTAGTTAACAATAACAGTTCTTCCTTTGGTACTCAGTCTGGCGATTATCATAAGACTAAGAGTATTACTATTAGTATTAATTAAGACATTTTTTATACAGTTTATCCTACTCCTACCTAGATACTAACCTTGCACAAATGTTACGTATGCCTAAATCTTCTTATGCATTTGTTTTCACAGAGATGGCAGATGATGAGAGCCAAGTACCGACTGTCACCACAGAGGCTGATAAAGAGCAACAAACAGATGAGCCGAGTGTGACAGCCGAAGGCGCTCAGCTAGCTGATAATGCCACGTCGGATGCTGCCGCTCCAGACAATGAGACAACCGCCGCAGAAAACCCAGTGACCGGAGACGAAGGAACTCCGGAAACGGGAGCGGAACCACTTCCTGAATCGGAAGCAGCGACGGAATTAGCACCCGCACAAAGTGCGACTGAACCCGAGAGCAAAGGTCAGGAGGAAGAGGTCGAAGCTCAGGGTGAAGAGATCAAAGGTCAGGAGGAAGCAGTTGAGGGTCAGGATGAAGAGGTCAAGGGCCAGCAAGACCAAGATCCCACTGGCCAGAGCCCCGTCAATGGAGAAGCCGCCACTGACCCAGAAGTGACCACTGCCCAGGACGCCGACGGCCAAGTCGATCCAACGGCGAATCCAGATGAAGAAAGTCGAAATCAAGAAGGGGCCGAAGATCAGCCAGAGGGAGAGGAGAAGCTAAAGGATGGTGCGGCGGAAGACGCAAAGCCGGGAGATCAAGACGAGGTCACGGACGGAGGAGCGGAGTCTGCGGCTGTGGAGCCCGAGAGGAGCGGAGAGGCGAGCGAGGCCAAACCTCCCCAAGAGGGAGAATCCCTTCAAGACGCAGCACAGACGGAGACGGCAGAGGGCGAGGCGGAGGCAGGACAAGACGGGCCGGGGGATGCGGAGGAGACTCCTGTCTCTGTTGAGAAGGAGACGGTCGGCATGGAAACCGAGCAGACGGACGAGCAGCACGAGGTGGATCCCCACGCCTCGTCCCCTATGCCTGATCCACTCAATGCGACTGCGACAGGTACAGACTATTCTTCTGATAGCTCCCAGAATCCACTGCATCCACTGTGTGTTATCCCTGAGATGCTGTGGCCAGGTTTACAAAAATTGGTTGTATGCATCTGAATGAAATCCTTCCTTCCTTGATATTTAACCAACATTGAGGTCACAGAACAGCTTCTAACCACGGTGTGCCTCTCTCTGGAATTCCCTTCCGTGTTCATGTTTCCCACCCTCATATGATCTTGCCCTTTTTAAGAGTAATGTCAATTCCTATCTCTATCTCCTTTCCTTAGGCCTTAACGTTGAGTGGTTTTGTAGCCTTGATCTTGGTGAATCTGCAGTTATATTAATAAAATAATAATTCAAAATTATTTTGAATGCATCTGAATGACCGTTGTTGTTTTTTCATTGGCTTTTAGTGAAATTTGTGCTGATGCCAAGTGGGCAGGTGACGACCATGGCGTGTGCCCTGAGCCAGACCATGAATGATCTGCAGTCACATTTTGCCAGCGAGCTCCGAATGTCTGCCGACCAGCTCGTCTTCATGTATGACGGTAAGAAATGTCAGACTTCCAGATCACCGGGAAATTCCTCATTTGCCTGTATCTTCTCTTGTAGTCCTGACATTATTTTTACAGCAAACACGGTCTAAACATGCATGTCCTCATATTTTGATTCTAGCCATTTTCTTGTCATTTCAAATTTGCTTGATAAATTTGCAACATTCATCAAATAATAGCCACAAATGATTGTCAACCAGATTTTTGAGAATTTTTTATGCGACTAAATATGATTCGTTGTTTCTTTTCCTTTCCCCATACTCCAGGATCCAATGTGAAGGAAGATATGACCCTGCATGACCTTGGCGTTGGCCCAAATGGGGCAGTCCAGATGGAGATATCATCGGTGGACCCGGTCAATAACCCGCTGAAGGCATTGAAACCTAAACCCTCTTACATCATGCCGGACGTCATCACGGTCAAAGTCCAAAGAGGTGAGCATTAGGGTTGTGCTAGTCAGTATACCTTGGGGGAAAAACACGGTTTTGGTATACTATAAACTGGAGCTATGATGTCATGACTTCCTTGGCTATGCCCACCACGATTGAACAGCGCCACTATTAAGCCTGGATTACGAAATGGCAGAATGGCTGCTAACGGGTACGGATAGCATACGCATAAATTCAGCAATTTTTTTGGGTCAAACAAACAAAGGAAAAACTGACTGGGAACTTTTTTTTAACAAATTGAAAAATAGGCAAAGAAAACTTTGACTGGACCAGTACTTGAACCCGAGATTAACGTACATTAACGTACTTTTTTTTGTCACGTTTTGTCTCTCGGCAGACGGCGTCCAGGAGGACATTGTGGTGGAAATTGAGCGCTCCATGCGCCACAAGCCCTTCCTGGGAGGTTACCGCCACCGCAACACAGGAGCCGAGTACCACAATGCCTCCGCCCAGACCCGCCCCAAGGCGCGCAAGGACGACGGGCTGGAGAAGTTCTGCCGCGACACACAGACGGTGCAGAACAAGCACATCCGCCAGCAGACCAAGATCAACACGGCCACCCAGATGACCATGATCGGGTGCTACGTCTCCAACCTGACCGACAAGCTAGTGGTGCCGGGAAAGTACCAGACCGCCGAGGAGTATCACTCCATCCGGCTAAAGAAGGTGAGACATGTGACCAGCAGTCAGTGAGAAGACTTTTGAGACCCTGTTGGTCGATTTTTAAGCACCGTAACTCACGATCAATCGCAAGGGAATGAGAGCTGCACAGAAACCGTATGACCTTTACAAATTTACGATGGGTTATCAATCCAATTCAATGAGGGTTCACCCTGCTCGACGTGATAAGCACTGAGTGCTCAGTGTTTTGCCCAATGCCTGATGAAAAAAATATCAGGCAACTCGGGCAGGATTCAAACCTTTTGAATCTCCTCGACACAAACATCATGTTAAAATATCTATGGGTTAACAATCGTAAGTTGAGTTACGACACATCATAAGGCTTTGTGAAATCCATCACTGATGTCAGCTGACCTATCGGTCCCTTTCAAAGTTGTCCACATGCTCATTACTACATGCACACACTCGGAACAGACAGGAGTTGCCTATAATTTTTTTACAAGCAGGCAATTGGCCAAAGCACGGAGCACAGTGCTTATAACATCAAGCAGGGCAAACCTAATGAATTACATTCTCCACGACGCAAACATATTACATCTATGATATATATCTATTCACTTCTTTAGAGTTTTCATCAATGATCAACTTGTCTCATCTTCTCCTCCCTCAGGTCATCATACTGCAGTCCTACTTCCGACGCTGGCAAGCCAAGAGGCAAGTGGCCAAGCTGCGCGTAGACTTGGCCTTGCGGACGGAGTGGGAGAGGAAAGAGGCTGTCCGGAAGGTCAAGGAGAAGGAGGACCGAATCCGTCGCGAGTTTGAGAAGCGCATGAACCCTCGCAGCAAGGAAGACTTTGACTTGCTGTATCATGCGCTGGAAAGTAAGCCATCCGCAGCTAGGAGCCTCACTCTTTCATGTATAAATACATTCAGAACTACCAGTTTTTCAATTGTAATATCCATTCTTACTTTGACCGGACTGCACTTTGAGCCCGAGACCTCAGGTTTTGCCTATTAGCACTCTGCCCATCTTCTTCTTTTTTTTTCTTCTATTTGTTCAAAAGTTCCCTGTCAGTTTTTTCATTGATTGGTTTGACTTTGTGCGATCCCTGAGCTGCCGTAGCCTGGTTTACAACAATTGGTTGTTTGCATCTGAATGAAAGCAGGGGTGTGATCCCTGGAGATATATGGCAGTTAATGGTTGGATTGCTTCTGACTGGCACCCCCAACCTGGCAAAGACTTGTTGACTGTTTGGGAAGGCCACCGTCTAAGGGCTGGATAGCTCAGATGGAAGAGCAACAGTACGTTAATCCAGAGGTCTCGGATTCAACACCCTGTCCAGTCAAACAAATTTCTTTGCCAATTTTTCAATTTGTTCAAAAATTCCCGCTCAGGTTTGACATGGATTTGCTTTTCTTCTTACAGAATGGCGGAAGGAGGAATTGGATCAGATCAACGCCACGCTGAGCGGTGCCAAGCGTAAGGCCGCCCTTTGTCATCTCCTGGACCAGGAGACTCAACTGATCGCATCGATCGGTCGTCATAAGCTGGAGGCCGACACGGAGAACAAGCAAGCGGCCATACAGGGCTTCTTAGATAAGGTAATAGACAGGATAGTATGGCAATGGTTTGCACTGTGACCATCCAAACCCTGTTTGCCGTGAAAAGAAAAATTTGTCATGCTCAAATGCTCTTCACCAGCTTTTCACGGTGATTTTACCAGTGGTCTATTCAAGGCCGCTTTCTTGGTTGGTAAATGGCTGCATTGCACAAGCCTATGGTGTACAATTACACAGACTAGACCACAACTGGTCCGAGTGGGATTTGAACCAGCAACCTTCTGCACTGCAGATAAACACACACCATGACTCTTCCCTAAAAATGGAATACACACAGAAATTGGCATACGTCACTCCCACATCATCCTAAAATTCAAGGCTTCAGGGACAATACTAGCAGTACTTCAACCATCAAGTTCATCTGAAATCTCTTAATGTCTACATTACTAAACCAACCCTTTTTCTGAATGTCACCAAATGTCACTTGCAGGCCGCAGCACCCAAGAAGTGGCGTTCAGTCGATGGGAAGTTCACCGAGATGGACACAGCTTATACCATCCGAGCCCGGGAGTTGCGGGACATCTACAAGAGTCTCAACATGAAATATTTGACACAAGATGAGCGCCTTGATGTCCTGCTCACACTCAAGCATACTGTCAAGGTAAAACTACAGAGCTCCTAAAGGGACATTTGAAAAAGTAATGAATCAAGTTTATTATACCTCTTAATCATTTTGAGGGGGAACAAAAGTCCCCCAAAAAATTACTGGGAACTTTGAACCATTTTCACAAATGGAACATTTTTCTGACTTATTTTGATATAGTTATTATTGACCTTTTTTTATTTTAGAAAGAATTAGCATATTTGAAATTTTGGATGATTTAATTTTGAAAAATGGCAAGGAAACTTTTGGCAGGACCAGTCCAGTACAATTTTTTTTGCCATTTTCCAAAATTGTTTAAAAAGTTCCCAGTCAGTTTTTCTTCAAATTTCTTCAAATGAGTTTCTTTTTCCATTTGTCTTCAAGGAACACGACTGTAAGCTGACCCAGGAGATCATTGAGTTGATTGACAGAGAGGCCGATCTCCTGATGAGGGGCGTGAAGGAGACCAATCTTGATGGTTTGAGGAAACGAATCTCAACGCTCTTCCTGCAATATATCAAGACACCTACCTTCAACGCAGAAGCTGCAAGGCTCCTCAAAGTAAGTCTTTAGGGTTTTGTGGATGTATTTAGTCCCCATATTTTGGGTTTAAAGCCCCTATACACCATTTGCACAAATTCAACATGGTCCATTTGCAATTACCGACAATTGTTTTGAGCTATTTTTTTCGGATTAAACGCACAGTGGCGCTATTGAAAATTCCGCTAGGTGCGTTTTACGATCCTGGAAGCTGATACAGTTGGATGAAAAAATGAGCCAGTTTTTCACAATTTTCTCGCTACATGGTTGACGGATGTGATGTGACCACGCAATGTAGCGCATGCGTGCGACTTTTCTTACTAAAAATGGCGTCCAGTGCGTAATTCATCCGGACGTGTGTGATCACACAAAAGTAGGCTATCTTGCGCGCTACAGGATCTTTGGTGTATAATCTGCCCATTGTCAGGAGACTGCTAGATTCCAACTATCACGGTGTTTACCGGTATATGACTGATGAAAGCGCTGGGGCGTGGAGAATCTTTCCCGCCCAGTGCTTACTGATCCAAGGCACATCTTAAGACGTCTCCAATCCTTGTCTTCCACCCCAAAGGTTCCCCAAGATCCCTCCTCCCTCCGCAAGAACATCTACTTCTGCCCGAGCTGCAACAGCTACCTGCCCTCCACCGAGTTCCAGCTGGCCTCCAACTCCCGCATGGTGGGCCGCTGCAGGCACTGTCAGAAGCTAGACAACGATGGCCGGGCACGCCAGGACCACAGCCACTACCGCTACATGCTCAAGGCCCTACGCAAATCCGAGGAAGCCATGCAGGACGGCTCACGTATTGCCTTCCTCATGCAGGTTAGCACAAACAGGCCTTCTTTTTATAATACTGGCTAACTGGACCAGTCATTCTGATCTCATATCTTGAATCGTCCGCCAGGGTTTTCACTGGCTTTTGGGTTTTTTTTTTTTTTGGGGGGGGGTTTGTTGCACAGTGCAAAACTCAAATAATCGCAAACAATCGCACTTGAAAAATAGGAAATGTATTTTCGCACGGTTGAACACAGCAGTGAATTAGTACAAGAATTAGTTTTCTTACCCCAATGGGGTTACTCGGGAGTAACTTGGGGGTCACACGGGGGTAACTCAAGGGTCAGTCAGGGTAACTCTTGGGTCACTCGGGGGTTACTCAGTGGTCACTCAGAGGTCACCCGGGGGTAACTCGAGGGTTACTTGGCAGTCACTCAGAGGTTAATCAGGGGTCCCTCGGGAGTAACTTGGGGGTAACACAGGGTAACTCGCGGGTCACTCGGGGGGTAACTCGGGTCTACAAATTCCCAGCCCTGCAAATCAGAATTTGGTCCAACAAAATCGGTGATGTCCACTCACAGTCACTGGCCTCTTGTCTTTGTCTTTTCTCAGGAGGGTGATCTGCAATTCCTTGTGGAGAACATCTGGAGCTCACAGAGTTCACTGAGTGCGTGGAATGATCTGTACGATCTGGTGCTGGTGCGTTGGGATAAGGACGAGGAATGGGCTCCGTGGAACTGCATCTTACTCACCAAGGACGAGGCCACTACACATGTGCAGATTGAAGAATTAGAAAAGGTAAAGTCTACAGGGTTTTTTTAGCAAGTTTTTCTTCCCTTTGGACCCAGCCTAGTCTGTCTTCCTGCTTCCCTCCATCGTTCTTTTTTCTGTCATCTGTATTTTTTTCCTCTCTATTGCTTCTTTTAATGTCTGTGACTTTGAAGTGGGTCGACACCTAATCCTGCGCCTAAGCCTGTGACAGTCTGATAGCCTGTGCCTGAACCTTCACTTTGTCAAGGTGCTTTAATTAGTCAGCATAGAATCAATACATAAAATGCTTCATTATGTTGTTTTTTTGTTTTCCTTCTTGCAGGGCTACGGTCATGTCTTCTGCCACAAGGTCAAGACAAAGCACGCCCTGGCTCGTAACCACTTCTCCCGACTGCCCAGCATGGCTGAGCATATGAAGAAGAAAGCCGCCCAGTCACAGCCCGGCAACGCCATCGTAGCTCAACCCATTGCACCCAGTAGGGCATAGGGAGGTGGCTGAGCGCTCCTTTACATATCCACCCAGTCGAGTTCACAAAGATAGCAGTGGGATCCACCACAACTTGACTGGAGTCTATTCGTCATATATAACGGCCATCTTTCGTTGTCTTTACTTACGGACGGACGTTTTGTGGAGTTGATCTCGTTGCAAAGCTTCTTGCCCCGATTTTCAGTTGAGACTTCCCTGGAACTGGATACCATAGCCCGAACACTTCATTTTGTAGCCTCGTGGAGTGTTAGGGTTGATCGGCCAGTGTCAATTCAATGGAAAAATCGGGGGTTACTTTTTTACAGCTCCACGTCATGTGTGGTGGGCTAACACTTCACTTACTATTGTATATACATATATATGTTGAAGATAATTTCTTTTCCTTTGTGTAAAAATGTGTAAAAAAGAATTAAACAAGGATGCGGAAGATAGTGAATGACTTTCAAGTTCTCTCTCCAGTTTATGTCTGCTTTGGAAGTCACAAATACAAAAGACAATAATGTGAAGTTGTTGAAATTCGGATATGGCCACAGTGTGCGTTAATTTTATATATTTTCTTCAAAAAAGTCTAGAAATTATTGTTTATTCTTTTTTACTTTCAAGAAAACTTTCATATGAAAACAAACAAATACCCTTTTTTTCTCATCCTGGTTCATTCCGTTTAAATACCTCACTTTTTGTATTCAAGCCTCATTATTTTGTACAAAACATTGTTTTTTGTCAGTCCCTGCAAATGTGTGATTTGCATTGTACAAAAGTTGACTCTCAGACTAAGTTATCCTTCCAGTCACACGGTATTTGACTTCCATATTTCCCTTTATATTCTCAAATTACTCTCATAATTGAAACATAAATACACCAAGGTTTAATTAAGCTCTATTTATCTAGATGATTTTGAACTCTAGACCCATTTCAAAATAATTTAATTTCCCATACACCTTGCACAGCTGCCAACCATTCCTATTTTGAAGGATTCATTCCTCTCTTTTTTTTAGTAAAAATGTATCACTTTTTACAAGCTCTTTGACAGCAAATTCCGATATTTGGCTTGGAAATACACATGTATTCCTATGTAGTTTGCTCTGTGATTCCTCTTTTTTTAGCAGAAGTATTCCTAATTTCCTTTCAGATAGGTTGGGAGCTATGCGTGACTTTGGCTGAATAGTGATTCCTCTTGCAATAATCACGTTTGTCCAGATGGTTGATTTTACAGATAAAGTCAAGTACAATCGCATACGGATCAGATTTCTGTGAAACCCACATGGTTGTTCCATTACCTTGGCCCAGGCCTGTAGAATGGAGGCGCTTGCTGAGTGACCGGTAGATTTCCTCCGTCAAGTCAAATTTCTGTCTGTCATTCGGCCTTTGAGGAAGGTCCTGTGAGGATCAAAACGTCAGGCCGCTCCGATTATTGACATTCAAAATGGTGTAATTAATGTCTTAACTTGTAAATAGCCAGGTCCTTTGGAAGTAAGGGCCATGTACATGTACTATAGATCATAAAGCACTGGGTGCTTCCATATTCAATTGGCCACCTTCCATATTTTCCAGTGTGGTAGGAAATGGTGCACAAGGTTGACGTTTTTTGTTCTGACTGATAGCAGATTGTATAAAATCCATTATATATAAATAAAACAAGTGATAAGGTTCACACGTCACCAGTCTTCTCATTTAACTTGATCGCCCCAATACAAGTTGATATTATTTTTGTTACAATGATTCCATAAACCAAGTCGAAATTGTACAGTTCAATAAACATGATAAAAGGTAAAATGATGTCCATCTCAGAATTTGTTGTTAATTTGTACCCCTTTAAATTAGTGGAAAATAAAAGAGCTCTGAACACTCTGCCATCACTTACCTCAATTAGTCTGGGCGGGTGGAACTGGTGATTCTCTGCAATTCCTGTAGGTTCGTTTGACCGGCTGGGTGGCTAAAGGTGTAGATGCTACATGTACATGAAATCCTCATCTTTAACGTGCAAAGCATGGTTTCCCATGCACTATGATATTATCATAATCTTTATTTATTCAGCCATCAAAAACATAGTAATACAGACAATACTTCAAGATGGGCTTGGAACAGCAAAAGCAAAGTCATTACTTTCGTCCTTTCGTCCAAAGTCATTACTTTCGACCTGCTGTCCCACATCTGGCTGTATACAAAAAAAACCCCATAAAAACCATTAAAACTATGAGGCGACCTGCCTTGCTCTTTGAATAGACCACCTCGGGTGTTTGTTTCCAAAACTTACCTACTCAGAGGGTCAAAATCATGCTTGGAAATCATGTGTGCAAAAGAGCCGTGTATCTGATTTTCAATTGCACTTGCGGCTTGTTTCATTATGGACGTATACCTATTACAGTGCTTTAGACTCATTCACTATCCAATCTATAACACATGGAACCTCAACATAGCACATCCACAATATACCAAACCACATTATCAGTGGTTACTAAGACTCAAGAAATTCCAGAAGAAACCATGGTGCATAGGTCTCTTGGGATAAACAGAGAAGGGGATGCATTGTACAACAGGGATGGGGATCGAACATCACAACCTTCTATAGTGCTATATGCTATACCGATGCCATACTGAGCTGTGGGAGAAAGTTTTATTACACCGACAATCATAGGCACAAATGAACATATTTCGGAAGAACAAAAAAAAGGAATAAAGATCACAATGTTTAAGTCTTGATTAACGGCTGATGACCACTCTTTTAATGACCAAATACTGGTGCTTCTTTAAAAAAAACCTTTCTAAACAAAATCAGGTAAAGAGGAAAATGTTGCTAATGTTTCATTCAATAATCAAATTAATCAATTCAGACCTATGTCTGAACCGTACGTATCTGCTTAAAATACTAAGTCACAGGTCTTGGGTTCAAATCCTGATTCAGTCGTATCCCCCGCACTTTCCTCTTTCATTACAGGAAGGTTTCACAAAAGAAAATCGGTGATTTTTCAAAATAACAAGCAATTATTCAATAAAAAACCATGCCAAACTCACTAGGCACCTAATTTCACTGCTTAATAAAGGTATATAATATAATACACAATGTCTTTTGTCAGAAATAAATGTCATAAAAGTCAGTGTGGTTTCAAATTGAAACATCACAAATCAATCTTATAATATCACGCGGCTACTCTCACCAAATCAACGTATGTTTTGTA
Organism: Luidia sarsii; assembly: GCA_949987565.1. Classification (NCBI taxonomy): domain Eukaryota; kingdom Metazoa; phylum Echinodermata; class Asteroidea; order Paxillosida; family Luidiidae; genus Luidia; species Luidia sarsii. Next base: position 6,789,957 of record OX465103.1, on the reverse strand, counting down.
CTTTATTTATAACCATGCATGATATTCTGGACGAAATAAAGGCATATTTTGTGAAATTAAGTTGTCTTTCATCACAAGGAAAAAGTCTGAAAGTCTGAATTTAAGAAACATGCTTGGAGTATAGAGTGAGATCAGGCATAGAATTCCTACAGGACAACACCTAACAGCATGCTATACAACCAAAAATACTTTCTGTACAGAACTGAGACAAAAAAAGAAAAAAATATCTCGCACAACACAGAATTAAAATTATGCGAGACCGATCATTCTGCTTTTGAGATTCTGGTTAAAAAAACAAAAAACAGAGTCCACTTTCTTTGAAGAACTTCTGAACCACTTTTGAAAAAAACAGCAACGAAAAACCTAGGGGACTTAAAATCCGAGACCTCTGGTATCTTGTACCAGCGCTCTTACCATCTGAACTATCCAGCTCTTAGATGGCGGCCTTCCCAAATAGTCAACTAATCTTTGCAGTACCAATTCAAATTTTGTTTTATTACCCTCCCCCAAAACAAAATTCCAACTTCGATGGGGGTAGGAGGTTTGTTCAAATTTGTTAATTTTCTTTTTCAAAGACATTTAGACGGTCATGACAGCAGACATACTGATCGTGCATATGGTCAGAACAACAAGCACGTGCTCAGAATGAGCAAAAAGGAACGATATATTTGCCGCATCAAAGCCTCGACGAGTCTCCTTTTTCGAGAAGTTACAAATCTAACCGATTCATGGACAGGAAGATGGGTTTGAATAAACAGCCATTGCTCTCTCTCTTCCTCCCTCTCTCTCTCTCTCTCTCTCCCTCCCTCTCTCTCTATTTCTTTCTCTCCTCTCTCTCTCTGTCTGTGTCTCTCCCTTTCTATCTTTCTCTCTCTCCCTCCCTCTCTCTTTCTCTCCCTCTTTCCCTCACCCCTCTCCCTCACCCTTTCTATCTATTTCATTCTCCCTCCCTCTCTCTCCCTCTCTCTCTATCTATTTCTTTCTCTCTCCATCTCTCTCCCTCTCTATATCTCTCTATACATGGATATCTCTCTATCTATCTACTGTATCTCTCTCTCTCTCTCTTTCTCTCTCTATCTACATTGTATCTCTCTCTATCTATTTATCTCTATCTACACACATCTCTCTCTCTCTTTATATCTATCTCTCTCTTTCTCTCTCTCTTTTGTCTGTGATCAAATGCTGCCAAGGTTGGCCATCTTCTGGTTGAGCTTGAGGCCCCGAGCAGAGCCTCTCTGGGCTAGTAGTCGGTACCCCGGCTTACCACCTCTTTGCAAGTTGGCCGGAGTATGATGGTGTGCTCAAACTGGGCAGTGTAACAGCCTCTAACGTCACACAGCGGAGGGTAGGCATCTACCAGACCTGTACAGACCGCACATAAAAGACATTGTGGTCATAGTTTAGCCAGTAAGTAGACAGTGAAACTTGTGTATGACTTAAAACAGGCAACTGCCACGTAGGAAAAGGTACTGCCTTCTCCACTACCCACCTGAGTCGCAAAGGTTCTTGAGAGCCATCAGATACTTAGTCTCCCCGATCCTGTCCAGCCATCTCCGGCAGAAGGCCAACGTGCCAAAGTTGCTGTTGATCTTGTGCAAAAGACTTTTAGCTCTCGGCATCCTGTGTCCAGCCCAAAAAAAAAGAAAAATAGGCTAGGGTCAACCGCTGATGTTGAAAAATACGCTGGGCCCAATTTCGTAGAGCTGCTGAAGCGTGCTACCTGCTGAACACGGAAAGTGGGAATTTGAGAGGGGCTGGTAACTTTCTTTTAGTGTGGCATGGAGAGGGACCAGTAACTGAAGTCACATGAGTGAGTGTGGCTCTTGGGAACAGCTGATAGTTCTCAGGAGACTACCGGTATTTTAATTTTGAGCCCAAGTTACCTCGCAGTGGGGAAAAACCGTGAGAGTTTGCATTGGGGATCGACAGCTCCAATTAAAAAAAAAAAGTGATACAATGTAACAATAAATCGGTTTCCATAAAAAGTGTCCAGACTGAACAAAATGCACATCCATGGTGGCTTCACAGATATGCCTCCATTTGTTTCGTTTAAAAAAAAAAATGGGGAGGATGACCACGGGAGAGTTTGCAATGGGGACAATGATTGACAGCCCTATTGTTAAAATGATTTACAATGTAAGGTCGGCTTCTGTTTGATGACTGAAACCCATACTGGCATGACATCGTTGTACCCGTGTATAATGCGCACCCCCGACTTTTGATTTCTACCGCAGTGAAAAAAAGTGCGCATTACGTTGTATACACGGGATTTTACGGTAGTTTCATCCTTCACTAGTTTGTCATGGCAAACAAGCTGCTGGGTAAGGGATAAGACATTAGAAAGACGTTGACGTGTGCTCTTACCTGAGCGGCACATGCCCCACTTCAAAGTTTTTCATGTAGTGGGAGCATTCCATGTCGTCGTGCACCACTCCCTTGCCTGTGCTTCCAAACGTCTCAATTGCATAGAACTCATTCTCCTGTAGGCCCAGGGAACAACAAAGTCAACAACACGGCGATCAAGAAACTAGAACAGCGAAGCTGTCGCGGCTCACTACGGTGGCGGGAGTAAATGAACGTGATTAGGGAGGAATGGCATGACAGTGTGGTTGTGGAGAAGTTTCCAATATGTCACCCGCTCCAAGTAAAAGGTGATATAAGTTGCAAACAATATAAAGTTATATACAGTTAAAGTTATAAAGTTATATAAAGTTATATACATGACTGGAAAGCCTGCATTGTAAGCTTTCTTTGGGTATATAGCAGGGCTCTTTACCCCTTTCCTTTCTGTAGTTATGACATATCTGCATATTAATTAGGTCCATGGAGTTAAAATTATAAAATGCACATGAAAAGTGTCCAGGTTGTTGTTGTCGTCATCATTTATTTTACATGTTTCACTTCCATACAGAAGAACAGACACTGCCAAAGATTTGTATAGCTCAATACGAAAGCACTTTGTGAAACAATAGGGCATCACTCGCATCAGACTCTGCGCCTGACCCACCTCCATCCTGGTCGCCTCCCCACCCTTGACGATGGGGACAGTCTTGCCTGCGTGGATGCGATACTGGCCGATGGAGTGGCCGTTCAGGTTGCGGATGGGCTTGACCTGATACGTCTTGCCATTCAGTTCCACCTCGTACGACTCCATCACCTCCTGTATCCGCTCGCCGACGTCGCATAACCGAACGTCGATCCCTGCTGCCTGCAAATCAAAGGAATAAAATATTATCATTTTTAGAATAAAAAGGGAAAAACTGACTGGGAACATGTGAACAAATTGACCCCAGCAAGGACTAGTTGACTATTTGGGAGGCCACCATCTAATGGCTGGATAGCCCAGATGGTAAGAGCACTGGTACATTAATCCAGAGGTCTTAGGTTCAAGTCCTGATGCAGTCAAAGATTTCTTTGCCAATGTTTCTAATTGTGCGAAAACCAAAAAAATGGTTTTTTTTTCTTTTTACTTTCTTTTTACTTTACTTTTTAAAATTTCTTTTAAAGATGTTTTAGTATTTTTGAAATGTTTCTAATGATAATAATTGCAAAAATGTTGCAAACTGCTCAACGACTTAAAAAATTCCTTTAATAGATCTGTGTGTCATACCTTGATGCCAGTGTTAGTCGCATCTTTCACTGCTGCCAACAGCTGATCATATTTGGGATTAAAGGCCACTGTAAAAGCGCAGTCTATAATTCTCCCTAAAAAAAAGCAAATACAGAATCTTTGTTAAAGTCAGAAATGCTGAGTGCCGACCAAACTTATTAAATCCACGAGAAACAAAAAAGTTGTACACCATTTATACTGACATACAGTGCCGCTTGAATGTTGGCTTTGTGGTTTGGGTTGAATCATATTATTATGCATATGTGACCCAGTATGGCTTATTGAGGATTCTCGTCCAAATTTGAGTTTTTGAGATTTTCCCATCACTTCAAAAAGTACTCCGTTATCTTGACAATGATATCAAAATTATTTCCATACATTGTCGAAATTTATGACGAGAGAAATTCGACGATGAGAGTTTGGTAAACAAACCATAAATAATAAAAAAAATAAAAAAAAAATATATTTAGTAAGGAGTTCTGATGGCCTTACCGTTGATATGTGTGCCAAAGTCAATCTTGCAGACGTCATCGTATTGCAGTACGGTGGTGTCACCAGCATTAGGGGTATAGTGAGCAGCGCAGTGGTTCAGGGAGCAGCCAGTGGGGAAAGCAAGTCCGGCCTTCAGCCCATCCTCGTTGATCAACTTTCGGGAGGCAGTCTCCAACCTCTCACTACCGAGAGAAAAAAAGTCGAGCCAACGTGTTACTGGTGAACAAGAAATTATTAACAGATAGCTCAGGCCCTTTCACGGCGAGCCAGTTTCATTTTGAAAGAATGAGTTTTCCGGGAAAACGATACATAGTTGAAAAAGGTAAATTAATAAAAAAGTTGCAAAGCTGCTCACTGATTAAAATGACCTCCAATTAATAAATCTCAGGGCATGATGTTTTGATCCTAGCAGGACCTTTCTCAAAGGCAAAGTGACAAGGACATACCCAGACAGTCAGGGGAAGGAAAGACATGACCTGACAGAGGAAGGACAAAAGGGAAGGGAGTGGGATGCAGATGTACACATGAAGGGAGGGGAGATCAAAGGGATTGTAAATAAAGGTGATAGGTTTGCATTTACACCAATAAACCATGCAATTTCTCTTTTGTGAGTGTGTGCACGGTTGTTACACCAAGGGTCCATTTTTCCGTTGGTGGACTAGTGGTCTGTATAAGGTATCGAGAATAAATTACCACCAGGAAAAGGAATTCTAGTAACAAATTGAAGAATTATATTTATTTAATTACAAATTATGAAATGAACCGGAAGAACTTGACGTTTCAAACAATGTACTCTGTTCGTCTTCAGAAGACTGCTGGATTTACTTTATCCATGTGTATATTTATTATATTAACTTGTGTTTGCTTTGTAAGTTTCTGTCTAAATTTGTATTGGTGATATACAAAAATGTTGCAAACTGCTTACTGACTAAAATTACCAAAAAGTAAATCTAAAATTTAGTGGGCCTGACGTTTCGATCCTAGCAGGACCTTTCTAGAAAGGTCCTGCTAGGATCGAAACGTCAGGCCCACTAAATTTTAAATTTGTATTGGTCGAATAAATGATACTAATGATTATAATCAAATACAGCATGGGTAGAGGGGTGTGATTGCAGGTCAAGAGAAGAAAGTCGAACGCTATTTACCAGATGTCGATCATGGTGAGGCCAGGCTTGATGAATCCCTGCACGTGTTTGCGGACCTGCCTGTGTGCCTCAGCAGCCTGGCGTAGTTCATTGTGTACGTCCTCGTGAGCAATGTTCAGCGCCTTCTTCTCCTCGCTGGTCGTACGCCAAGCTGCTGTCCGTCTGCAGGGGGAAAAAAAATAAGTCAAATCATTGGCTTACTGACTTCAACCACCAAAACGCAAAATCTCAAATCTGTGGAAGACCCGACACTTCGATCCAAGCAGGCCCTTACTCACAAATAGAATAATACGGACATGAATGTCTTTTTTTATCCATGCCATTCTGCCTTTGAGAGAGCTCCAGCTCGGATCGAAACGGCAGGCCTTTGACATCTTTTGTGAAAAAAAATTTAAAATAAAAACACAACTCACCCATCGACAGCTGGATGTTCCATGATCTGGCCCACAGGAAAGACCCCGTCGGGAAAGAGCTCTGAGACGGGGACTGTCGGGGGATCCGTCTGCTTGTTGCCTGCCTTCTCTGACCCCTTCTCCCCACTCTCTTCCCCGCCCCCTCCCGCCCCTCCTTTCTTCTTCTTCCTCCTCTTCTTCTTCTTCCCACTGTCTCCGCCTTCCTCCTCTCCCTCCGCCTCTTTCTCCTCCCCTAAAATTAAACGCAAAGAATAGGGATGTAACATGTAAGTGACCGACAGAGACATTTCCTGAAAATCACTGAACGCCAATAAATTGTGCGACTGCGATTGAGCATTTACGTGACACGGTGACACAGAGATTCAGTGTTTAGGGTTTTAACAGATAAAAATGAGCATTTTGAGATACCTGTTTGACATTTAACAAAATAATAATATTAATTTTAAAATAAAACAATAAAAAAATTAACAAACTCGACTACAAACCCCGAACAGTTGGGGAAAAAAGGGCTGTGTATACTTTTGATGAAATATCAACTATACACCTTTTCTTTATAAATTATAGCAAGTCAAACAAATCAAGGAACTTTTGAACAAATTGACAAAATGGCAAAGAAAAAATTAACTGGACTGGGAATTTGACGCCAAGCCTTCTGGTTTTGTTTGTATCGGTAAAGCTTGAATGCCATTTTAAACATGACCATAGCCAAAACCCAGAGTTACACGCACAAGGCTTGCAGCCAAATCTGTCCATGTCCCTACCATCATTTAGAGACTGTTTCTTGATCCCATCTGTCAGTTTGTCCACCTCTCCGTTTGTAACTTGTCCATCGGTTTCGGCCTCGGCCGGTTCCAAAGCTGGCCCTGCAGGTAGGAAATAAATACGTTTGAAGATTAGATTGCCAAGGCAAGCTTCAAGGGGAATTCGGGGAGGATTTGTTCTTTGTAATGCATACTCAGAAAGTTTATTTAAATTTATTGAGTGAAAACTGGGAAGAGTTTAATTCGAAAACAGAACTGTTCAGATAAGTCCAATACTCCCAATGGGTTTGTAAATAGCGAGTCCCAAACAAACAAACCATTCCCTAGACTCCAGAGGATCGAGGACAACCCCAAAGTAAACTCAATAACTAAAGTGTACAGTTGTGTATAAATGAGTAAATACTACCAAAAAAGGTACCGGTAAATGAATGTAGAAAATTTCGAGACCATTTCTTTTCTCCACTTCATTTCAGCGGAATTCGAGCAGCTGCAGCACCATCATGACAATGCCCATTTACTTGATCAAGTTTAGTCCCACTTACTGCGCCGCTAGGACTAGGAGCTCCTCTTAAACGAGTTTTGAGATTGTCTGTCGCACTACCTTCCCACCGCGTCTAATATACAAAAACGCTGATTCTCAACCGAAGGCCTTAAAAGTGCCCGAAACCACGTCAAAAGATTCAATAAAAGCGCCTGACGGATTCTCAACCTGTAGTACGGTATAGCGCCTTGCTGCGAAGACGTACAGGGGACCAGACTGCCACTTGCGGCGCTGCCATTTGGATCTTGCGACCAAACCGGGAGGTTTTCGCCCATTTTTTGGGGGAAATCAACACATTTTCGCCACATGGACAGTTGCACACAGGTGCGTGATATGTAATCCACATTTACTAGAATTTAGAAATCTTGGGCCAAATGAAGCACTATTTTATGAGTTATGCTGAACCTGCTGATCCCTATGCCACAGCACTTGTGAACGTTACACAGAAGCCTATGGGAAAAAAGCCTAGTTATCTGTGGGGTTCCGGTCGGGAGAGCAGCGGACGACGTAGAACCCAACAGTTCTGGGGGTAATGGATAGCTTGAGCCGAGGGGATAATGTTTTACGGCTAAGTTTTGATTCCTGTTCCTGTTCTACGTATGACTAAGAGTATGAGTATGACTATGAGTATGACTGAGTGACTACATGTACATTTGTAATTGTAGGCTAACGTCATTACATTACAACATTACAACTACAAAGTACAACTACAAGTACAACATTACAAATACTAGTACTACAGTACTAGAATTTAGAAATAGTGAAATACAAATGTCGTGGTCGTATTGACTCGTGCCTTTATTTTGAGGTACAAAGGTACGAAATCACACGACTGCTTGCATAGATACGAACCAGTCTTTTTCTTCTTTCTTCTCTTCTTCTTCTTCTCCCCGACAGCCTCGGTGTTGTCTAATGTCGGCGGCTCCTCTTCGACTTGTCTGGACGCTGCCAGCTCTTTTTCAGGCATGGTCGTCGCCATATTGCTCGATATTACTTATTATAATTAGGTATGAATATGCATCAGGTATGACGTCACGGATATAAAGGTTACCGGTGTCACGATCTCATGAGGGTCATTGTAGATCCCCCCCCCCAGCTTCCGGTACCTAGCGACGTCAACCGAGCAGTCATAGTTTCTTGAACTTGTGTCTTCAAAGAGTCGTGGAGGTCCTCTTGTTAGATGTATCCACTGCAACGATGAAAAGTTAAAATTGACCTATTAAATAGATGGAATTTGCTCATTTATTGTTCAGTAGGATGATGAAGACATTAAAACTAAAAGCTATATGGACAACCCTTGAAATCATGAAGAACAATTGAATGCTTTGTTTTATTTATTTTTATATGTTCATTAACCTTAGGATTGTTAAATGGACCGCTCTACAAGCAGGGCATCGTAGATCAGTATCCCCCTGCTTCCGGATCCTATTATAGCGTCGTAGCGACGTCTGTATAGTCAGTGTTCCTTCGACCATTTAATTGAGCAATTGACGGCTTTCTGGTCGCGGATCCTGTCGTATTGATAGATGAATCTACGGCAAGGAAGAATTATTACAATTGACTGATTCAACTGATCGAATTTACTCATTGTCGGTTTCATCTTTAGAATGATAAAGTCGTTAAAAAACACAGAAACACAAAAATTGTATAAAAAGAATGAATGCTTTGTTATATTATTTTGTCTGTTCATTAACCTGAGGATTGGAGAATGGACCGCTCTACAAACAGGGCATCGTAGATCGCCTCCCCCTGCTTCCGGATCCTATAGCGACGTCAACAGCAGTCAGAGTAAGTTTAACTTTTGTCTTCAAAAAGTCGAGGTCGTCTTGTTAGATGCATCCACTGCAACGAAGAAATATTAGAATTGACCGATTCTGAATAGATGGAATTTGCTCGTTGTCATTTTGTTCAGTATAGGATGGTGAAGACGTTAAAAAAGGGTTAACACAGAAAGTTAAAACAAAAACAACATTGAATGTTTTGTTTTATTGATATATTTGGTCTGTTCATTCACCTTATGATTGTTAAATGGACCGCTCTACAAGCAGGGCATCGTAGATCAGCATCCCCCTGCTTCCGGATCCTTTGGCGACGTCGACGCCCCATCCGAGCAGGAGAGTCCCATCCTTGGAGTCCCGTCTTGAGATGTAGACACAACACCGGATCTTCTTCTAGCAAATGAGAATTAAAAAACCAATAAAATCACTAAGTGGTTGTTTTCTTATGAGATGAAGTCTGTGAAAGAACACAATCACGCACAATGGAGAGAGAATAAAGGTAAACAAAAAGAAAATAATGTTTTTCTTAATACTTATTAATATTTTACCTGAGGATTGGTGAATAGACCGCTCTACATGCAGGGCATCGTAGATCGTCATCCCCCTGCTTCCGGATCCTAGCGACGTCCGCAACCGATTTTCTTCCCTTTCTCTTTTCCTTCTTGAAATCTCGGTGCTTTTCATGGTGTCTTTTAACACAACCAAAAATAAACATCTTGGTACCACGAAACTCCATATTATTGCTTCAAAAAGAACATTGAAATTATTTGCAAGAGAGCGGTATATAAATATTTATTTGGGTTTCCAATTATTTTAGGTAGTTGAAATAAGTAGGAAAAATGTTTTCATGATCTTTATATTGGTCAAGGTATACAAAACTTACCAAACGATAGACATCCTGAACAAAATTGGTAAAGGTCCGCTGGTTCTGAAGTCGGAGATCGGACTTAGTAGTTTGGATTTCGGAGATCGGATTTTGAAGATCAGGTTTCGGATTTCGAAGATCGGATTTCGGAAGTTCAGATTTCGAAAATCCGGTCTCGGATTTCGGAGAACGAATTTCGAAGATCGAATTTTGGAGATGGTATTTAGGTGGTTTGAAATCGTATTTCGGAGATTGTATTTCGGCGATCGGATTTCGGCGATCGTATTTCGGCGATCGTATTTCGGCGATCGGATTTCGGCGATCGGATTTCGGCGATCAGATTTCGGCGATCGGATTTCGGCGATCGGATTTCGGCGATCGGATTTCGGCGATCGGATTTCGGCGATCGGATTTCGGCGATCGGATTTCGGCGATCGGATTTCGGAGATCGGATTTCGGAGATCGGATTTCGGAGAGTCGTATTTTGGAGGTTGGAGATTGGAGGACGGAGATTGGAGGGCGGAGAACGAACTTCGGTTTCGGCGATTTGGGCGATCAATTTTTCGAAGATCGGAGATCTTTCTATTTTCGAAGATCGGATTTCGGATTTCGGATTTCGGATTTCGGATTTCGGATTTCGGATTTCGGATTTCGGATTTCGGATTTCGGATTTCGGATTTCGGATTTCGGATTTCGGATTTCGGATTTCGGATTTCGGATTTCGGATTTCGGATTTCGGATTTCGGATTTCGGATTTCGGATTTCGGATTTCGGATTTCGGATTTCGGATTTCGGATTTCGGATTTCGGATTTCGGATTTCGGATTTCAGATTTCGGATTTCGGATTTCGGATTTCGGATTTCGGATTTCGGATTTCGGATTTCGGATTTCGGATTTTGGATTTCAGATTTCGGATCATGAAATCTGGAATCTGGAATAGGCCTATCTAGATTGAGCCTAAGAACATGAAACCCGTTACTTGGATATCGACACTTTCGAATATGAATCTTGAATCTTGAATCTTGAATCTTGAATCTTGAATCTTGAATCTTGAATCTTGAATCTTGAATCTTGAATCTTGAATCTTGAATCTTGAATCTTGAATCTTGAATCTTGAATCTTGAATCTTGAATCTTGAATCTTGAATCTTGAATCTTGAATCTTGAATCTTGTATCTCGAATCTTGGGTGTCTGATCTTTAGCCTTGAGGCTTGTCGTCGACCAATCATTAATCCTATGACCTTAACCCTAGCCCTAATTCTACCCGACCCTATCCCAAGCCTAATACCCTAATAATTGAAAAAAAATTATGGCAGTCGGATGTTATGAAATAGGGAGTTAGTATTTGTTTGTGCCATGTTTTTGGCGGTCAGTCTTTTCCATCTTGTCCATCTTGCTTGGGGGAATCCTGGAGTTTCTTTGACTTGAAGAAATCGATCGAATCCACGAGGTGAAGATTTCTTCATTGGGTGCTGATGAGAATGCTGGTCACGTGAACAATGTCCAATGTTCAGCTCGATATAGTACCATGCCATCATTCAGGCTTGCCCTAACATGGTGTGTATTTTTGTATGTCTGTTTAATTAATGTTTTGTAATTAACGGCTCAATATCTCTTTTAAAAAATGCCACCCCACCCAAAAAGTCTTATCATGATTGCGGAGACCTTTGTACCTGGTCATATTATTATCAACCCACCCATACGGGTGCGTGGTTGATCCTTTGAGACTAGCAGATTTTAAATCAAAATGTCTCAACCCACCCATACGGGTGCGTGGTTGATCCTTTGAGACTAGCAGATTTTAAATCAAAATGTCTCAACCCACCCATACGGGTGCGTGGTTGATCCTTTGAGACTAGCAGATTTTAAATCAAAATGTCTCAACCCACCCATACGGGTGCGTGGTTGATCCTTTGAGACTAGCAGATTTTAAATCAAAATGTCTCAACCCACCCATACGGGTGCGTGGTTGATCCTTTGAGACTAGCAGATTTTAAATCAAAATGTCTCAACCCACCCATACGGGCGCGTGGTTGATCCTTTGAGACTAGCAGATTTTAAATAAAATTGTCTCAACCCACCCATACGGGCGCGTGGTTGATCCTTTGAGACTAGCAGATTTTACATAAAATTGTCTCAACCAACCCAAATGTAATGAGCGCGTGGTTGATCCCTTAAAATAAAATTTAAATGTTTATACATATAAAGAATGTTTCATGTCCATGAGGTGGCTTTTTTCTACATTCAAGGGACAAGTTTCACTCGGCGAATTCATTTCATACATGTATAACGTCAGGCATTTTCAAAATGAATTTTATGAGGAAATTGAGAAGAAATACAACCAGGTACGAAGGCAACTATAATTTGACCCAATTTCAAGTAATGCAACAATGCACCATACAGTCATTGTTACAATGTGTCCCTACTCCCTAGCCTTAATTAAAAAGACTGGAGCCCATCCCTAAACTGGGGTTTAGGTGCCTGCAATATTATATTATGACAATGAATGTTATAGTGATCTCTATGTCTGTTGAAATTAGTATTGAAAGTTCAAGATAGTTCATTTCTCTCATGTAGAGACAATGGACACTGATGACTTAGTTCCATGTAGCTCCATGCTCCGTTGTATCGAAGCAGTAGCGACAGGTGTGGACGACTCTGAAGAAACACGTGCGGACGGATTTGCAGATTAAAGAAACAGGTGCGGACGGCTTTGCAGATTGAAGATACGGGTCCGGATGGCTTTGCAGATTGAAGATACGGGTCCGGACGGCTTTGCAGATTGAAGATACGGGTCCGGACGGCTTTGCAGATTGAAGATACGGGTCCGGACGGCTTTGCAGATTGAAGATACGGGTCCGGACGGCTTTGCAGATTGGTGATACGGGTGCGGACGGATTTGCAGATTGAAGAAACAGGTTCAGATGGATTTGCAGATTGAAGAAACAGGTGCGGACGGCTTTGCAGATTGACGGCAGATACGGGTCCGGACGGCTTTGCAGATTGGTGATACGGGTGAGGACCGATTTGCAGATTGAGGATACAGATGCGGATGGCCATGCAGATTGAAGATAGAGGGTGCGGATATTTGCAGATTGAAGAAACAGGTTCAGATGGATTTGCAGATTGAAGAAACAGGTGTGGATGAATTTGCAGATTGAAGATAAAGGTGCAGACAGATTTGCAGATTGAAGATAAAGGTGCAGACAGATTTCCAGATTGAAGAGATGGATGCGAACGGATTAGCAGATTGAAGAAACAGGTGTGGAAGGATATGGATTTGCAGATTGAAGAGATGGATGCGAACGGATTTGCAGATTGAAGAGACGGGTGCGAACGGATTTGCAGATTGAAGAAACAGGTGTGGAAGGATATGGATTTGCATAGACGGATGCATGCGGACGGATTTGCAGATTGCAGAAACGGGTGTGGATGGATTTGCAGATTGAAGAGATGGATGCAGATGGATTTGTAGATTGAAGAAACAGATGCGGGTGGATTTGCAGATTGAAGAGATGGATGCGGATGGATTTGCAGATTGACGAGACAGATGCGGACGAATTTGCAGACTGAATAGATGGATGGGGATGTATGCGAACAGATTTGCAGATTTAACAGGTGTGGAAGGACTGATTTGCAGATTGAAGAAATAGGTGTGGATGGATTTTCAGATTGAAGAGACGGATGCGGACGGATTGCAGATTGCAGAAACAGGTGCGGATGGATTTGTAGATTGAAGATAAAGGTGCGGACGGATTTGCAGATTGAAGATAAAGGTGCGGAAGGATTTGCAGATTGAAGAGACAGATGCAGATGGATTTGCAGATTCAATAGATGGATGGGGATGTATGCGGATGGATTTGCAGATTGGAGATACAAGTGAGGACATCTTATGAAGCTTATAATTATAAAGTTTCAGATCATGAGAGGCGTATCTATGGAATGCCAGGCAATGAGTGCCAATTCTTAGAAAGGGGCATTTATCTTGTTTTCATATATGCCTACATTGAGTTTCTAATTGTCATAATTAGTGGCCATCATTTGTTCACCAGAATGGCAAATAATCTTCCTTGAAACTTAAACTCATGATTCAGTTTTAGTCATCAATCTAACCCAAAAAATGATGAATGTTGAATTATATTCAAAAAGTTTGGACAGAGGTCAGTTTCATCAGTTTCCATGGTCACCGGTTCCTTAGATACGCCACTGGAGTTTTAAGTTACAACCTGCACTTCCACCCCAACCTGTCGCCCGCTGCCTTGATCGCTGCTTGCTCGCTTTGCCTGTCAACACATCTCATCACACTCAGATTTCAATCACACATCAGGTGCCTGGCAGAAAACTAAAATAGGTCACACATGTTTTTGTCTGTTTCAAGGAAATTACTTTTTACTGAATTTGTTTAAGGTCCTGCCCTTTATCTATTTTTTTTTCTTCAAGATTTAGAATTTTGGTCATAACACTGGAGAAGCAATTTGCCTCAATTTTGCATCACTTTCATGTTAGATTACAATAGATACATACATAATCATTGTTTTTAATTGAAATTTTGATAATAATTTCGTCCTTCGGGCGATAATAGTGTCCTCTGCCTGACGCCCGAATATGGCTAATTAATTAACCTAATTAACCTATTTATCCCAATTAACCTAATTGACCTAACTAACCTAGTAAGCCTAACTAACCTACCCTACCCTGAGCTCGGGATTTCAAAAGCTAATAACCCACCTAGCCCTAGCTAGCTAGCCTACCTAGTTATAACTCAACTTCAAGGAGCACCCAGTAATACTGATACAATTGTTTTATGTTTTATAATAAATCATAATTTACCCAACATTCTGATTCATGCTGTTGGGCAACCCAAAAATGGGAAAACAAAGTTAAACAAATCATGCTAAATTTCTATTATGTTTCAAAAGTAGAAAATTAGCTTAACGTTAAGTTTTGGTTGCTCACAAAGCTGTGCTTGAGACAAGATGAAAAATTCCCTCCCATTTCTGCTAACCTCATAATTAAAGCGAGCTTTAGAGCGTTATGAGTCTGTTGCTTTTAACCTATGCTTTAGCTATAGGGCAAAACTGCAACAGACACGAAGCAAACGAATGCATGTGATTATGTACGTACAATCATACGTACGTAAATTATGTAGTCAAAACTGTCTTTTAGATGTTTCTTAGTAAGTCAGGTCAGTATGTTTTTTGTCTTTAATCTGTCGTGTGTATACTTGAGGCTAGCAGAAACAAGATGGGAATAATTTTCTTAAGTCCCGATGGCAGCTTCGTTTTCATTATTTACATTATTTGACAATAGATTTTTACTGGGTGCATCTTTAGTTAAGTTCACACATTCATCACGTCCATTCACCCAACGCGATTATCAGCCAGATGCTAGTGCCGCTTTGCTGCAGTAAATGCCTCGCATAACTAAATAATAATTTACATAAAAACACCACATTTAACAGACCAAAGAGGGAGTTGTATTGACGGCATTTTAGGGGATTAAAACAAAATGTCTAAAATAAAAATATGAAATGAAAAATGCATAACTAGCAAAATTTCATCAACATTTGTTTTGGACAGTTTTTGCATTTTGAAGATTATACAAATTGTTCTCTTCCCAGTCCACAAAATTTAAATTGATTTCGGAGAGGAAATGTGCCGCTTTTTTTCTGCCTAGGAAAAGAAATAGATTATTCTTTTTATTGTGACTGAATTCTCTTATTGTGACTCACCAAAGCGTCTGTATAGCGCCCTCTTTGGTCAAATACAGAAATAAATCAATATTATTTTACAACAGATAGTTTACAGTTTGACAGAAAGTAAACATTACAGCAGATGGTCCCCGCCGAGTCGGTCTTTGAAGAAAGAAGACTTGATTGTGGAAGATCCATCGGTGGAGAGGTGCAGGGATGCCCTTGAAGAATCTGGGAGTCTAAGTTTAAATTCTAGGGTAGTCTTGGAATGGAGGTGTGTTCCTTCCTGGAAGAGTTTGCCATGCAGTGAAGTTTAATAATTGACGATAAGTTCTTCTGAAGCAAAGTATTAATGATTCAGTTCTCAATCAAGTCCATTGTAGTTTCATGCCCACGTCTAGAGCCCCTAATGTGATGTGACTTTGTTTTGTCTGCATATTGTGTATTTTAGTTATAGATATCTTTTTAAACCTGTTGAAGCTACACTTTGAAGCTAATAATCAAGCTAATAAACGTGAAGGGTTAATTAAGTTAGTGTTAGCATGTGGCCAACACAACCAGTATACACAGATTTCAACCCATCCATATAAAGGGCACATGGCTGATTTACATGGCTGATTTACTTACTTGTTTAAATAATAATTAATTTTGTTTATCAACCAACCCATACTGGGCGTGTGGTTGTTCCAATAAAGTTTGACACAATTTTCCACTCAACCCAACCTTATAACGGGCGCGTGCATGGTTGTTTCTTTGAGATAATTAGCAGAAGTTTAAAAACAAATCAACTCACTTCTGATGAAGAGCGCATGGTTGAATCACAGAGATGAAAAAAAAATTTCTCAGATTTTAATTTGTTATCAACCTAAATAATTAAGAAAATTTGATTATAAGATATCAACCCACCCTTGGAGGGTGCGTGGCTGATTTGTTTTCTTCAACTCACCCAAGAAGGGAGCGTGGTTGTTCCCATGTCAAAATTAGCAATCCATTGTAAAAATCAATCTGAATACAATGTCCACCTGGACTGATACAACAAAATTACACGAATCTGTCTTTAAAAAAAATATTCATTAAATGCAATCATATTACGCATTATCAAAACACTAAGCGGGCCAGGTGCTGTAAATTTAACAAAAATAATGACCAGGCGCGAGACAAATCTATTTAACCTGTTTCAGCAATTGTAACAATGCACCAGTCATTGTTACATAATAATTATGTTCCTAACCCTAACCTTGACCCCATCCCAATTAAAATTAAAATTAAATTAATTTAATTGTTCAGTATTATGAAATGTGTGTCAGTTATTGTGTTTGTGTGAATATTAGCATTCTAAAGTTCACAGTGGGTCTCTGTCGAAGCAATAGTCGATGGCCATGCAGGTCCATGCAAGGCGAATGGTTTCATCACGAATCCATAAGTGACAGGTGTTTCTGGATCTTAGTCATGATCCATCAGAGAAGAGGTTTCCCAATTGCAGTATATCACTGGTGTCTCTCGTGCCACAGTCCCAGTTTAAAAAATGAGGTTTTGGAGTTTTTGAGTTTATAAAATAATAAACAATTTGGCGTTCATACCACGAAAACATCCAATTTTGTTTTAAAATTTCAAACAAACAAAGGCTGGAAAAACTGACTGATGTAGTATGTTTATTAAGAGGTATCAGGCCCAAGACATCAGGTCAAGTATTTTGGGTCAATTGTTAGAGATTATTTTCACTTGCGAAAACAATGTCAATAGGTCTATTTTTATAAGGCCTATGTGAAATTTTGGATTTTCTTTCTTTTTATGCTCATATAGATAAAGCCAAAGAAGTAGAACTTTGAACATACCTGTATATATCTTTTATAATTATGAAAATAAAAGTTATAGATTTCTTCGTGGTACGATCGACAACTTACAATAAAATTCTCCCAATTTAACCCGAGCAGTGCCGCCTAGCTCGCTGCTTGCACGCGCTGCATCAACACACTCACTGTCTTCAGCATTCACTCTCTCCCCCTTAAACACATGACCACGCACAAACACCCCATTTACTTCTTCACTACATATTTCGACTGAAGAGAACATTTTTAAATAAAATCAACTCTTCAGTCTCAGCCTAATTAATTTAATTAGTTACTATTCTAGTTAAGTTCTTACTACCACACACTCACTCAAACTGAACTGCAAGCACGATGCTGCTTTGAAAGCCTGCTTTGTCGCTGCCCCTTAATTACTAAAATTATACAATCATTAATTAATCCTAAACCCTTATGATTATGAATCTATCTGGGACTGTTGGCAACTGTCGTAGACCTATCCATAGATGACTGGTTTCCAGATGATTGCTCAGTGCCATGTAGACAGTGGCTTTAAGATGCCAAGGCAATGAACTGCTTAGCAGAGGAGTGACCTATTGAGGTTCAGTAGCTTGAAGAAATTCTTGAAGTTTCAGTCAAAAATTGACAGAGTGCAGAAATGCATGGAGTCAGTTCACTGAAGTGAAGCAGAATGATCAGACAGTTCAAGGTTCATTCTTTGTTGTCGAAGCTGGCCCCTGAATTAATGTTTTTGTTGTGTTTAGGATGTTGTGTTTGCTTGAAGGTATTTCTGAAAAGTTTAATTTTAATAAAAGAAATACCCCAATAATAACTAAGACTAATGAGAATAATATTTATGAGAGTAATCTATACTACCAAAGTAGCATAAGGTCCCTAAAATGATTATTTTCCACCTATATGATTTAACTTCAAAGTGGATCCCTGTCTCTAGTTCAATGATCCCTGTCTCGACCTGGCCGATCCCTCAACTTGTGTTTTTTTTTGCCTTTACAAATCTCGAAACACCTGGCCACATAGTTGCTATCTACGTGTATATATAACCCATTATACATGTACAAAGAGTCGTCGACAAGCTTGACACTAACCACGCCCACTTGGGCGCTCAGCCAAGTTACATTGCGAAATACCACAGGTGGCGTGTGCCTAGCCTGAGCTGAGCGCGCGTGCCGACCATAAGCCACGCCTTCTTTATATTCATGCTTGGCTTTATGCAAATTAGGCCGGTCAACTGACACGGCCGCTCATAACTACAGTACTTAGACCGTGGGGTATGAACCGGGGGGGGGGGGGGAAGACTTTAAAGCATAATGGCGGACAACACAACGAGGGCAACGACAACCCATTGAACACAATACACGGCCTGGCACACGTCTGACACACGTCTGACACACGTCTGACACATGTCTGACACACGTCTAGAAATGTAAACACACGGAGATTATTTACAGACAGACTTCGACAACAAACCAACATGTAAACCCGGCTTTTTGAGAACCATTTGTCTATTTTCTTTTACGGTAATTGAGATTGAACTTTTCAGTTTCGGGCACTTAGCGTAACGAAATCGTCTTCTGTTAATACATTTTAGGAAGTCTCGGTAAAATTGATTATTATGGTGCAACTATTTTTTTTCGCATATCTTGTGCTCATTTTTCGCCGTTATTTCAGTCGTTTCGCTATCAAAAGTGTGCCATTTTGATTTCGAATCTTATTTAAAGGATAAACCGGCCAACTATACCGACAGGTGCTCTGGTCATAATTGTTTTTCTTTGTCAATATTTTAGGAGTGGGTTGCTGACAATACGTTGGACAATTTTATGAAAACAACATGAGTTTACTAACCTCTTGGCTCGTCACATTTTTAAAGTGACTTATACCGCTTTCATTAATAATTGTTAAGGATATCCAATGCTTAAGCTCCAACATGTCCAACTGGAAAACTCCGAAAGTTGACTGGCGCTCGCGACGAAAGTTCAACGGGATGCAACAGGCACCGCTAGCTGTGCATTTCTAGAGTTCTCTTACCAATTGTTATGAGTCAAAAATGTCCTGTTTCAAATTTATGAGCGGGTGGTCTCACCTTCTCCAGCACTTCTTCGAAGCAGTACCGTAGAGAAACACCAACTCGCTCTCCAAAGCCACTGGCAGACATCGACATGCAGTGGGAGGGAGTCTGTGGGCGAGCCAAGGCTCAAGCCTCAAACTTCAAAGTCAAAGTGTCCACGGCCAACTCCGAAGTCGGTCGGCGCACTCGGCCAAAGTTCCACGGCGGGCCACCGTGACGACACTCGGTGGTCTTCCTGTGTTGCCCTGCCGGCTGCGTTGGTCGAGACGCACCTCCAAGATGTCCTCCGAGTAACTGGTGAGTGGGTAGTCCTTTCAAAGTTCCCTCGAAGTTCCGGTCGTGGTGACGAAAGATGTCAGTTCTTCCTTGCCTAATCCAGACAGCGACAGACGAATTGACGAGTGCATGGGGATTGTTGCCTTCTCAAACTCGACAAAAAGACGACCGTCGGCGTGTAAATGTTCGCAGTTTGCAGCCAAATTTGGGAATTCTGCAGGTCCCAAGCACTCTGAAACTGTGAAGTAGTTGTTTACGCTGAATTTGAGTCACTTCGCGCACAGTGAAACTTATTCGGAAAGGCAAAAAGATTAATTTCTTTCGCCGAATCAACGGGCAGAAAGTTCACAAGTCAAGTGCACGGTCGGTATATGGAGTACAAATTTTGGACCGGCGCAATTCGATTTACGGTAATGAGGCTTAGGCCGAGGCGTACAAATAGCGCATCACTCGGTACTATAGTATCACTCCACTTGACTTCGGCAGTACTGCTGGCCATAGGATTTGTACAGTAGAGAGGGGCACTATTTTACGTTGATTCTTTGAGGGAAAGAGCAGACGAGATTTTGTGAGCGTTCTCCAAATGGCAAAGGAGCTAATTTGCATATCAATTGAAGGAATGTCGTGACCTGTGACCTGTGTCTCTTAATGTACGCTTTAAAGGGGTTGGCTATTAATATTGTTAAGCTCGTACACGCATTATAATGTCATCGAGCTAGGAGTTAATTTCGGGATATATCTTTCTTTTTGTAGTGAAGAGGGCATGATTTTTTCAATTCTAGCAGGACCTTTCTCAATATTCCTTTGTGAATGGTCTTAAAATAATTGGTTGATTGAATCTGAATGAAAGCGGGGGTGTGATCCCTTGGGATATAATATTTATTGCTTCTGACTGGCGCCCACCCCGGCAAAGACTAGTTGACTAGTATTAGAGAAGCTAGGCCACCACCTAAGGGCTGGGTAGCTCAGACGGTAAGAGTACTGGTATGAAAGTACAGGTTTAGTTAAGGTTTATTTTTTCGAAATTGTTTATACGCAAGTTCCCAGTCAGTTTTTCCTTCATTTTAAAATGGTTGCACAACTTGTGCATCCATTTGAAAATGACTGCACAACTTGAAAATGACTTCTTCCACTGGAACCTACCCACAAAAAATAAACCAAGACACCAACATGTTCAGTTTCTCATTATTTTGTACACATTTTATTTACAGGCTGTTGGATAAGTCAACTGCAGCATAGCGCAGCATGGGCACTATTGATAAAAGAAAAAAAAATCAAAACAATTCAAATCAACATGGACCACCACATGTATGCTACAGCGACTGGTTCATTAAGTAGATTCAACCGAGAAAAAAAATATTACTTTGACGGGCCCAGGTTATAAAACTGGACAAAAATGCTTGGAAGAAATTGGTTAAAATCCACAATGCTGCATATCAATTTCCACCTTAAACGTTTGCCTGTTGTTGCCAACGACCACCAGCATATACCCTTGTTAATTACTGTCAATCATTATATTTTAATCGTCAAAACACATTGATGTGTTTATTTTATATCTTATTACGCACCAGCAAAAAATAATAGAAGAAACATACTATCCCTATTCCAGAATGGTATGGTCAGAAAAGAAGTGTTTGCAGGTTTGTTTAAATAGTTAAATCTGTCTCGGTAGAAATCTACCCGTAGATAATTTTGAGTCCGAAATGCAACACTTGTTTAGGAAAGGTTGAAACAATGACTAATACTGTTTTTACGTATTTTTCTGGATCTCAATAAGTCCCAGGATCGCAGGACATGGATGGCTTATTTGGACCTTTGCCAATGTGTAAAACCTATGACAGAAAAAAACATGTATTTTGGAGGGACTTCAAATTCTACTGGATGGAAGAAGCCTGCCATGTGCGTGAGATTCTGCACATACATAAACAACATTTCCTTGGAAAGGCAAACTCCAGGTAGCAAATACCACAACAAAAGCAAACAATAAAACAATGTTAAAAAAACAAAAACACAAAAACCAATAGAAAACAGAATCTATATAAATAACACGAACAAATGCATAAATTATGTGAGAAGGGGTTTAACCTGGAGCTCACCATATTTCCAGTGTATATTTGATCAGTAACGAATCACACCATTGAGGTATGCCAGCAAAGGTCTTGCAAAACCCAGATGCTCGTAATTACTAACAGTTAGAAACCATCGTTATGAGTCTAGGTTTGGTCATAAGTGACACTGCATCTCACCATTGACTTTGCTGGGATACGGGAAGGTGTATGATGTCATTTACTTGGAAGTTTGGTGTGGGGGCGGGGAAATCGCCGCATGGACTTGCAAAATGTAAGAGGCATCAGAGGGAATAGGCTGTAGGAATTATCAAGGATTACTTGCATTGATAATGTGCTTCCGAAAATCTTGGTCTGGCTTTGAAACGCAATCGGGTTGGAATTTTGCATCCCAGTATTCCTGCGTATATGAGCTTTGCCCTATTCCACGTAATAGGCACTGTGTGCTCAGTGCTATGCCCGATTGCATGCTGGAAAAAATACAGTCAGCTCAGGCGGGATTCGAGCTCCCGCTTTCTGTCCTCACCACTTGACAACCGAGCTGGTCGAGGTCATGTGGCGGATGCGAATACCTACGAGCTCCATGGTGAAAGCAGTAATGATTGGAAACTAGCATACATTATGGGAAACCTGTGCATGTATGCAGCTGAATGACACAAAATGCAAGATGCTATCTGAAAAAATCATGACAATTGACAGACTTAAAAGAAAAAGGCTGTTCCAAAGTTTCAAACAATTTTTCTATCAATAATTAGGAGAGGCTGATTCTTCAATACTAGCAGGACCTTTCTCAAAAGGACCTTTCTCCCTGCCTTTGAGAGAAAGGCCCTGTTAGGATTGAAATGTCAGGCACCCCTAATTGTTGATATTTGCATTTTGGTTATTTTGGTCACTTAAGTCAGTAAGCAGTTTGCAACATTTTTGCATATCACTCCAAAACAATTGTGTGTATTATATTTTCCTTTCCCATTCCCTCTAATACTTCAAGTATGATGTGAGAGTTTTGGAAACAGGGCTTACAAGATGGATTGAAAAGGGCTGGTTCAACTACAGTACTGATAGTGATTATCAAACGGACCTCAGATCATACAAATTGGTTTTAAACTGTACAACATTCAATGCAAAAAATTCCAAAACTACACGAGAATATTTTTTCTTATATAACAAATTAAAAAGAGTTCATCACTCAGGTACAAAAATTAAAGCAAATAACAAAACTGAAAATCGTATTCACAGATGAATTATTTATAAACAAATAATAACCCAAGGAGGACTTAGGAATAAATCTACAATAATCTAGAATAAGTATCTATTTGCATCATCTACCAACTACATTTTGTTTAAAGCACTTTACAAGGTAACACTTATGTACAGGCTTGCATACACTGCTCACATTGAAAATACCATGAGCATGTCTCTTAGAATATATTCACATGGATACACTACCATGTACATTGTGGTTAAGAAGAAATCTCACTACAAGGAATTCAGAAGGGTATTTCCATATAAAAACAACTGAGCTCCATTGCTCAATGAATTATTCAATCGGTCAACAATGTCCCTTTAAATTTTTTCCATCATTCTTCATAACAAAAATAGAAACAACCAAGATCTCACCTGAATGCATTTCTTTCCTCTTTTTTCCCATCTATTTACATCAACGCATGATTAACAACAACAATAGTTTCGGGACTTTCGGCTGTACAGGGATTTTATAAGCAGGCAAACGTTCATCGATACAGTACCGGTATACCTCCCCTGCAGCAAGACAGATTTGACAAGTTTATGTAGCTAAACAAAAACAGGAAATGTGACTGATGCGTGAGCAGGAATGCACTTGCAATTAAGGCAAACCTTTCCCCAATGCCTGCTTTCAATGATGTTTCTGAGAGAATTTCAGGTTTTAAGTACCTCTATTGGTGGGTGAACTTAGCTCAATCTTATGCAGCAACCCATGGTACAAAAGTTTGAACTTTTGGCAAATTCCATGCACTGTGTTCCAGTCAAGGTGAAAGTAAGTAAAATTCTGTATTTATCAACTCTACTTTGAAAAAACAAAACAAACAAAAAACAATCACCTGAAAGTCTTAAAAACAAATACTTCCCACTTTTTATGGAAATCCACTGAAAGTAGGAAGGGTTAAAAAAAATGATTCTTTTTTCCTTTCAAACTATAAAGTGGATAAAATAGAATAAATTCATGCTGATATTAAAATTGTTCATATCAGGGCTTCTTAGAATCCACATACAGAGTTTTTTAAATTTTAGTATTCTGTATATATTAATTTGTTATTTCAAACTGTTAATGTCAATTCTGGGTCAGTTGTAGATACAAATTAAGTCTCCATTCCTCATACATGTTCTGTTACATGTACTGCAACTAGACCATTTCCTATCTGAGCATATTCAGAAATGAGGAACTTCAATGTCTACAAGGACTTCCAGCCATCATTGAAAGTAAATATATGAATGGAGCTAACTGATCTTGTTTTGTCAAAAATGTAGAGGGTCTGACGTTTTAATCCTAGCAGGACCATGCTCAAAGGCAGAAATATTGTTTTATCGCCTGCATGTGATTTTGTGCCCTTAGTGGAAAACTAAGTCAAAACCATAGCAGCTGTCAATCGTGCAGTTCACACTGCAAGTAACTATCTCTCATTAGTGTTTACTTTATTATATATATCATAAATGACCAATTCCATAAAATGGTTTAAAATGCGGATTCACTTCCAGGACTTTAATAAGGGATTTGGTTTATAGCAGATGGCCTAATAGAATCGATTGTTGTTTTTATGGTCAATAATTGGTAATAGGTGTAACAATGGGGAAATGGAGAAAATTTGGAGTGAAGAATTGGTGACAAGAAGCCAATTTTACAATTGAAAAATCTATTTCAACTGGTAATGTTTTGTAAAAATCTCATCTTTAAAACCAAATGTACACCTTCTTGTCAATCCCAAACTTCCCCTTCCTCCCTTTTCAAATCTTTACGCTCTACAGAAAAGTTACTCATTGTTTAAGTTGTGGTATTCTTTTCTGCCTTTTTGTTGGATATATATGGTGGATATTTCAGTGGAGATTTAAAAAAAAAAGGTCCAAACTATGACGTTTTAATACATGCATTGCTGCATTCTCTTGACCAATGTCCTTCTCAATCATCCTCAACTATCTCAAGTTAATCGTTAGAATTCTCAATATCTACATTGCTGTCAAGGTTTCTGGGAAAGGCAATGGTTAATTTTGTCCAAATCAACAATGATTGGGGTAAAAACATATGCTTGATACATGGACTCGTCTTACTTTTGGTAGTAACTGCCCCTCCTTGGTGAGTAACTATTTGCGTTTGCCGGAAAGGGGGCCTTGGAAGTCCGACTATCGGAGCCAAAAGCCCCCTTGTTCCCAAACTTGCTGCTGATTTTTGGATACTGCTGCTGCTGCTGTGGTGGTGGCGGCTGTGGCGGCGGCTGTGGTGGTGGTGGTGCTGCACCCGCCGCACTGTACGTCTGCTGCTGTGCTTGTGGGTATGGATATCCTGGCTGCTTCTTGGGCTGCTGTCCAGGCTGCAGTTGCTGCGGCTGCTGCTGGTATTGTCCCTGCTGTGTTAGCGGCGCCTGCTGTCCTTGGTGGTACTGGGTGAACTGCTGCTGCGTCTTCTGATGGTTGTAGTCGTACACAGGGTAGGAAGCGTTGAAGCCTGCCTGGTGTTGGGCCTGGGGCTGCTGCTGTGCTGCTGTTTGTTGCTGCTGCTGTTGCTGCTGCTGCTGTGGTTGAGCGTATTGCTGAGCCTGGTAGGCTTGCTGGTAAGGGGCCTTCACTGGCGCTTGGAGATACGGGGAAGAGGCGGGAGCGCTGAAAGATTTTCCCAGTTGCTGTGGAAGGAAATGAGAAAACCATTAGGACCACCCTTGCACCCAGCAAGCTACTATTACCCCACCACAGCAGAACTGGTTGACTATTCCAGAAGGCCGTACTTAACAGCTGGGAAGTTCAGGTAGCAGACCGCTGATAAGATAAACAGAGGCCCGAGTTCAAATCCCTGTCTAGTCCATGTTTTCTTACCTATTGTAATGAAATGTTTTAGCAACTTTCTAAGTGAGTTTCCCTTCTTTTGTGGCACTAATCCTAAAGGGTCTGAAATAGAGGATATTAGAATAGAATATGTCGTCTATATTCTTGACTTACTTGAGGGTAGATACCAGCTGAGCCCGGTGTTCTGACTGGTGTGGTGTTTCCTGCAGGATTGGTCATCTTGACGGGCGTACCATCTCCGTCACCTTCAAGGAATTAATTCAAAATCGGATGAAAAGAAGTTGGGTTTCAAGACAACGCAAAACACTCTGAAGTCCTTGGGCAACATCTTGGTCTGGCTTTCTCAAAAATGTTGAGAGTCAGTGATTGATTTTGCCACAGTCAGGCTTTTATTGACCAACATTTTTACCGATTGAAACTTGGACCCAGCATTGGTACCTTATGCTACCTTATGTGATGGAAACATTTTTGAAGCAATTCAAATGGAAAACTTCAGCCAGTCAGCCATGCCACTTGGACTTTCTGCAGCATTCTTATGAGAAAAAAAGGAAGAATACGGCCGATTTGAAGAAAACGTTGCATTCTTCTGCAATACGTAAAATTATTAAATAGAAAGTACAAGTAACATGTTTTAGGTTTTCTTACCTGATCTTATGTCTGCCTTTGTCTTGGGTGGAGGAGGGGGTGGTATCTGCAGTCGCAACCCTGGGTTAGGCTTCTTGCTGGGCGGCGGGGGCGGTGGGTCTGGGGAGCGGGGCCTCTTGTGAGACAAGGCTTCCTTGCGCTCTCTCTCACGATTCTTCTCCTTCAGTTCCTTCCTCATCTTCTGAAGGGGATCTTCCTCCGGCTTGCTGGAGCCCCTGTTGACGTTCAAACATTTTTTTTCAATGTTGACCTTCAGGTTGATTCCTTCAAAAAAGGAATGGTTGGCAGCTATGCCTTATTACTTAGCGCTCAGATGCTGATGTCATTCAAGGTGTGGACCACTCACCACTTAGATTCTCTCTCTGCTTCCTCCTCCGGCTTCTTGTGCTTCTTGAGGAGGCTGGTCAGCGAGGAGATGACCTGCTGCGCCTCCGTGGACAGGCTTAGCCGCTCCCCGATCCCGTTCTCCTTCTCCGTGGTGAAGAGCGGCAGGCTGGGCAGCTGGGCGCCGGGCGAGGAGCTGCCGCCGGCCTTCAGCGGGCTCTCCAGCGCCTTGGTGGGCGTGCTCGGGCTGGAGGCGGAGATGGGGCTGGGGAGAGGGGGCTTGAGCGGGGCCGGTTTGGGAGCGACCGGGGTGGAGGGAGCGCTGGATGGGGACTCCTTCTTGGCAGGTTTGGTATTGCTTAAGTCACTCCCCTTACGTTTGCGATATTCCAATAAAGACACCTGTCATTCACATATGAAAAGAAACAACAGAAAAACCTTGTGATTCAATGAAAGGTTTTGCCCTGCTCCAAAAAACAAACTGAAAGCTTGCTGATACATGCACTATAAAATGCAAATCATTATTTTCAATGAGATACAAGGAGTTATTCAATGAGGGTTTGCCCTGCTCGACGTGATAAACACTGAGTGCTCAGTGCTTTGCCCTGATGAAATCAATTCAGGCAGCTCGGGCGAAATTTGAATCCGCGACTCCCGCTTTCTAGTACAGACGTCTTAACCACATTACCAATAAGCTGGTCGATGTTGTGTGGATTCGAATATTATATAGTGATGGGTACCGCAGTGCATCATAGACATAACATGATGTTTGCGTCGAGGAGAATGTAATTCAATGAGGGTTTGCCCTGCTTGACATGATAAACACCGAGTGCTCAGTGCTTTACCCGATGCCTGATGAAAACAAAAACCTTTCATAGTAAGGTGGGAATATAAAAAAAACAGTGAATAATAAATTGCCCAATGCCTTTCATACTAGGGTGAAGATATAAAACAAAACCATGAATAATAAGTCAACAATCAAACCAATTGTTTGTATGATATAACGAAGCAAGCCGGATTCCGTTAAGGGGAAAGCTGCTGTTTTGCTTAGCTGCATCATGTATTGCTTTGCCAAAGCTCTGGCCCTGTCAGTCATGAGCCTTGTAAAATGCGGGCTTCATCAATAACACATTGACGGCAAAGAAAACTTGAACCACAAGACCTCTGGTTTTTACGTATCACTGCTCTTATCACCTGAACTATCCAGCCTTTAGATTGCAGCCTTCCCAAATAATCAACTAGTCTTTGCCTGGATTTGGGCACCAGTCACAAGCAAAATGTTGCACCTTGCATACTGACTTAAATGTCCCAATTTATACAAATCTCAATTATCTACCAGAGATTCCTCAAAGTCAAAATGTCAAAAGTTAGAGGGCCTGACGTTTCGATCCTAGCAGGACCTTTCTCAAAGACAAAGCCTTTTGAGAAACCTTTGAGAAAACCTTTCTCAAAGGCAAAGCCTTTTGAGAAAGGTCCTGCTTGGATCGAAATGTCAGGCACTGTAACTTTTGAGAATCATGTATTGCAGGTCATTTTAGTCAGTGAGCAGTTTGCACGTGTTTTTGTGTTATAAAAATGTGTTCTTATAATGTACCCTTTTCTTTGTAGCAGGTGGCGTTCCAGGAACTGGAGAAACCAAACCACTGGTCGGAGGACCGGGTCCGACGGGCGAGCCGGCCGGTCGAGTTAAGCCTGCCCCCTGTGGCGCACTGGCAGGAGATGGCGAGACACCAAACGGCGCCTGCGTTGGAATCAGAGGCCTGCCGGGGCCCATTTGTCCTGATTCCATTAGCGAGCCTTCATCAGTTCCCGCAGGCATTGGTATGTAGCCTACAGGCCTAGACTCCTCATCAGTGTCTGGTTGGAGTTGGGGTTGGGGTTGGGGTTGGGGTTGGGTTTGGGGTTGTGGTTGGGGTTCTGCCCCTGGAGGAGGTGGTGGGGGTACTGACGCAACGGCTGGCCTTCCAGGGCCCGTGGGAGGCCCGGGCATTTGGCTCCAGGTCTGGGCTCTCAGGCGGCCCTCAGAGGAGGGGGTCTCAGTGTCGGCGGCGTTTGGACCGTCCAGCGGCTGCAGAAACGTCTGCGGGACCTCTCGCCTCTCTGCCTGGTCCGGAGGCACAGCGCCCGAGCTGGAGCTCCCCGGCGGTCCCACGGCAGTCTGACCGGCATTGTAGCCGGCCCCGGCTGGTTGCGTCTGGCCCAGACTCCCCGCGTCCGGCGACGTGCCCAGCGGCGGCCTCTTCAGTGGCGATGCGAAGGAAGAATAAAGATTCCCTTGCATTTGGTCCTCGGCAAAGCTTTGTCTCAGAGGATGCTGACCACAGTCAGTCTGATCCGCCGAGGAGCTGCTGTTCACACTGCAGGCTGACAGGTGTCTGACTCTCGGCGCAGCCGCATCACCTTGATTGGCAGGCTCCTCCGACGCCCTCCGAGTACTGTACACATCCGCTTTCATGTCCAGCTTCCGCGCCACCGAGCTGAGCTGCAACTCGGCCGAGGACGCCGAGCGCGACATGCTCAGCAACGCCGCCTGCTGTGAGTGGCCCAGATCCGGCATGCTCAGGTAGGACTTGTGCAGGTCCGAGAGAGAGCTCTGGGTACTCTGAAGACTTGACACCATGGAGCCCTGCGAGGCTGAGAGCGAGTAGTCCAGGTGCGATGGCGGTTCGCTCACGCCGGGCATCAGGCCGCCATCGCCGCCTTGCAATCTACTCGATGCCCGTTCGTTCGACGGCAAGGCTCTGTCTTGTTCGCATTTTGCATCCACAGAACTGCCGTCCTCCGTCCTCTCCAGTGAAATTCTCCTGACGGCGGGCGAGTCAATCAGTCTCTTGGAGTCCGGCTCTGCCGAGGCGCCACACGTTTGTAAGGTCCTTTCCTCTGAGTTCACAGCTGGGCTCCTCGGCTCTGCCTGCGCCTGGTACTCATCCTTCACCGGTGTGCCTTCGTCTTTCACCGGCGTGGTGCTTGGATCCTGCTTCTCCCCGGGCAGGAGGGACATAGGGGAGCGATCAAAATCACCCGGAGTAGTCACCGACAGACCGCTGTCGACGGAAGAGCTTTTGCGCATACCCTGAACACCAAAGTAAACGGAGACCGGCATTAAACAGTGGCTGACCTCTTTTGTGGGAGCTAAAAATGACTGGATACTGTTTATAGCATTAACCGGCAATGAGTGAACATTGACGCTTGTGCAGGAGAGGTAACTAGGGAATGATGCCATGCATAAAAAGCAAAGCATTATGCTGCCAAATAAGGTTTCAAAAGAAAGCAAAACCAAAAAACCCTCACCACTTCAGCAAGGTCTGTTCCAAAGAATTCCTTACTGCAGAAATGGGTTCTATACAGTCATGCCTTTTTTTTGTAACATCAGTCTTTTGTATCACTGACCAAATTGACATATGCTGAGAAACAGACGCTTCTGCAAAATGGTTACTTTAACGACTTTTCCTCATTGCTATACTTCACTCATCAGCTCTGAAACTACAATGGCCAGTATTATTTCTGTGCATCAGACTACTCCCCTCAAACCTTTTGTTTGCGGAAATGGAGGGCACAGCTTATCGTTTAAGCTCTTGGTGGGAATGCACAGGTGTTAAAGATTGATGAGAGCGGTGTATTGCAGGAAGGGAAATGGTATGTGACAACTACTGGTTGAGGCTCACTTATTTAAACAAAAGCCACGTCCATAGGAAACATATGGGGTATCCTTTGCTAATGATAATAGACTAGTATTATTAGACATAATTCAATCAATAGTTTTTAAAGCAGAACTGAACGATTATGTTATTGCATGTACAAAAAATGGACACCATACAAGACATGAAATACTTTGTGAGAGATAATACTTTAGTAAGATTAATAGGCCTACATATTAAAGAAAATTTAAGGCTCCAATGTTAATACCATGCAGTGAGATTTTCTTACAAGAGGGTTTGCAAAGAATTTTTTTTTACAAACCCTTAGGAAACTTATTTCCTATCATTCAAAACAAAAGAGTGACAGTAAATCTTTAACAAAATCTGATAGTGGATTCCCGTTTTTCCATTTGTCCGCTTGATAAGTTGATTACAAGTTAGATTATTTTTTCCCATTTAAAAGGTTAATCTAGGTAACGATTCTAGTGAATATTGGAAGTCCGTCATGAAGAGGAACAGATTTGCCTACTGTTTTAAGCAAGATGAGAAGCAAAAAGTGCAACTAGGCAACCCTTTCAAACAAATTCAAGGCCATGTGTTTGTCATGGCTAAAATGTGTTGCAAGGAAAAGGAATGGTTACTGTACAGTGCCCAACATTATAAGCTTGCTTAACACTTAAGCTTAATACAGCAAAGGAATAAAACTCATAAATGCAATAATGTTGTGAAAAACTAGTACTACAAGGAAATTAACCGTGAGCTGTTAAATTAACTTAATAAAAACAACTGTTAAATTAACTGAAAACGAAAAGACGAAGAAAAACTGTTTTCAGGGGTAGAGCTTGCTTTTGATGGTGAGATTTGGGGCGTTATTCTGTAATAGGAAGGTACACGTAGGCAGTGGTTCTATACCTTCTTAGCAGGCAGAGGAAATGGAAAGGGTAGCAAGCGTCTCCTGATGTCGTAAGTGCCCTCAGGCGAGACAACAGGCTACATTCAGAGGAGGGAGGTCCAGGAAGAGTGGATAAAGACGTGAGAATCACTGCAATCAAGACTCATAACGCTACCCGTCACATCACAGATTGATTCTATCAAGAAATTGTCCACTAACTAACTAATTGTCCACTAGGGCACATACATTACAAAGACAACTACTGATAGACAGAACATTCTACTTGTTTGATTATTTATATTACAATGAAATTAATCTACACAAAATGAGCTGACAAATTGTCAGCATTTTCACGAGACAATTTAGTGTAGCAAAGAGTGGCCAATTTTGTCTCGGTATATAGTGCAAGTATTCTTGAACTTTTTTTCAAACGCAAGTCAAACTGGAACTGCCCACGTGTGCTAGAAATATCAATAATTATGTTTGATCACTTATGTTTCCCTAAAACCTTTAACCGAGCATTAAAATAGCATGAGAATTCAGCTTTAGATTTAAACAGCTTCACAGAATCTGCCAGGGGCAGGGAAGTCATTCCAACAAACTCTAAATCCACAACAGCACTATAAAGTCAAGTCACATCCGGTGTATTTGACTCCCCAGGCAAGGCTAGCAGAACATAGGCATTTGATGACTTAAGACAAAAAGACTAACTTGGTAGGCATGACTACAATAAAAAAAATACTACAATAGAACTTTTTCAATCACATGCTTTTTGACGGTCAGCGTTCAATTCACGTGGATGCACGCAGAATGCGCGCGCCTTTGAGTCATCAAATGTCAATTGGAAAAACTCAGATTCGATATTTGCATGTGCTTCCGCGGATTTGCGCGGCTCCTGCAGACATACTAATTAGCCTTTGGCCGTCAGGTGATGTCATGTGAAAAACCTCTATACACTTGGCTGGCTATATATAAGGGTAACAAAATATAAACTTGTCCGAGTCTAAAAACCAAAATGAAAACAAAATTTGAGCCTACCTCAGCCAGGCCGGGAGTGGAGGGTCTGGGAGTGAGGGACAAGCCGTTGAAACCTCCCTCGGGCTTGCAGGTAGAGCTGGCCAGGTTGGCTTCAGAGCCATCCACACGAGGCAGCCCCTGCATCTCGTCCACGGCGGCCGGGGTGGTGGGGGTGCTCTGCGATCGGAGCCGGTCCTCGAGCTGGGCAATGGCCGGGGGTGGTGTGGTGGTGACACGGTCCTCGGCTATTGAGTGGCGCAGCATTCGCTTCTTGAGGGGTGTCATCAGGTCTATGGGGGTCAGAGAAAGGGACGAACATATGTAGGTTTAATTACTGAGGGGAAGTACATATCCATATCAAGACATTTCTAATGTGTATAGATATTTTGGAAAAAATGGCAAAGGTGAGAATATAAAAAAAAAAAACCACAGTGAATAAAAAAACCAACAATCAAACCAATTGTTTGTATGATATAACGAAGCAAGCCGGATTCCGTTAAGGGGAAAGCTGCTGTTTTGCTTAGCTGCATCATGTATTGCTTTGCCAAAGCTCTGGCCCTGTCAGTCATGGGATAAAGACAGACAGGAATTTGACTGCTTTGGATTAGAGCGTTGTCAAATGCGGGCTTCATCAACGACACAAAAGAAAACTTTGACTGAACT
This sequence comes from Luidia sarsii, assembly GCA_949987565.1. Classification (NCBI taxonomy): domain Eukaryota; kingdom Metazoa; phylum Echinodermata; class Asteroidea; order Paxillosida; family Luidiidae; genus Luidia; species Luidia sarsii. The sequence continues at coordinate 6,757,219 of OX465103.1, read as the reverse complement.
GGGACTTGAATCCAAGACCTCTGGTTTTTGCATACCACTGCTCTTATCACCTGAGCTATCCAGCCCTTAGATGGTGGCCTTCCTAATTAGTCAGCTAGTCTTTGCCAGTCAAATGCATTTTGCTTGAATTGTTCAAATGTTCCCAGTGAGTTTTTCCATCATTTGTTGGACTTGTATTGTTTCATCATATCCTAACCTTCCCTGTCCTGGCTCAATGAGGTAAGAACAAAAAAAGTTTCTTGGTGAACATTTTGTTTTGGTCTGACACAGGTCAATGGTTTACCGTTGGTTGTGCAGCTGGTATTGGGCGACAGCGCTGGACTGACAGGATAGCTGGCCGGATTGGGGCTCAGCGTGCCATTGCAGATTGGCGACTCACAGCCGCTGTTGTTGCTACTGGGGCCTTGGGCCTTGGGCACCGGACCTGTGCTCTCGCTCATCGCTTGTCGGAGCCACCTCTGAAGAGCCACGAAGGAAAAAAGTTAAGAAGTCAGGGAGTCTGATTCAAGTCAATTTTAGCTTTATCTGTCCATATGACTGATTGATGCATTCTAGTTTCACAACCTGGTTCATATATAATTAAATAAGAAAAGAAGGGTTATTCTAAATTTCACGGGCTAATTCTGTCATTTAAAAAAAATACGTGTCGTCAAAATAGGGTCGGACGAAATACCATAAGCACAACTATCTTTTTTGGGGGCCTTACTGACTTCAATGACCAAAAAGGGAATATCAAAAAGCTAGCTAGGATCGAAACGTCAGGCCCCCTCATGCACTTAGTGGAAGGTATGCGGTGACACCATGTAGCACTGCTCTTTCCAAGAATGCGGCTCTGAAAAGAGCCAGAAACTCAACATTTCAAACGTGTAAATGAGACAGCACCTTTTTCGCCGAGCCAAAGCTGGCCTCCAGGTTGCCTCTGAGGTTCAGGAGGGAGCCCGACTTGCCGAGCTGAATGGAGGCACCGGGTGAGGAGTGGCCGGGCGTCACAACGTCCGTCGGCTCCGTCTTGATCGTCAACGGCTTCGAGGCAGAGGCCTCCTGCGCCTTCTCGTTCAGCCATTCATTCATGAAGAACTTTGACAGGGAAAAGGAAAAAAACATGTTTTTTAGAGTAGGACTTTTCAGAATAAAGCTGAGCAACCGATGAAGTGGTTATTGCTACTAACGTTTAAGCACCATTTCCAACAGGTTATAAGTGCTATCCTTCAATCAGATTTGAAGGTTTGCATGGTGAAAATACCATGTATATCATCTTTCTCTTCTTTCAAATGATTTGCTGACTATTATACAATGTCACATAGCTGATGTAGCCATGTGAGTGTCCGGTGTTGGGTTGGTGAGATCTATGTGGGTATCCCCACAAGGAGAAGGGAGTATGGCTACAGAGCACTGCCAGTCTCGCTCACCTTTTTGGTCTTGGGAAACTTGAAGTGCTTGCTGCAGGCAGGAACGGGGGAGGCCATGCCCTGCTGGTCAACAGCCTGGCTCGGACTGAGGGCGGTCTGTATCAGCAGCGGGACCTGGCTGGCCGATGCCGAGGGGGTAGGGACGGCTGGCTGGGAACTCGTGGGCGGAATGGACTCTTCGTCGTGAGACGAGAAATCAACAGAGACTGTGGAGGCTCCGCTGTTGACGCGGCTCCGGCGCCTTGCACCTTTCCTTTTACGCCTGCAAAGGAAAACACCAATTAAGTGGAAGGTTTGCGGTGACATAATGTAGCTCTTCTCTTTCAAGGAGTGTGGCTCTAAAATGAACATCACGGCCACTTTCAGTTGATACAGAAGCCCTGAGAAACAAAACGTTCAGATTCCCTTTTCAATCATGGAGGATATTGACCCAGAAATATGACAGTTTCATCTTTACATCTCATTTAACACAAAGTCGGGACTGTTTGGGTAAGGATGAAATGCCGATGACTCATGTAGCAACTTAATGCCTCCATTCTAAATACATATATCAGGTTTGTTTTATTGCTCATACTTAGTCAAGAGGATATTACATATGGCCTTCCTCGTTTCACAAAACTCAGAATGTAAGTCGGCAGCTATTTGCAACATTTCTTTATCACTTATTAAAAATATACGTAAATACCAAAAACAGTTGCAAACTGCTCACTGACTAAATGACCTGCAATACATAAATCTCAAAAGTTAGAGGGCCTGACGTTTTGATCCTAGCAGGACCTTTCTCTTTCCTTTCTCTAACTTTTGAGATTAAGAATATATAATATGTGATCGCAATAAAAGCTATGAATCTTACCCTTTGAAGGATTTGGTTCTTGTGCTTGTAGGCGTGGAGCCCACAGTAGAGGTGAGAGCAGTTGATGCTGCAGTTGCTGGGACTACAGCTACTGGGGTCACAGCAGCGATAGCATCAAGAGCTATGACTTCTACAGCTGTTGCCTCATCTGAGGCGGCGCTGGGCAGAGGTTCCTGCATAGCGACCAAGAATGAAATTTACACCTTATTGGACCGTGCCATGATATCTGATCAGTCATTATAACAAAAGTAAGTCTCGGTGTAAGGATATTATACATTATTCCAGCCCCCATAACACATGTACTACTAACTTCTTTGACGGTTGGTTCTTCGTCAGTCATAACGGGCTGCTCCTCCTTCTCCTCGGGTTTCTCCTCAATCTCAGGAGGGGCCTTGGCGGCGGCGGCGGCGACGGCAGTGGCGTTGGTCTCCACAGCCGCCCCCGAGCCAGGTGGTGCCGCCGCTGCCGGCAACGCCTTGCTGCTGGACGTCCTCTCGAGGGCCTCCTTCCGCCGCTTCTCCGTCTTCTCCATCTTGGCAAAGGCCTGCAGGATGGCCTCCATCTTACGCTCCTCCCGTGTCATCTTGCGGGCGGCCGAGGCCAGGGGCGGCTTGCTCTCCTCCCGGTTCTCCTCCGAGCCCTCCGAGGCCTCCGGCTGGGCGGCCGGCGTCTTGCTGCTGGTGGGGTGGGCCGGGGAGGAGTCGGGCCCGTCGGGGGCCTGGTGCGTCGGTTCGTCGCCATTGGACCTGGGCGGTGGCTCCGCTTGATTCTGAGGGGAGAGCAGCGATAACAATCCAAGGTTGAGTTCGGGCGAGCGCATTCTAAACAACCCTGGCGAACGTGATAATTACCAAATTAAATGTAGTTAGCAATCTTCTAAATAATCAAGGAGGAATTTCCATGCATTGTTTCAAATGTTCAGACACTTTTGAAATGAAAGACAAGAGACCTGGACACATTTACAGTGTCATTTTAGAATTGTATTTTTCTTTCTTTTTTTAAGGAAAATGTCAAAAATAACAAATCATTTAAAAATCTAGGTAGTCTCCAAAAAGAAAGCAGGGGGGGGGGAGGATGAGAGACATGTTTTTTTTTATTATTCAGGTTTGTATAACGATGAAATATCAGTTTTACCAGGGGCAAAATATACAGAAATTATGGCAGGGGTAAAACATTTGTCATCCTACCTGTGCATTGTGAGCAGATAATGAAACTCTGAGAGGTGAGACCGTTCTCTTCCTGTTGAGACTGCTTCCTACCGAGAGTGAGGAGGTGTCCTGGAGATGGTTGCCAATGTGGTTCTTGGCCTTTGTCACCTGGTGGTTTTGCTTCCGCATGTTCCGTTTCACGGCACAGTTTTTCTTGGAACAGGCACACTGCACAGTGGAGGAACTATTGGAGAAAAAAAGAAGAAAGTGAATCAGTTTTGTTTTCATTCAATGAGTGCTCAGTGCTTTGCGTGATTGCCTGCTGAAAAAAAAATACAGGCAGCTCGGGCAGGATTCAAACCCGCGACTCCTGCTTTCTATTGCAGACGTCCTTAGCCGCGTCCGCACTGGGTAAACTAACCGAGCAAATGGGTAAATTGACCATTTTAAGTCCAGTGCGGACAGCCCAGGAAATTTTCCTCCCAGGTAACTTACCCGACTCCAGTGGGTAGTTTAACTGACCAACTTCTGTCCGATTAAATCGACCAGGTCAGTTTAACCGAGTCGATAAGTCCAATCCGGACATGACGTCCCGGAAAACGACTCGGTAAAAAACCACATCCGGCGCCCCGCATGTTACGTTACTGTATGCAAGACTCGTGCGGGCGCAGGGTAACAACGTGTACCTAGAGTACATGCACATGTACATGAGTCCGTTAGTTTTACCGATCGTCTCGGTTAGTTTACCCGAGTCGAAAAGTCCAAGTGCGGACGCCGAGAAGATTTACCCGTTGGAATGTTACCCACGGGCTTGGTAAAAAATAAGTCCAGTGCGGACACTGCTCTAACCACTGGACCACCAAGCTGGTCGAAATCGTGTGGTGGATTAAAAAATGTTCATCGTAGATATAATATAATATTACATTCTCCTCAACGCAAACATAATATTATATCAGTTTTCTTTAGATATTTACATAGATTAAAGACATTGACATTAAAGTACAGTATTGAACAACATATATTACTTTGGTTCACATTTTTCAGCTGTAAAGAATAATTCCATTGGGAAAAAAATTGCTTTGTAAATTTTTTTAAGGAAGAGCCCATCACCACTGTAGCTTATGTTGAGCTCCTGTTCTTAACTTTGAAATATCTTTGAACTCAAAAACATTTTACTAAATCCTAATTTATAATGAAATGCTGCTTTCAGATGAATGCTTTATACAAATTTAGCCCAGGATCTAGACAATAATGAAAGAAGTTTTTGCTGTTGGTTTTCAAATAGCAGAACCTATCACTTTTCAGCAGGCAAAATTTAGAGCAGAAAATCAGCCTGCACATAAAAGCTAATCTCCAGAAATTATTTTATTGCTTGCTACGCTGGCTGTCATCCTAAACCAGTAAAATTGTATAATTGCCTCAGTGCCCTTCAAATATTTCAGCCTACATAATCTCTGTCCAAATCAAATATTGTCTGGACTTTTCAAAATGAATTTCAAAATAATACATCAAAATTTGTAACACTTTTTTAAAATGTTTTTTTTTTTAAATACAAAATCGCCCAAAACAAGGCTGAAAAAACACTCAAGGTTAAGGGCTAAAGAAAGAAGGAGATAGATAGGACTAGGGGCTGCGGCTGCGGTCAGACAAAATGTTTCCCAAACATGACTCACTCACCTCTCGGTGTAGTTGTAGTCAAAACCGATCGTGACCTCGGTCTTCTTAGCAATGTTGAAGAGGGCAAACAGGCAGAAATGGAGCACGTTGTTCTCCACATAGTGCCGCACCTCAGCGTTCGGGGAACAGGATCGTCGCACAAAGCGGGCAACATTGCCATAGTTGCGGGCGTCCACACAAATGTCCACATTGTTGAATTTCGAGTAGAAGAGGACATGGGGATACAGCCTGGAATTTCATGGGAAATTGATTAAAAGCCAGTTTACATCTCAAAAAAAAAGGTAGGGAGACTGATCCTTTGTTCCAAGCAGGAACTTTCTCAAAGGCATTTTGGTCATTCAGTTTGTCTGCAAACATTTTTGCGTAACATCAAGTCAATTTACTTGCTCTACAATGATAAACTTAAATAACAAATAAATAAAATAAACTTAATTGATAAAGTTATAGCACATCTTTTCTTTAAAGGTAGGGTACCCCATTTGCAAATGTCAAAGAATCATTTCCATACTAGATGTAAAACTCAACGTAAACAGAAAATAATACACTTGTGAAAGTTTTAGCTCAATCTGTGAACCATGTCATGAGAAAAAATGTGGAAATGAAATTAAATGTTAACCTTTTTTCAGACACACAGGGCAGAATTTGTAAAAGGAATTCTTTGTTCCAACGGTCTCTTGGTGCCCTCTTTTCTCGTAAAACGGCAGATTTTTTAGCGCTAAAATTCCACGGAATGCCAGATACATTACAAACTTCCTGGTGAGTAAGCACCATCTCAAATTTAGAATGTCAGGAAAATGGCGGACGTTGCAAATGTTGGACTCTCCCTTGGAATACATGTATGTAACCTGGACTGGATTTCACAAAGCCTTACCATGCATCGTAACTTAACTTATGATGGATAACCCATCCTAAGTTGTGACAGGTCGTATAGTTTATGTGCATTGCTCATAGTCTTACGATTTATTGATCGTAAGTTGAACGATGAATTTGGAGAAATTGACCACTGGGCTGGCTGTGACTGGCAAAGAAGCCGGTAGCACGTATCTTACAGGCGTTGACATTATGGGACTTCTGGTTCATGACAAGGCTCGACAAGGTTCCCATCACCAAGCTGTATGGCATCAGCCAGCAACGCCCATTAATTCACACTATCCGGAAACGACAACTCAGGTGGGTTGGACACATCCTATGGAAGCCTAGTGACGAGCCTCTCAACATCTAGGCATTGCTCTATACTCTCCATCTCATGGCCGACATAGTCGAGGGCGACAGCGCCTTCTCTATCCAGAATACATTGCTAGACTCTTGTCACAGGATGTTCTGCTATCTCCCCTGGAGATCCAGAGACTAGCACAAAACAGAATGGAGTGGGGAAGGCTTGTGTCCGCCTGCTGTGCAGTCGACTGATGATGATGATGGTTCATGAATGTTCTGTCAGTGTTGAGGGGAGGTGGAACTCACCGTTTGAAGAAGGGGTTCTCCCCATCCATCTGCTCCTTCAGCATCACCTTGCCCCAGTACTCCACAATGAAGTCGTTGCCGCGCAGGTTGTCCGCGGCCATGATGCCGCAGGCCCCGCTCTTGCCGAGCTGGCTTAGGTTGACCAGCGGGAAGGGCGGGCTCCGCCGGCCGGACGGGGGCGGCACCTGCGACGGCTCCTTGGTGTTCTGCGAGGAGATGATGTGCTGGATATCGGCGCTGTACTGGTTGCGGTCAGCCTCCTCGTACCTGTCGTGCATTGTCCTGAGAGCAAGAGGCGACACGCAGTTCATGATCTCATTCCCAAAACTAAATTAACAACAATCCAAAATCTGTTGCAAACTGCTCACTGACAAAATTGACAAACATCTCAATCTCAATACATAAATCTCACAAGTTAGAGGGCCTAGCGTTTCGATCCTAGCAGGAGCTTTCTCAATTTTCCTTTGAGTCAGGCCCTCTAACTTTTAAGATTCCCAACAATAAGACAATTCTAACCATTGGCGCCACTCAAATGTTTGCATCATAAACCCGGATCAGAAATGAATAACCGTTATCAGTGTAAATCTAATCTGTGGCTTATTTAGCCCCAATTGCTGCCATTATAACACTTACAATCATTGAGGTGTAGGTAAAAGTGATACATGAAACAGTCACAGCCTAGGAGAGGCTCAGTAACAGCTTTGATGCAATGTGTCACAACTCATGCCCAGGCAAACATTGCAGAAGACTGCGGTCTGCAGAGACTGTGGTCTGCCGTGTCTGCAAAGACGGTCAGGCGAGTCGCCGGCAACTATTGAAAATAACCCTAGAACTGTGGAGGTTCCGTGCATGCATTGATACCCAAGCCAGCCGTGCTTGGATTCATAAGAGGGGCAAGGCAAATATAGCTGGCCTCCAAAACAGTGGTCGGTGACTCACTCTGAATCACTCCAGGCTGGCACGGCTTCCTCGTTCATGATATCCAGCTCAATGGGAGCTGCTGTGGTCGACTCCTCCGACTTGTTGCACTTCTTGCTGTGGTGCTTCTGTAAAAATAATGGAACCAGGGGCAAACAATAAGCACACTTAGCACAGGCCCATTCAGTTTCAAGCCTTTAACTTCTGGTTTCATTCACAGGGCCAAACTTGTTCAGATGTTACACCTATATCCCCCGTGTTATTTTGAAACCAAAAAAGTTTGGCATCTTGGGGAGAGTCTGATGCCTCTTATGTGTGCAGGGTTTCAGTTTCAAAAGCTACTGATTTGCTACAAAGAGGATGATAATATCCTTTTATCATGATGATCTCATTCGTGCTTTGAATTAAGTTCTTTGAATGTTTGCACCTTGATCGGTCTTCTGGATAAGTGCCCTCTATAAATCAAATCTATATTATTATTATTATTATTATAAAAAAGAAGATCATTGAGTTTTAATACACTATAAACAATTGCTGGAAAACAGATGTAAATAATCATCAAGATAATGTTTGAGGAAAATTAGACAATAATGTGTCTTTCTAGCAATTCTTTCAATAGGTTCAATGAACCTATTCCAACAATGAGCTGAAAAACAGCACATTATACACAATGCAATTGTCCTGGAAAGTGGAAAAGTTTACATAACGCAAAGGGAGTAGGGTTAAGCAAAGTCATGTCATGAGCCAGGAGATTTCCTCGTATCCGAGACAAGAGCATGCTGCATCTTCATTGTGAGAATGGTCACTTATGTAACGTGAAATGACAGCGCACGGCTGCTGATCCCGAAGGAAGATGATGAAGGAAGTGTTCACTTTGTTTAGTAATGAATTTATTCTTAGCATTCATTGGATTACTGTTTTCAGTCTCTGCAAACCTGTATACATTAAAAACCCTTAACTGAGCAAGGTACTCACAGTACACGTACGTGTTATTCATAATCTGGATTTTACCTCATGAATGGAACAAACAGTGCAATGTTCCAATGAAAACTAAAAGTACACATAATAGTTATTAGTCTTTGTTCTCACTTCTGGTTCTGAACTGTTATTTCCTGCAACAAGGCTACACACAAACACTACCCTGTTGCCCAAGGACCAGTAAACCATGGGGCCAGTATATTTCAAAATATACATGATTTGTTGCCAAATCAAGCACCAACAATTCGTGATCTCATGGCAAGCTATTTAACTGTCTTTACCATTAGCAGTTAAAGTAATTACATGTACATCAAGTGGATTTCCTTTGATGACTTGAAAGTAAACGTGGAACCTTGCTCCCAATATCAACCCTTTCTACTCCTCTTGGTTGTTTAGTCTGTTAGTTTTATCTCTAAGCATTTGTTGTGAATACAGATGCATATGTACAGTATGTACATGATGATGCTAATGTACATGTATGAGCGTACAAATTCTTTGACAAAAACTATTTTGAATTCAACCATTGACTTAATTCAAGCAAAAGATGCCAATTTTTTTCCACACTTGTGAAATGTACATATTTGGATTGATGTTGACAATGCATGTAAATGAATTGCTTTCTGTTTTACTCAAAAACAAAATTTGAAGAAAGAAATCCCCTATGGGATATCTGTGTTGAAAATTGATGTACATGTAAATCACAAATGAAATTTATATGAATCGAAAATGAATTTAACATGAGGAAGAATCCACCCACGGCTAAGCCTACCTGAAATGTAATCTTATCTGTGTAAATTCCGCTGATGTGATTTCTTACATTAGTAACAAATGACACTACAAAACAGTTTTCCCTGCATATCACTCCTTGGATGGGCCACATCGCGTCTTTGTCTCTAAATGTTGCCAAAAACTGCTAGAAAATGTTACACAAAAAATAGCACTTTGACATGCACAAAGTGATGTGTTCTGGTTTTTTTCCCCCCAATTCCACATCCAGATATTAATGCTGCAAACTCTACCCACTCCACTATCTCCACTATCCAATTTTGTAAAACACGGAACATCATGCTACCAGGTCCACAATTCAACATACCCGTTTATTTCAAACAAATTAAGGAATATCTGACAGGGAACTTTGTTTAAAATGCTGCAAATGGCAAAGAAAACTTATCAGGTTGGCAAAACCAGAGGTCTCAGGTTCAGGTCCCTCTCCAGTCAAAGTTATCTTTGCCAATTAAAAATTCTTGAGCAACTTGCCACCTTGGGCTCACAAATTCCAGGGGAACCCTATAGGAAAGTATTATTGCTCATGTACCATTTGTGTTGACAATAAATGCTAAACATATTATGAAATTATACACTACTTATCTGTCACCCTGCGTTTGAAAATAAAATGGTATAAAAAATGAAAAATGGGAAAACATCTTCATCCACAACTGATGTCTTTCAAATAAAGAGAGGAAAAAATTGTTACTGATCAGCTTTTATTTTCCCTGTTACCCGGAAAATAAATTCAATAGATTTGTTTTTAGATACCATTTCTTAGATATCCTCATCAAATTTCAGTCTGCTCCAGCGCACTAAGTGACTGTAAGTGCTTGTACACTCAATACAAAAATACGGCTAATCCAATCAGGCTCCACATGGAGGAAATATACATCAGGTCAGTTTGCCTTACGCCGACATCTCTTCTGAGATGCAGCCACGGATATTCAGATGCAGTCATGCATAAAATGGAGGCTCTTTAAAATTCACAAATTATACCGTCTTGACGCGCCATTAAATGTGGAGTTGGCAGTCAGCTAACAATAATTTTGTATTGGAATAAGAAAATTCCTTTACATATTTAAATGAAATTAAAAAAAAATTGCCATCCACTTTGTATGATCCTCAAACTGCTGCAGCAAGGTTTACAATGATTGGTTGTTTGCATCTGGATGGAAAGGGGGGGTGATCACTGGAGCTATACGGTAGTTAACCACTAACCCTGCCTGAGCCTCCAAATTGCCACAGCCATACCTGTTTTCTCAACCCTTAGGGATTTATTGGTTAAATGCTTCTGACTGGCGCCCCAATCCTGGCAAAGATTATTTGATTTGGGACGGCCGCCATCTAACGGCTGGAATAGCTTAGATGGTAATAGGGCTGGATAGCTCAGATGGTAAGAGTGCTGGATAGCTCAGATGGTAAGAGTGCTGGATAGCTCAGATGGTAACAGTGCTAGATAGCTAGATGGTAAGAGCGCTGGATAGCTCAGATGGTAAGAGCACTGGTACACAAAAGCAGGTCTCAAGCTAAAGTTCCTGTCCAATCAGAGTTTCCTTTGCCATTTTTCTTTCCAAAAATTGAATATGAAAATGATTTGATAGTTGTACAAGTTGACCATATCAGCTTCGTCGTAAAGCTTGATGGATACGAAATTAAAACCTTTGACAGTGACCAGTACTCACCTTTTTCCTTTTATGGTGCTTCTTATCATCCTCCTTCTCCTTACAGCGCTTCTTCTTCTTCTTCTTCATCTTCTTGTGCTTGTTGTGGGTGGTCAGAGTCAGGCTGGTTGGAGAGTTGGAGATGGCAGTGTAGGTGGCCGCGTTGCCAGTTGGCACGGCTGGGCAGACTTCATCGCCGCTGTCCGTGGATGAATCATCTGTATTAACAGGCGGAATAGTTCAACTCTCCTCAGTCAAAGGTGTAGCCACACCACGGATAGAAATAAAAAAAACTCTCTCAAACTGACACACGAGATTTACTTGTTAATTATATTGACGGATCATGTTTTTGGGAGGGCTGGAACTAAGCTTACTTGCTGCACGAGAAACGGCCAGCTTGCAAGCTTGCTTCGATGGGCTTTTCAGTAATATTCACTGATGATCGCATTCAACCCGGGTTTATTCTTCAGCTCAATCCATCCAATGAGTCATAACAGAATGCCTAGAATCCATTCTGCGCCATAGAATTACTTCAGGCATGTTCATCTGGGGCTCTAGGAATCACCCTGATTCAAAATGTGCAGATGTTCTGTGCAAACGACTACCTAGAAGATAATGAGCATCTAATTTTCATGGCAAATGTATCCAAACTTCAGGGGGGTTATTAACAAATCAAATTCATTACACTGGACATTTTTGAGATACCTGGCATGTACACACACACAAATAAGGCACAGAGCCTGAACAAATTAGAGGGTCCAATTGTTGTACTAGCGAGAACTTTCACTTCCCTCTTTGAGTATGGTCCTGCTATACATGTAGGTCATCTTAAGTAAGCACTTTGCAAGATTGTGGTATCACTTCATGAAGTAAGATGTTATTACAGAAAACAAAATGGGCCAAGTCATTCATCTAAAAAGGACTAGATTGCTCTCACAACAAGCCCTCACAGAACTTTCAAAGCACAGTGAGTATCTACAACAACTGTGAGTAATACAGAGGTTTTTCAGTCACTGCTTTTTGACAGTCAGCATTCAATTCATGCGGATCTATGTGGAACGCCCGCACCTTTGAGTCATAAAATATCCAATAGAAATACTCAGATTTGATATTTGCATGCGCTTCCGCAGATTTGGACACTCCTGCGGACATGCCTTTGGCGGTCAGGTGCAACCCTCTATGCATGTATGATGTAGTGGGAAGTCTCATTGGATCTCACCTGACATGGCGGCACGCTTCTTGCTCTGGAGCGCAATGGCCCTCTGCTTGTCCACTTCCCGCGGCTGGCACTTCTCGCAATAAAATGTCTCCGGGATGCTGTCCCTCTCCAGCCCCATGCAGTCCACATGCTGCCAGACGCAGCAGCGGTCGCAGCAGATCATGTAGCCATCATCATGCTCAAAATTGCTGCATTTGTAGTGAGGGTCAACAGAGAGAACCATGTTCACGTGATATTTCAGCAGAAATTAATGGGATGTGCCCATGTGTGCATGCATTTGAACACATGCATCTGTCTCACATTTTGTCAGTGTAGTTAAATCAATAGACAGATTGCGTGACCACTGTTTACATGCCATCACGTGACTTATAGTGGGGTATTTTTTTTCCATCTCATTTGGCACAGAGCAGCAATGGAAATGTACAGAGAAGAATGTAGACAATATGATAGTCTTCTGTGCTCATTTCCACTCCTGTTCGGCACTGAATGAGATGAAAAAATACCCACTATAATTCACGTGATGGCATGTAAACATTGGTCACGCAATCGGTCTATTACTTTTTCACAGCCTTTTAGCATTACATATCTAATAGATGTGTGATGAACCATGCTTGTACAAGCAAATAGGTACTGGTATTTATTAGAAGGTAAAGTTGAATGTCGTGCACAAAAAAACAAAGGTACGTGTAGTACCAATAAAAAGGTACTAACAAGCATACACAAAATTCTCAATACGTTCAAAATGCTTTCAGATGTATTTTTGCCTATGATGGCCTGTGTAGACATTAATACAATTATATCAAACGATTAATTCAAATTTCATCAAATTTCCACATACAACTATACCATACGTGACTATAAGACAAACAAAAAACATACAAGTTCATTTCATTACTTTCTTATTCACGATTCAACTAAAGAAGCAGAGGAAAAGATTGTCAACAGTACTGAAAAATTTGCTGACTGACTTTTTTCTCTCGATCTTCTTGTTCAAAAGCAGTCTTGTGTGATTGTGAAGACATTGTGAAACAAACAAACTGCATCTATGTCATTGTTGCCCTAAGGAAATGCCTTTTACAAGTGTTTCAGTCCACAGTAGTGTGCTAAAAAAAAAGATCTGAACCATCCCTAAAGCTTGCTCTCTCTTTCTTTTGGAGAGGGCACACACGTAGATATCCTGACAAATAGGGCAACAAGAAATTTCCAAACACAGAAACAGGACACACATAAATTTGACATGAAAAACCTTGACCAGCCTTTACACTAAAAAAATACATTGACACAGTGCCTTTGTGGAATATAATAAAATAACATTTGTTTGATCATTAACATCAGCAGACCAACTGTTGATGAATGTTACATATATGATGATGACTTGAAATTAGAAGTGCTATTGGAAGCATTTTTAATTCATCTTCTAATGGGTCCATTAATAAGTCTGCAAACCTGTGTGCAAGAAATAACACGACAAGTCTACTACTCTGTCGATCGGCAGAGTTTGAATTAGCGATTGAGGATATTCATTATTAGCATAAAAAGGTCTCACCATATGCATCGAGTGACTCCTTCGTCCTTGCTTTCCACAGGCTCTGGAAGTTGGATGGCGACCTTCACATCGAGCTTCAAAGGGTCGTCAAATATCCCATTCACTTTGGTCAATACCGGGGAGGCTATGGGTACAGGGGAGGGGGATTCGGGCGGAGTGGGTGGAGGGGGTGCTCCATAATTATGGTCCTGTAAGAAACACAAAAAACATGAGAAGCTAGACAGACATTCACAGATTTTCATTCATATAAGAGTACACTTTACAGTGCACCAATGTAGATTAATGTATTTCAGTATACTACCTGTAAGTTACTTTTGTTTTTTATTTTGATGTCTTTCCTTTGCCTTTGAGAAAGCTCCTGCAATGATTAAAATGTCACGCCCTTAGAGTTTGTATACTTTTGGGCATTAGTCAGTTTGTGACATTTGTACTTCTGTGTGTTGAGTATCATTGATTTACTAATGGGATAAAAATATTTAATACCATGGAACAAATGAGAATCATCCAAATTTTGAGAAAATTTTGGAGAGCAAGGTGCATAAAAAATGCACTGTTTGTAGGTGTGCCTCTGCAACACAATTCTAAATTGTAGAGTATAATTTCCTTAATTCCATAATTTAATAGCATAACTCCTTTGGAAAAGGGAAGTCCTCTTGATCACATCAGACTGTTAATCATGAATAGTGAACTTCAAGCTTAACTCTGTGTGTGAACACTTTACCTGGTAAGGCAGGCCAATGTAGTGAGTGGTCGTGGTGTGAACGGCATGCAAAGAATGACTTGTGACATCGCCTGTTGCCACTGGTTGTTCTACTGGTTCGGGGCTGAGGGGGAACGACAGTGTGGGCACGTTAACAATTGTATGTGCTAGTTTCATTCAATGTTCCAAAATAAATGTCCAGTAAGCCATTTGGTCAACAAAAATAATACTCATTTTTTTGATGCATTTTGAACTGCTCACTAAAATGACCAAGACTTAGAGTCAAGCAGGACCTTTCTCAAACTCAAAGGCAGCGAGAAAGGTCCTCTGAGAAAGGTCCTACTAGGATCAAAATGTCTGGCCCTCCTAATTTTTAATATACAATAATCAATATCAGAAAGAAAGAAGAAATCTCAAAAAGGGAGCAAAAACTATATTGTGCCTTTAAATGTAGTGGATAATGAGGGGGGGGGACGAAAGCATGAAAGGTTTGTGTTGTCTGTGACAAGCCTTTTTGCCTTGCCAGCTGCAAGCAAGAACACGCGCACTTCCTGGCAAGTCACTTACTCAGAACCTGCAGCCATGGCAGCATAGTTCTTGTCTGTCAGTGCTTCGTCATATACTAGTGTGTTACTCATTACGCAGTAGTTAACATGGGGCTGAGTTCGTTGGGTGGCAGGGCAGCTGTTGTCCGATGGACGCTGCTGCACGTTGCACACATGGCAAGTGCTTTGTCCTCAGGACCCTACAGAATACAAAGTAAAGACAAGAGGAAAAAGACAGTAAAAAGCCATCTCGCTTATCAATTTTCTTGCAAAATCTAATGTAAATTTCAGAGACAAAATGACATTTGGATGCTTTGCAGAAAACTAAGAAACTTCCCTTCAAAATCTAGGAATAGAGATATTAATTGATTTATACCACACAGCATGCACAAATTAACTTGTATTTGTACAATATAAAAATACATGAAAGTATTGTTTGATATAATTTGCCTGAATAAACATCCCTTTGAAATTCATTCAGTAGTTGCCTTTATTTTCTGGGCTCAAAATCAACATAGTGTTTGCCAAAATGTTTCAGGTACAATACTTCCAAATGCAAATGCAAATATGCTGCAAAATGTATGTGTAATGTTAGAAGAAAAAAATATATGGGTGAAGAACATTACTGATTTGACTGCTACATTTTGTATCAGTTTGGTGGTGTTTTTTTTTTTACAATTTTATGTTTTTTTATTCATTCAAATGAAATGGGGAAAAAATTAAATGAAAACTGTGCTGAATGACATACAGTGTACAGTACATGCATTTTGCCTCCTTTTATTAGTGACGCATTTTGTTGCCACTTAATTATGACAAAACCTTAACTGTACATTGTAGTGGTACATGAACATTTACATACGTGTACAAGCACACATACAATTTGTGTACAAACACAGCCAACTGCTTGTGTTGCCATTCAATGAGTCACTGCTTTTGTTCAGCACAATCCCTGCATTGCCGTTATGGCAATTAGCCTGTGTATAATATGTGCACGTCGTATATATGGGATGCACTATGCAAGCAATTTTCCCACAGAATTATGAAATGCATAGTCCTTTACACACACACATGTATTGTACATGTAGTCTAGTAGCACATAATGTAGTTTGTGCATGTATTGAAATTAAAATTTGTGCAAGAGGATAACAGGGTTAACAAATAGTGGGAGTTGACGAGTGTGTACTATGTGTACATGCTCCAATACAAACTGCAGATGGCCGCACAAAATCCATATCATAGAAATGGTTACCATTGCCTTGAAGGCATCCATTCAAATGCAAATGTCAACCTCTCTCAGGACCGCTGTAAATGTATAGGACCATGAACAAGCAGTTATGCACGTTGCACATAATACAAGTACATGTACTGTACATCCAACGTAGTGGACTGTACTCTTATCTGTAGCTCCTGATCTGTGAACATGTACATGTACACTATTGCTGCTAGTTACATGTGCATGGAATATATTTCATCGTACAGGAAGCATATTGCACACATCAAAAGCATCATGGTTTACTGTGATCAAATAAAGCATTAAAATGCCAATGCGGGTGCATACATGTATAAATGTAAAACCCAAAGGAAGCCCACATCTGTTGTTTTTATGTAAGTGTTGAGTTTTCAATTAGTCCAAAGGCAACTGCAAATGCAAACAAAACAATTCCATCAATCAATTAAATCAATTAAAATCAATAAAATTACTGAGTTGTATTCTGCATGAATGACATTCATTTCAACAATAAACACACGGGTGGGAGATTTTTAAATGGCCCTTTTCTCAGGATAAATGCTGAGAACAACAAACACCTGCTCAGGATTGTATTGCCCATGTGTGTATGTGTGTGCTCACAGCAGACAAAACAATACTCTTTTGTTTGCAGCCCTCTAAGCCTGAAGTCTCCCACAGGCAAGCGTTAATACTAACAAATATAAACATAGTACTTTGGACCACACTTGTGTGAACGTCTGACAGTGACTGAACGTACATGAAAATGGACTATATGAAATGTACGTTCATAGAAAATGAAAGTGGGTATGAAATATACACGCAGTACATGTTTTCATGGAGCCAAATGGGTCTGTGATCAATATATTTGGTGAAAACATGGGGGAGGGACTGGGAATGTATTGGGAAGTGGAAACTGTATAGGTACACGTATGGATTTATTTTCACATCTCAAAATTCTGAGGAGTGAGGGGCCTAAAGTTTCGATTCTATCAGAACCTTGTGATATACAAAAATGTTGCAAACTGCTTACTGACTAAAATTACCAAAATGCAAATCTTAAAATTTAGTGGGCCTGACGTTTTGATCCTAGCAGGACCTTTCTCAAAGGCAGAGGATCGAAACGTCAGGCCCACTAACTATCAGAACCTTCCTCAAAGGCAGACTGTAATTGGTCAATCTGCCTTTGAGAATGGTCCCTCAAGATAAAAACATCAGGCCCTGCAAATTTTTGAAAGAGAAAACATTTGGAATATTGTGTCATTTCAAGTTGTGTCATTTACATCAGTAAGTGGTTTGCAATCATTCATTTTAATACTGAAAATACTATAAAGCATTATTCATGCATACTTAAGTAGTCAATAAATAGAAAGAAGAATTAATGTACAATGTATTTCAAAATAAGTGTTTTTAAAGTAGATTTATGCTAGCACATCTACAGAATCATATCCTGCCATACATGTTATGTACAAGAGTAGAGCACAGTTTAAATTACAATGTGATTGAGGTTGTATGGATCTAAAATAAATAATGGTATCATTTTCGTTTTAATCATTAAATGCAAAATGCTAAAATAGGCCTAATACATGCATTTTTGTATCAAATATATAATTCCGCATATGACTTATGAGGAAGCATGCGGATATACTACATGTACGTTCATGTCTAATTCATGTGCATTTCTTATGGCAGTTACGTAGGTTGTGAACTGGAAAATGTTCCAAGGGTGAAGGCATATGTGTACCAAACTACCAATTGTTCAGGATGGAGAGAAATGTACATGTAATTGTATGCTACATGTAGCTACACGTTGTACATGTATGGCGTATTTAAAATATGTTTATGCTTTCCTAGCATTACCCAGCAACTTTTTTTTCCACAAAATTATTTGACTTTTTATTTACACAGATCGACATGACAATAGACCTGCAAAATATGTCAGTTGCAAAATGAATACAACATCATAGTATCACACAGCACGGACAATGGCCTTCCCTGATATTCAATGCCATTATGCTGTGACAAATATACACTTACAGTTACACAGTGACTGCGTTGCAATGAATGTTCAATACGTGTACAAGTGCATAAGCAATACATACAGGAAATAAAGGCTACATGTACTGTACAGTACGTGCATGCACATGTGTCCATTGTGTAAATGCCAATACTGCACTCATCCCCAATCCAGACGTAAAAGGGTTTGTCATGTTCAATTTACTCCGTGCACAGTCCATTGTGCACAAGGTTGATTTAAAAGAAAGCTGCTTAGTAATTACACGATCAATAGTACATTAGCATAAGTGGAAGCACATAATAAATTGCATAACTCTTTGCTGCATTTACCCATTATGTCCATGACAATCCAGTACAATCCTCTCAAGGATTGATGATAATTTTGTATCAAAATTATCCACAAACCATCCAAATCAAATCCCAAACCTGACAAGGAATTTATCTCATAATGGAATGGCAAGTAACATGACCATGTAAAGGTATACTACATGACCATGTAAATGTAATGATGTAGTGATGTACACTACAGTACATGTACATACAGTAGAGTGTGTACTGTAATGATATACACATGTACATTGTACTGAATATTCTGCAGATCTGATCCCTGAAACGATCATGTCAAATGGTCCAGTGTCCACCACCCATGCATTCTACTGTACATGTACAGTGTAGATCTACATACAGGTAACAGGTACATGTACACCACCAGTTTGGAAAAAAATATGAACATACATTTAGTGATGTACATTACATGCACAGAATGTAAACAAAAAAATGCATGCACCCTAATAATAGTGCCCGCTAAATGTATGCCTGATATTTGAAGGTGGAAAAGGAGTGTATCTGTCACTAGTATGTTAAATTGTTAACGTACCTACATCATGTGCTGTATATCTTATGCACTATCATACAGCAGACCTTCATCTACAGTACCGTAAGTGAATTTTAAGTGCATTCCTCACACAGCAGTTTCTAAATTAAGTGTAGCATGTACACACGTACAAGTACATGGGTGCGGTAGACTGCTATAATTGTTTCGCCTTAGTCTTTGAGCATACCCTTGGTCCCCAGAACAAACTGGTTAAAAATTCTTGTTACGGATTAGTTCTGACATTTCATATTTGTAGTCTGTGCTCTACAATATACGCTGTTTCACTACATGTAGGTAAAATGGTAAATAAACCAAAATTTGGTCTCCTTTTGATAAAGAAACCTTTTTATAAACAAAAGCAATCACACAATGCATCCCAAACAAAGGCACTTTTTGCCTCATTTCTTACATTAAGGTTGAGGATTGAAGGTAAAGTGTTTTGTCTTGCTAATGGGCGTTTTTATAGGCTACTGATCGCCATGATAATTTATTGCAGAACATGTAAATAAAGTCTTTTCAGTCCATTTTTATGTGTTTCATCAAGTCTGTATTGTGACTCCATCCATACTGTAGCTCATAGGGAGCTGTAATAATAATATACACTAGTTCTAAATGTCTGACGCCCTGTATGTGGTTAAGACTAATAAAATCTGTGCCTATTACAGTATGAATTACTATGGCTCAACAGAAATGCATGTACTGGATTCACACTATAAATGGTACAGTACTGCTAAAATCTGGTAAGAGGCAACCATTTGAGCCAAAGGCCGAATGATTTTTTAGCAACCAGCAGATTTTTGTACAGTATCTTAACTTTGTATTTAAGGCTCCATCGTGGCACTACTCCAAATACCAACATTCTGCATCCTTTCTGTTCGTGGTGTATCCTGCAATTCCTCCATGAGCTCATTGAGAATTTGAGATAATTTTTGCTCTTGCCAATTTTTTTTTAGGAAATTCAATTCCGCATGGACCATTACAAATACAAGGTGGCAATGAAGCCTGGATTTAGGTGGGTTCGGTTTCACATTTATTTTCTTCACTCATTTGTCAAACAATTTCTGGCACATGATGCATGGCCTAACAACAGATAACATCAGGACTATGCTATGGATAAGCTGACAGTTTATCACCCCCGAAAGGCAAAAACATTACCCAGGTCCCCAGGTGGTCCATAAAAGATGATCAGTGCTGATATCCAGTAGGATTAATTCTAAAAATTGTTCTGTCAAAATGAATACTGAAATAAATGTCTACCAGTACTCAGTAGTACCACAGGCACTACAAATCACTATTTTACCATTCCATCCAAACATTGAACTACAATTTACAAATTAATGTAACAATAACATGCATAAGGCCTAATGTCAGTAATGAAATAGGAGTTTAGGACAATCTAGTTTATGAAAATGCTTCCATAGATTGCACAGTACTCCTTGACAACTAGCATAGCTCAGTAGCAGCACCGAAAGGTTTAGAACAACAATTTTAGAACTTAGCCTAGGACTACAAGTACAACTAGAATTTTAGAAAGGAGAAGTACTTCTTAGGTTGGATGGACATGTTTTATCTTTGAAGTATTGACCGCTTCATGTTATTTGGCCTACTTGGTCTGTAATTACTCGACAATGTAACTAATTAAATTAGTAATTGTTAATGTTATAACTAAGGTTACATCTAATTCTATGACTGTAATGATCTACGATGCTACTTCCAATCCAAGTTCCAACCATTGTACTGCTTACTGCTTGGTAAGTTGGTATGCATGGAAAATGGAAGTAGGCTAACACTAAAACAGTAACACTTAGTAATACTAATACTGTAATAGTAATACAGTAATAGTAATACACACTCCATTCTTACACCAACTTGCAGTTGTAAAATTCCATGTTCAAACACAAACGAGCAGTTAGTTAGTAACTAAACGAAGCGAGCTTCATTGGGCGGATTTTTCGGTTCAAACTCATCAAAACCCGTTATTTACTAAAGATGAATGAGCATTTCAGTAATCAGTAACTCCTTAAAATGGTTTCCTTGGAGGCCAAACAAACCTACCTTTGTCTGCAAGAGGTATTCATGTACGAAGTATATCCAGTTGCTGTCAAAATACAATGCATTTCACTCGAGTCTATGCATTACAAATTTGAACGCACTTCAAACGTCCTACAAACGGCGCGATCTGTCAACCACATCTCGATATAACACGTTATTATACTGTACACTGCAGTGCAGGATTAATGTGTACAGTGTACTGTACGTACACGTCGTTACATTACACAGGCACCAGTGTAAGCGGTGAACACGACACTTTTCGCTGTCGAATTTCTCCAACTGGTGGTCACCGCGGGAACGCCTGCAGATTTTTCACTTCATCAATAGCCGATAGATCGTTTCTCGGGGCACACACTGGACACACATCTAATCGGGTACAGCCACTATTATCCGACGTAATCGTCAGTGGAAAAACGCTTCGCTTTCCATTTATCCAAAGAGGCAAACTACATTCACCAACAAATCATGATGGCGGCCATCGAAGAAGGGACAACGGGTTTCATGATTGGTTGGACAGGGTGGCAATTAGCGCAGTGCAAGTGCATTGATACTCTCGGCTGTTGGCTGCGAGTTCGACGACTGTTTCCTGTATTCATTTTTTGTAGTGCAATTCAGAGTGCAGGCCAGTGTGGCCTACTGTACGAATAAAAAGCAACATGAAAGTCTCGTTTGTTTGAGTACAAAAAACTTTTGCAAACTCACGGAAGCTTTTCCCAACGAACACAATACAGGGATACCATGTCACGTTATTGTATAGACTATAGAACATTATCTGGAAAGTATCATTTCAGGATGCTTTCTTAGTTTCTTTATTTCGTTTATTTCGTAAAATGTCTAAGAGTAAGACTGCACACACATTTGAAAATCTCCTTTTGTCTTGATAAACATGTTATTTAATTATTTTTTTTCTTTAAAAAAGTAGGCATAAAGTAAGCCTACGTCTTCACCAATAAAGCACGGGATATGGAAAATATAGCTCAATACAATTAATATGAATCACCCCCAGAAAAATGATATTTATATATATATTATATATTATATAAAAAAGATAAATTATTAAATAAATCTAACAAAAATCAAAATCAAAATCAAAATTTAAAGATTTACATTTTGGTAATTTTAGTCAGTAAGCAGTTTGCAACATTTTTGTATATCACCAACAATCAAAATGAAATAGAAAATAATAAAAACGAATAAAAGAAGCCCATTTTACTTCTGTTATTGGCATTTTAGCGCCGCGTGATTGCGATTTGAATGGTATACTGTTATATTTTTGTTTCTCTTGAGTAGGCCTATATCATTACCGACTTGTTCAATATCCTGTGTTTTATATAGGGCCTACCTGTATTTTTATGCAATGAGTTACTCCCTGTAAAGCAATACATGAAACGAGTCTGTAAATGTAATAGTATACATTAAAAGTCCTTGACTCTTAGGCCCTTTATATGTTATTCATGTTATGCACATGAATAAGCACCAATCTCTTAATTTATATACCTGAATGCTTTTGTTCAAAGCAATAATGTATATTCTTTTCATGAACGAAACCTTAGCGACTTTATAGTCTGGTGCCTACTATTTTAATGAAAACGGATCTGTTCTACTATAAGGCACACAGGGAATTTGACGAGAAGGCAAGCTGCATAACCCTGATGAAAGACTGATCCCAATATAGGCCCTACATGTAGTGGGATAAACTCCTGTTGACAGTCCAGGAACCGTTTTCGTACCCCTCTTGACAGATGGTTGTCTTGCATGTCATGTCCTCTTCAATAATATACAGAATTTGGGAATTACTAGCGCCCGAGCGCATCTTCGAAGGCTTTATCCTTCTGCAATCATTTTCAACGAATTTATCTTCCCCTCGTGAATACGGTTTCAGTGCATGGGGCTTTATCATCGAGTGCCGTGCATGTATTCGGAATATTGATGGTTTCATTTTCACTGTCTATAGCATCGTGATTAGATTGATGGAATATTGTGCCTATACGTATAAGCAACTTAAAGGTCGGGTGGTCGGATCTCATCCGATATGAAAATGTGAGTGATTGGTCGTGTCTTCAATGTAATAGAGTGAAGACTGAAAATGATGAACTTGTGGTCATTGCCCAAGACGAGGTAATAAACTTGCCCCGTACATGAAGGCTATATATATAATAATGTAAAGACTAACCCACCAAATGTATATATACAGCAGTGCTATTCATTGAGATTTGCCCTGCTCGACGTGATCAACACTGCGTGCTCACTGCTTTGCCCGATGCATCATGAAAACAAATTCAGGCAGCTCGGGCGGGATTCGAACCCGCCACTCCCGCTTTAGGGCAGACTGCAGACGTATTAACCGCTTGCTATGACCACCGAGCTGGTCGAGGTCGTATGGCAGATCCGAATCACGAGCTGCCTGATTTTGTTGTTTTCATCACAGGCATCCGGCAAAGCACTGAGCACTCAGTGTTGATCACCCAGCAGGGCGAACCTCAATGAATTACATTCTCCTCGATGCAAACATCATAATAATATATGATGCATACTACATGCACACAATTAATTTGACTTAAAATCCGACCACATTACGACAGCGATATACGATTATCATTGCCCAAATAGAATCGCATTGCAAAACTGAAAAGCCATATCGCCAGACAGCCAAACCACTTTTCCCACAGTCTAAATAAAACCCGTAACCTGATTGCCAGTCACAACAAAAACATTTAACAGTCGATTTATTGTTAGGACCAAACCGGGTGGGCCTATCACAATCACGGTTTTCCCATGTAGGGCCTAACAAAAATATTATTCATTGACTGCAAAAAGTGAAAGGAATTCAAAGAGTTTGGGTCTTAGTTTGCAACTTTGCATCATGGATGCAGAAGTCTTCTCATTTATTTTATTAATGCAATATCATTAGTAGCCTCCGGATGTCGTTTGGACAAACAAGCCTATATTGTATAAGCGTTATATGCATCACGTATTCCAAAACCATGGCAACCAGTGAGGACGCTCTGGCACGCTTCACCCTTTATAAATTATACCCTAATATCCACATGGTGACTGATTGCAAGCAGATGAACGGAATAAGATCATACGTGCACTGGGCAAGTACATTAATAATAATTGTGCCCTTATGGCGGCTTGTATAATAAGGGGGAATGGTCGGATTCGTCAGTAACTCGTTCTCCAAAATAGACCAAAATCTACATAGGGCAAATTAATTGCTGGTAATCCTCTGAAAAAGTTGCTTCTATACAGTAGGCAGAAAAACATGCCCTGACGGTAAGCACAATTCAGGGCTAAGCAAAGCATTTGGAGCTTTTTTTATACGCTTGCGCAGTTCTATTTTACTGGAGTTTAGTTTCACTAATATAATTATGACAGCTACCGTTGAATGAAATGGCTTAAGCGCTGAAAGCAAATCGCGATGCCACCAGAAAGGACTGAATATGACGTACATCACGGATTCCATGGAACTTATACTGAGTTATACTAGTCCCTTACTGAAACGTCAGATTTATACCGGGGTGCGTTTTGGCTGTCACAGCCTAAAAATGGTTATAAATTGTAAGTGTATACTATCATTCCAATTCATTGAGATTTTTCCAGGCAATTCAATTTAGGACCTACTCAAAAATTATAGGGTCTGACGTTTCGATCCTAGCAGGACCCTCATAAATGTTTGATATTCACATTTTGGTCATTTTAGTCAGTAAGCAGCCTACAACATTAATTAGACTAGAGTCACACTTATAATAGAGAAGTACACAAGTAACATGCATGTACACAACCTTTCTCAGCATAACCCCCCAACCCCCCCCCCAAAAAAACCCCCCCAAAAAAAACCAGCCGAACGGTCATGACCGTTAAAACGCACCCATGTTCACGATACTGTATTTGCATTGGCACACTCGTACAAGTACATTCAGAAGGCGGGAAACCAATCGACTCGTGTACCAATTTGAAGCAATAGCCTCTAGCTAGCAATTATTCCAACAGAGCCGAAAATTCAGTACACGCTGTGCACTGTACCGACAGTGCATCGTTGCATAATTATTATGCCTTCAATCCCTTTTTTATCCCCACATAGCCGTTGAATTTGGAAACATAAACACCAGTTAATATGGAGAGGAAAGTCAAATTTAATATTGAGAAGTGTGCACATGCGCATTTCTTGTAGTTCTGTAATAAACATGTCGCCTGCGGAGGGCTTATGTTTGGGAATGGCAGAACGGAACGCGAAGGAATCCCTTTTTACACATGGAAAATTGAAAATGGTTATGAAAATTTTCTTGTGAATATAATTCTGTCAATTACTCTGCTTATTATACCCAAACTTTATCGTTGTGATTAGATATAATAGTCAGTATAGCATTTTCACTGTAGACCTAGATCCTCAGATCTTTCGGGATACTGGACGGATAACGTTACTAATCATAGCATAAAGATAATCAGTAACTCGCAGTGATGAATTGATACCTCCATAATTCCCATGATGTTAATAATAATTCAAGCCCGTATATCACACGCCTAATTAGTAAGGGAATAATTATTATCCGTCGCGCGCCCACACTGACAGTTCGCGAAATTACCCACAACAACCTTCGCCGCACGCTTCCGTTTTAATAAGTAAACGTCATTTAGATCCGGAAGTCGTGTACCTCGAGAAGGTTTCCATAAAAAAAGGTTCCTCGCGCAACACTTAACATGTCACGCTGACTTACTACTTCCAAGTTCCAGATAAGGCACGGTCGGCTGATTTATTTACCTTATTAATTTACATCTATTATAATAATTGTTTTACCGAGGAGCTTCGATCGACTGAATACGACCTCTGTGCGGTTCTATGACTACTATTACTAATGAGTAATGGCCATGTTGATAACGTTGAAGGTGCAGTAAAGGTCTGTGCATTACTATTTCTATTTTCGTTCAGTAAGTAAATGGATGGGGTTTATTTTTGTCAAAATACTTTGTACAATTGTAGTGAAGTCTGGTAAAATGAGAGTTGTGGGTAAGCTAGTTAGTGAGTTCCATGGGTAGTTCACACCAGGAAAGTGATACCCCTATCCACTACTTAGTACTGTTCTCGGATAGTCTGGGGTGTATTTTGTCAGCTCACACTCAATGATCAATCCTCTACTTTGATTGCCAGAAATGACCGTGAGCCATGCCCAAGCCATGTAAATAATAAAGTATAATTTTATAAACACTGACAAAATAATATCCATGTAGAAATGATGTACTACTGTCAGTACTGAGTACTGTACTGTAGTAGTAGTACTAGTACTAGTACTACTACTAGTGCTTAGTACTTGTAGTACTAGTAGTAGTACTAGTGGTAGTACTACTACTAGTACTAGTACTAGGAATACTAGTAATACAGTAATACTACTAATACTTATAGTATTACTATTACTAGTATTAGTATCCTCCAGTAACCGGTTTTCGACGATATAATTTTATAAGGACTTTTCTTCAAGCTGACCAATGTGGACGAAAGTACTAAAAGAGGTCTCAGTCACTTTGTCCACACCACAGACTGTTAGAATAATCATAGAATATTCAAGCCTGTCACTTCGGTAAGATTACCCGGTTTTGTTGACGTCCGCGGCGCACCGCGCAGTAAGCATCGTCACCTATTTTCGATGGTGGTGTTTAGTAAGGTGTCCCTGTGCAGCCAAACGCAAAATAAATTCTTAAAATAACTCAAACTGCTGTGTGGCACTGTAAAATTCTTCCCTGTATGTTTTTTTGCGTTCATTTTTTTTTTTTTTTTCGACACTGCTTCTAACACTTTCCTCAAATCATTAATAATTTATGCTTAAAACGTATTGGTCTTGTTGATGTCTTCTTTTGTGACGTTTAAAACAACTCCACAATCCTCTTTCTCACTGCTTCTTCAGTTATGACCTTTCCCAATGTCACTCCAGAGACACATTTCCTCCTTCTTGGTGCTTTCTCTCGCTGCCCTTTTATTTTATTTTAATTTTTTATAAAAGCCTATTGGGCCATGTTACTTTTTGTCTTTAAATAATAATAAAAAAATAAAAAAATTAATTTATAAGCGAGACGCCCTTTAGGAGCCTCCATAGTTTTTACCCAGAACGGACTGCCTCAAGTTGCGTGATATATATTTTTTCTACGTATGTTGGGGTTTGTTATGGTACACTCCGATTTTTCTTAGGACCAACAATAAAGAAAACTGGAGCTTCGAAGCAACTGCCAATTTTGTACCTAGGAAAATACACCCCAAAAGAGCAAGTTTTTGAACCACACGAGTTTGGCCTACTGAAAGAGCCTTAACTTTCCAAATTCTCGGTGACGGATAAAGAGCAGGAAACAAACCGGAAGATACAAAGTCTGTGATCGTTATACGGAGTTGTTTTCATTGTGCGATGTGAGTTAGAAGGCCAAGCGTCGAAAACGTGTACCCTCAAAAACGGGGGTTCCCACGATATAAGTCAATGTTTCGGGCAGTGTGTCCTCTGCCCGTTGACGATTCCTGATACACTGCCCAAAACGTTGAGTTACCTGCTCTTTTCAGAGCCATATACTCGGAGTGTCAGATGGTGTCATCGCAAACCTTCCACTTAATAACGTACTACATAATTAATAGGCTGATGATACTTGATAGTAAGTTAGACTAGGCTACATGAAACTTGGCCCATCCCTAGACCCGTAAACAGGGCCCAGATCGTTGCTCCCCTGCCGCCTCGGCTTATCATGGACTAACCAAACCCAGCAACTACAGTAGCTGTACGTTTGTTTATGCCAGTCTTTTGAAAGACACTTCAAATAGGGTCTAAAGATTCTCTGATCCTCCTAGACTTGTGTAGTGTGTTCATCACCGAATGTGTTCCGAATGGTTATGAAAGTCCATGATTACTAATTTGTGAAACCGAAATGAAAGTATAGCTGCTGTAACTTTAGTCTAAGTGTACTGTAACTACAACACTCATAATTAATAATACACTGTTTTATCATTTATAATTATGTCAAAAATCGAAATGATTTTTTTTTCTCTGAAGGTCCTGCTAGGATCAAAACGTTAGGCCACTAACTACAATTTTTGCATTTGACTACAGGTCCAACGGGTTGGTAAGCAGTTAGCAACAGATTTATATATATTTTTTTCTGTGTTCCTTCCAATAGGGCGAGTCAGTGACAGTGGGACAGATGCGTATGATAATGCATACCATGAACTCTATCCCACGGGCAGATAGTTGCTGAACTTTGTCTTGTGCTGCAGCCATCAGACCAGCCATGCACGGACCATGGGCTCTGTTCCTAGTCGTCATACTGAGCTGGGTGAAGGCCCATGATAGAGGTGAGTGATGTGTCCGTTGTCATTTCGTCCGACACAGATTCCCAGAGGTAGTTGCGGTAACCGTAACCCTCATTCCGACCCTCAGTAGGATGAAGGTTACGACGTTACGGTTACTGCAACTATCCCAGAGAATGCTGCATATGGCAAACACCGACGCACAAACTCTAGTGTGAAAAATACAATAAATTAGGAGGACTTGACGTACATCGTCAGAGATCACACCCCCCTGCTTTCATTCAGATGCAAATAAAGGATAAACTGACTGGGAACTTTTAAACAAACAAAAACATTAAAATGGCAAAGAAAAGTGATTAAAGAAATAGATGAAAAACTAACAGGGAACTTTTCATAACAATTTGGAACTATTTTTCCTTAATTTGTTTGACTCAATTTTGAGAAATGGCAAAGAAAACTTTGACTGGACTGGGACTTAAAACCCGAGACCTCTGGATTAACGTACCAGGGCTCAATTTCATAGAGCTGCTTAAGCGCCAAAATTTGCTTAGGCGCAAAATGTCAAGATTCATAGGATCACCTTGCCAACCCAAACTTCCCCCTTGTGTCATACTAAGTCAAGAACAGTGGAATACAAGTAAAATGCAATTGACATCTCATCACATTGTTCTTTATAATCCTGTTTTTAGGGTGAAGACTTTTCATGCTTAGCAGATTTTCACCCTTAAGCAGCTCTATGAAATTGAGCCCTGTGCTCTTACCATCTGAGCTATCCATCCCTTAGATGGTGGCCTTCCCAAATAGTCAACTAGACTTTGCCAGGGTGGGGTCACCAGTCAGAAGCAATTAAACCATTAACTGCAGTATATCTCCAGGGATCACGCCCCCGCTTTCATTCAGATGTAAATAACCAATGGTTATAAACCTGGCTATGGCATCCTTGGGGTCACACGAAGTGGATGCTTTTTCAATTCAAGTTAAACAAAGAATGGAAAGAAATACTGACTGGGGATTTAGATACCTTCTTGTTTTCATCCAAGTCATATGGCAGTGTTCAACCATCCCTTCCCTCCCCTCGCTGATCAGTCAACATGAAATGATGTTGCTCTTACAGATAC
Source organism: Luidia sarsii (assembly GCA_949987565.1). Lineage (NCBI taxonomy): Eukaryota > Metazoa > Echinodermata > Asteroidea > Paxillosida > Luidiidae > Luidia > Luidia sarsii. Next base: position 6,727,772 of record OX465103.1, on the reverse strand, counting down.
CTTCTGCAACAGTAACCCGTGTCTTCATGGTGGAGAGTGCAAGAATGGAGCGGGCAGCTACAGCTGTAACTGTACCCCTCAGTGGACAGGCCGCAATTGTGAAGAAGGTACCCCAAAAACACAACAAAATCTAAGGAATATGAAAAACTGACAAGGAAATTTTTGGAAAATACCCAAGAAATTTTGGCTGGAACGGGACTTCAGCCTAAGGCCTCTTGCTTAACAAACCCGATACGTACACCCGCTTAACTTATCTGGGCTGGATTTCACAAAGCCTTGAACACTTGCAGTTGGGCTCTCCGATCTTGGAGCACCAGTGGTGTTGCTGTGCACCTGGCCCTCTGAATACAGGCACCACTCTTGTATTGACTGGACCAGGACTCAACCCGAGACCTCGTGCTTTGCTCTAAAAACTGCTCTTTCCGTCTGAGCTATCCAGCCCTTAGATGGTGGCCTTCCCAAATAGTCAACTAGTCTTTGCCAGGGTAGGGATACCAGTCAGAGGCAATTCAACCATTAACTGCCGCATATCTCCAGGGATCACACCTCCATTTTCATCCAGATGCAAACAACCAATTGTTGTAAATCTGGCTACAGCAGCTCGGGGATCACACAAAGTGGATACAGCTCTTTCAATTTAAGTCACTGTATTCTTTAGTTTGCACTCTTTGATTCTCTCCCAACTGCTTCATCAGTCAGTGCTTGTTGCAATTTTGTAGAAATTCATAAAATAATGTGTTGGGATATTCTCTCTCTCACTTCAGATGTGGATGAATGCACAAGTAGTCCATGCATGAACATGGGGTTGTGCGTCGACAAAGAGGAAGGTTTTTTCTGCAACTGTCCCCAGCAGTGGTCCGGACCTACCTGTGAGAGACCGTCACGTAAGTAGTCCAAAAAATTTACATCAAAGTTTATTTGTGTTTTGCTCCTATATATAATATACCAGGTCATTTAATATTCCAGGTTATTTTCAAATAACGGTGCTAGTTTCTCCCAATTTTTGTTTCTACCGGGGTGTTGTTTTTTTTCAAATTATCTCGGGAAAAATGTCCAATTGGCTTTATTCCAGGTGTTTTCTATTTCAATGACGGTTTTGCACTGGATTAACGTATCAGTGCTCTGGTAGTGGTCTCAAACAATAGACTACTGTGGTCTAGAACCCAAGACCACTGGTACGTTAACCCAGAGGTCTCGGGTTCAAGTCCAGGTCCAGTCAAAGTTTGAATCCAATTTTTTTCTGAAAATGGGAAAGAAAACTCCCATTTTCAGAGAATGTTCAAAAAGTTCCCAGTCTGTTTTGTCTTTAATTGTTTGCCAATTTATTCGAGATTTCGGGTCCCTATTTTTGTTTACCAAAAATCTGCAAATTCATCCTTGTTCTCGTCTCGGCAGAATGTGGGCCTCTCGAGTACTCAGGCTGGCCCAGTATAGAGCTCAGCGTCATCTCGGGGCCGGCCTACTCCCCGGCCAACTTCACCGACGAGATCCTGCCTTACATCTGCACGTACACCATCACCAACCTGGAGGAAGGGGGCAGGGTGCGGCTGACCTTTGACGACTTCCTCATGTTTGGTAGCCGGACCAAATTCGGCTGCCTGTGGATTTACAAGAGCAATCGGCTAGAGGTAAGTCATGTTAAACCCTTGTCCTCCGCATTCGTTTGATGCCATTTCTAATGGTGCCAATCTTTATTAGATTTTTGACTTGCAGTGCAGAGGCGGGTTATAAACCTTGTTGGCAAGGAGCTTGCACCCCCTAGCCCATCGTAGGATGGTGGCCACCCTAAGTCTCCTCTACCCGATACTTCCATGGAAGGTGTTCCTCTGCTCTTGCCGACTTGGTCCGCAACATTTAAGCAAGCAACCAGGCTGTTTGCCTCCTCTCACCCATACACTCTATCTGTACCAAGGTGTAGAACAAAGAGGTATCAGATTCAGAACAGTTTTTTCCCTCGAAATGTCTAACAAAGAAAGGAAAGACTGACTGGGAACTTTGCAACAATTAAAAAAAAAAATTGGCATATTCGACGTATACATGAAATGACACCTGGGTAAATTTCAGCTCAATCCGCCAACCATGTCATGAGAACAAAATTAAATGCTAACTTTTTCCCCGTACATAGGCCTAGAGGGGAGTTTTTGTAAAAGGAACTCTTTTTTCCTCTTTGCTCCACACAGCGATTGTTGGAAATTCAACAAATTTTCTCAAAAATGGCAGATTTGTTAGCGCTAAAATTTCACGGAGTGCCTAATACCATTACAAACATTCAGATAAGTAAGTAATTTTCCCAAACTTGGAATTTCCAGGAAATTGGACACTTTGCAAAAGGATGTACCCTCCCTTTTAACCATCGATTTCCATCGCTTGCAGATCTTTGACGGCGCCTCGACCGATCCCATCCTGGACCAGTGCTTTGCGGCCAACATGAGACCGGATGCGATCATATCCAAAGGGAACTCGCTCCGCATAGAGTTCAAGCATTGGCAGAGCATCTCCTACCAGTTTCCTGTGTTCCGTGCCCACTACCGCTTCCTGTCTTCAAACGAGCCCATCTCAAAGACCATAGGTAATACCTTCCTACTAGAGTGAGATAAGACTTGAAGGTTTGCATGGTGGAAATACTAAGTGGAAGGTTTGCGGTGACAGTAAGTAACACTTCTCTTTCTGCTACAGTGGCTCTTCAACCTTAGGCCCATCCACATAGAGGAGCACCAAAATATTAAGCAACCTTTTAAAAAAAATCAGAACCAAAGGAATTCTCTATTACTTTGTGTAGATTTAGATTTGTGTCTTATTTTTCCTAGTCAAATGAATTAAAGGAAAAACTGACTGGGAACTTTTTAAGAAATTTTACAATGGCGAACTGGACCAGCACTTGAACTCGAGACGTCTGGTTTTGCATACCAGCACTCTTACCATCTGAGCTATCCAGCCCTCGGATAGCGGCCTTCCCAAAATAGTCAGCTAGTCTTTGCCAGGAAAAAGGAAAAAGGAAAATAAAAGGAAAAACGGACTGGGAACTTTTGAAGAAATTATACAATGGCAAAGGAAACTTTAACTGGACCAGGACTTTAGCCCGAGACCTCTGGTTTTGCAATGTCAGGCCCTGTAACTTTTGAGATTCAAATTTATTCCTTCTTTTTTGGGTCTCTTTTTGGTTTTCAGTGGACACCATTCATTTCTTTGAGGACCACACCAGCCAGTTTTCAACCACCCTGTGGCAGCCAGACGCCCATGATATATTATGGCTCTTTGTTGCTCCGAAGAAGAAGCGCGTCTACCTGTCCCTAAATCCCATCTACATATCAAGTGAGTTTGATGTGAAACGCAAAGACAAGTTTGAAACTTACACCACTACAAATAAATTCAGGCACATCTAACCAATGCCTTTCTGGCTCAATGGATATACTCTCTCCCCACTACCCTAGATTTTGGTTTGTCATTCAGCCCTGTGTGTCTCCTCCCTCTTTGGAACTTTTTTGAGGAGTTTGATTTTAGTCACACAAGTAAAGGGAAACCTGATTTGGAACTTTTGAACAAATTGAACAACAAACAAAAAACTGGACCGGGACATGAACCAATGAATGGTTATGAGTACCGGTGCTCTAACCATCTGAGCTATCCAGCCCTTAGCATAGCTGCCAACCATTCCTATTTTGGAGGAATCATTCCTCTCTTTTTGTGCAAATTTATCACTTTTTACAAGCTCTTGACAACAGATTCCGGTTTTTGGCTTAGAAATTCACATGTATTCCTTTGTAGTTTGCTCTGTGCTTCCTCTTTTTTAGTAGAAGTATTCCTAATTTTCTTTAAGATAGGTTGGCAGCTATGCCTTAGATGGCGGCCTTCCAAAATAGTCAGCTAGTCTTTGGCAGGGTTGGGGGCGCCAGTTAGAAGCATTCAACCATCAACTGCCATCCATGTTACATATTACCAGTAAATCTTACATATACCAGTAAATCCTTTTTTCGAATTAACTGTCGACAAATTGACTTTGTGAACCCTCGGGTCGATTTCACTAAACTCGTCGTAACATATAAGCAATTGCAAGACGATGAGCGATGCACAGAATGCCATACAGCCTAACATAACTTACGATGGGTTATCAATGATGAGTCGAGTTACAATGCATCGTAAGGCTTTGTGAAATCCAGCCCCTCGATTCCTATCCGTGTCTCTTCAGAGGATGTGGACATCGTCTTGGACATCCATGACGGCATCACGTCCTACATGCCAAAGATAGTCTCGCTGCACTACCGCTATCACTTCCCTGTCCTGCGCATCACGTCGGACAGCAATGGGCTGTACATGCGTTGCCGCACAGGCAGGCTGTTTGGACAGAACGTCACCGTGGCTGGCGTATTTGTTTTCTTCTCTGAAGTCGGTATGTTGAGGGGGGGACAGGGTTCAGTTGAGACAAGCCTAAACAGAGAAAAGGTCGAATTGGGAGTGTGGTCCACGGACAAAATGCGAACATGTAGTTAAAGATAGTTGATAGCAATAGCGCCACCAAGAGTTAGGATTGTGGGATTAGAGTTGTATTGGGCCTGATGAGTCCCTAGGTGCGTGCATGTAGATATGGCAATTTTGACAATATTGTCGATGCCGTTTACTTGAAAAAGGACTTTTGAAGTAGGTGCCTCATTACGTCATCTTAGGCAGGTCACAAATGTGGATGAATGTATGAATGAAGGAAGAAATGGAGGGAAGAGGAGGCTTGTAGGTGAGTTGCTTTGATTCATGGACGGAGGGTAGGGATCAAGCCCCCAGCCTGTTTGAGTAAACTAGGAGCCTTCCCAAGGAGTAAACCAAACTTTGCTGGGGAGGCGCCGTTTATTTCTCCTCTTTCCTTTACTATTTGTCGATGTTGGAGTGAAGATTTCTCTTAAAGTACAGCATCCCAGACAGTAAGATTTAAACATGAGGATTCTATCATGACCATCTACAAACTATAAATTAGAAGGAAATCTGTGGACATTGATGTTTCCCGATCTTCCCAATGTTGTATTGGGCTTTCAATGCCTTCATCAATTCTTTTCTTCTGCTCTTTTTTTGTGTAGAGACCAGTGAGCAGTGCTCTGACTTCTGGTGTGCCAATAAGCGCTGCATCTCCAGTTACTTTGAGTGCGATCTTATCAATCACTGCGGGGATAACTCGGACGAAAAACCTTGCCTTGGTAGGTAGTGTGCCACTCTCAGCAATGTGCATTCCACTCTTCGTGATTCGTTAATCCTAACCCTTTTGTACTTTTTACTCAATCCTTCACAATCCTCCACATTCCTCCAGTGTACATTGTACAACCTTCCTCAATCCTCCACAATTCTCCACAGTCCTCCCCAGTCCTCAGGTGTAAATATGACAACCTTCCTTTGAATATTAAAGTTGTGTGTTTTTTGATCAGGCAATGATCAGAATCACCTTTGTATGCAGCGCGGCAAGATGACTGTCTGTGGCCTTAGTCAATACAAAAGCACTGCAAGATCAGATTGTAGAATGATGTCTGCAGTGCAGAGCAGTTTACAGGCATGATACTTCAATAGGCAAATATTATACTCACATTTCTAGTGGCTTAGATGCTGGCACTATGATAGCTACGTGCCTCTCGAAGGCACAGCGTATATCAGTTCCATCCGTCATTAACTTTCTGCTGTTTTTTTTCCTGCTAAACTGCGCCTGAAATTGTGTTCAGTTAATAGAGAGCTTTCTTGTGTGTTTGTTGAAGGTTTATGCCCGGATAATTGGTGTGCCAATGGTGGGGAGTGTCATCAGGTTACTGCAGGCTACCCTCGATGTGTGTGCAAGCCAAACTTTGCAGGGGACAGGTGTCAGAATGAGGAAGGTGAGGGCTGTGGCTGTACTTGAGGGGGTGTGGCTGGGCTTGATGGGGGGTGGCCGGGCTTCAAGGGGCGCAGCCGGGCTTGAGGGGTGTGGCCTGGCTTGAGGAGTGTGGCCAGGCATCAGGGGGTGTGGCTGGGCTTCAAGGGTTGTGGCTGTGCTTTAGGGGGTTTGGCTGAGCTTCAGGGTGTGTGGCCTGGCTTGAGGGGTGTGGCCAGGCATCAGGGGGTGTGGCCGGGCTTCAGGGGGTGTGGCTGGGCTTCAGGGGGTGTGGCCGGGCTTCAGGGGGTGTGGCCAGGCTTCAGGGGGTGTGGCCTGGCTTCTGGGGGTGTGGCCAGGCTTCAAGGGGTGTGGCCAGGCTTCAGGGGGTGTGGCCTGGTTCCAGGGGTGTGGCTGGCTTCAAGGGTGTGACTGGGATACAGGGGTGTGGCCAGGCTTCAGGGGGTGTGGCCTGGCTTCTGGGGGTGTGGCCAGGCTTCAAGGGGTGTGGCCAGGCTTCAGGGGGTGTGGCCTGGTTCCAGGGGTGTGGCTGGCTTCAAGGGTGTGACTGGGATACAGGGGTGTGGCTGTGGCTTCAGGAATGTGGCCTGGTTTAAGGGAGTTGAAGAAGGGTTTCAGGGGGTGTAGCTCGGCTTCAGGGGTTGACCAGCTTTCAGGAGGTGTGGCAAGGCTTTAGGGGAAGTAACCAGTCTAAAAGGGTTGTGTCCAGATTTTAGGGTGTTAGGGGTGTGGCCAGGTTTTAGTGGTGCGGCTAGGTTTATCAATGCAGGACTAGGGCTGGGACTTGACCTTAGGGCTTAATGAGCAACCCTATCATGGGAGGAATCACTAGTGATCAACTGCTCCCGTGTGAACCTCACTCTAAGTCATTCTCTAAGTCATGTATTCTCTAAGTCATATCTTGGCTCACCTGGTTGAGCTGTTCTTTGTCCCTATGTAGTGTGTCCAAGGGACTACTGCCTGAATGGTGGACTGTGCCTTGGCCACTCCATGTCCACACGCTATTGCCACTGCAAACCACCGTACTCAGGGGTGCAGTGCCAACAGGACAATTCAGGTAAGATCACTAATGCTGACCGTTATCTCTCTGAATAAACAGGAGTGTTTTGGGATGCAATTTGGGCCATTCGTGGTGAATGAGTTCCAAGAGGGTGTAACATTCTTTAAAAGTGCCTCTAAGCATGTATACAAAATGAAAATGATTGAATTGAAAAAAAAAATGTAAAAAAGTAGAGAAAATAGAGAGCTAATTTTGATTATTTAAATCAGTGATTTTTTTATCAAGTGATTTTAATCATGATTAAATCAACGTGATTGAAATCTAACATATATTTTATAAAGGTTGATTTAAATCAGTGAGATTTTGTTTTAAATCAAGTGATTTTAATCGCGATTTAAATTGGCGATTTAATCAACACAATTTAAATCTAACAAATTTGTGATAAAAGTTTATTTAAATCAGTGATTTGTTTTGTTTTTTTAATCTTAAGATTTTAATTGCAATTTAAATCAACGTGATTGAAATCTAACAAATTTTTAATGAAGGTTGCCTTAAATCAGTGATTTTGGTTTTCAATGAAGTGATTTTAATCGCTGTGATTTAAACCTAAACAAGCCTGCGTATTTCTTCCCCGCAGGTTGTCCCCAGTACTACTGCCAGAACGGAGGCAGCTGTGAAGGCACCCACGACAGGTACCACTGCAACTGCCTCCCGGACTTCACGGGCATGTACTGCGAAATGAACTATGTCGGTGAGTGGGAACGGCCACACAGTCCCCACAAGGGCTCCAATTGAGCAGTGTCCCTGTGGTCCTTGGACCATGGCCCGATTCCATAGAACCGCTTAAAGGGATAACTCAACATTGGTCGAGGTCAAAGATTAGCATACCTACCTTGTCTGATCCAACATGTGCATGAAATAGCACACCTGTGAAAGAATTTCAGCTCAATTCGCCAACCCAGTCTTTTGTTTCCCGAAAATGCAGCATTCAAAAAATGTTCCGAAAAATCGTTTAGATCTAGGGCTGAGACATAAATGATCTCTTTACTCTTTTCTAAAAAAATACAGCATTTTAGGCAGAAATATTTCAGTGCAAGGTTTCTACCATAGCATCTTCAAACTGTATAAGTTTCATGTAAATTTGTGAGCATTTCTGTTTTTCGATCTTACCAATGTTGTGTAGGGGCTTTAAGTGTGAAAACCCACAAAGCATGAAAATTCTTCCTTGTGGTAACAGGATTGCAAACTGCACCACAAGAGTAAATGACCATTGTGGTACTGATGACAGATGGCTGGCTTGAAATGATCTAATCTAAGCTCCGGCAATCTGGCAAAGCACTGAGCGTACAGTGTTTGAATCAGGCCTCAAGTTGGGCAAACCGTCGTCGATAGATTGTGTTAACCATCCCGTCTCCCTCGTCTGTGTCTCAGAGACGTACGATGAGGGGACCTATCACAACAGCCTTACCTATACCCTGATCACCGTCATCCCCGGATCTCTTCTTCTGGCCACGTTCTGGGTCTGCTGCCGGATGAGGCGATGCCGCAACCTCTTCTACCCGCACCGGTCACCCGAGACTTACAACTACAGGCTGCGGGAGAGCGTCTCCGGTCAGTATACTGTTACACCGAGGTGGCTTTGCCACTGCGCACTGCCGACCTCATATATGTTGGAGACGACCACTGCTCTCTGAAGATAGAAACGAAAATCTTCAAACCGACAAAGCAAAGAAAAACTTACAAAATTATTTAACTCAATTTAATTATGTTTCTGAAGAAAAAAAATGGCAAAATTGGACCGGGACTTGAACCCAAGACCTCTGGTTTTGCATACACAATGTCCCGGTCCGGTCAAGGCTTTCTTTGCTTTTTTTTCTTCAAGTAATTAGATTCCAGTCAACTTTTCCTTTGTTTGTTTGAGTCAAACAAACAAAGGAAAAACTGACTGGGAACTTTTAAACAAATTGAAAAATTGGCAAAGAAAACTTTGATTAGACCGGGACTTGAACCCAAGACCTCTGGATTAACGTAGCTGTGTTCTTCCATCTGAGCAATCCAGCCCTTAGATGATGGTGGCCTTCCCTAATAGTCAACTAGTCTTTGCCGGTGGATGGGGGTGCCAGTCAGAAGCAATTCAACAATTATCTGCCATACTTTTTTTGTTGGAATTCTTTAAGTTACTAAAATAGAAAATAAAATTGGACTGGAGTTCAGTATTTGAACCAGGCCTCTGATGTTTCCTTTCCTTTCCATTTGAAATCATCAAAACTTATAGGCCCAGACGTTTCTATCCCAGCAGGAACTCTCTGGAAGGTTGAATAATTTTCTTATTTTTTCATTTTTTCCTTTCTTTGATAGTGGCCACAGAACACGCATCTTCGGTCAGCCGTAGCGTGTCGCGCGTAAGTGCCGGCAGTATCTACCCAGACGAACCACCCCCGTACAACGTGGTGGTCCGCTCTCACCAGCGGCGTAAGCTCCACCGCCACCACTCCCACCCGGGCCCTAGCCAGGCGCGGGGTGAAGAGCCGCCCCCGTCCTACGAGAGCATCCTCGTGGCTCTCAACAGAGGGCAGCAGACGGACCCGCCCCCCTACATAGGGGTGCTGCAGACGCGGGGAGGCCGACGCCGATCCCTAGACTTGTCCCAGTCCGGCATCGAGATGCAGGAGACCAGGCTGCCCCTGCTGGAGCGACGGCCGAGCGCGGCGGCGGCGGCGGCGGCGGACAGAGGAGAGGGGTCAAGGGGTCAGGGGTCAACTGAAGACCAGCAGGCGCCCGGGAGGTCAGGAGGTGGGGACGGCGAAGACAGGCAGGAGAGGAATTCCCTTCTTTCAAATTCAGAGTCTGACTTCAATGCTGCCAACTCGCTCTGAGTCCAACACTGCCGTCAAGTGCAGAGTGTAAATTCTTCCAAGGCGACCAGTTTTACCACGTCCCACGCCATCTGTGGCCCTTTTACTTATCCACGGATCTGGCTCGGGCTCAGGCTTTATCTCCCGTCCGACAAAACCCGAAAAATCCAGGCTGCGGTTTGTCACCTAACTCATGGGTCTGCTGGCTTAGAGAATTCACCGAGAAACTGGGGGCCAAACTCTTGGTCCTGGATGCCTGTGGCATAATGGGTGAGAAAAATGTGACCGAAGCCTAAGCCTTCAATTTTTAACGGGCCTACATGTGTATGAGCTGTGATGTCAGAACAGTCATTTGTGCAGACAGGCAGGTAGTGAGTAGTCACCCCAACCCCCTCCCAGCTGCCAAGCTTACCTGCAATGCCCAAGATGGTTCTGGGGTCTTTTTTGCCAAAAAGGGAGCAAAAGGTGCACATCGTGATTGCTTGGATGTCTTGAAATAGGCATCCAGTCACGGAACAAAAACCATATTGTACCAGAGTTAATCTTTGCAAGAGTTTGTCTTTGCATCTTTCTCCTTGAAACTCCATCAGCAGAAGTATTCCAAAATACTGGATTGGACACCACCACAATCTAACGGTGAACGATATAATTGACTCAAATAGTATAGGCTTGTTCTGCTGGGCAGTCTGAGTGTCATGCAATTTCCTCTGAAGTGCAAGGTTGTAGCTGGCTGAATTTATTTATTATGTACTGAATGTCAAAGGACAAAACAGGTTTTGGGCTTCACATTTGAAGAAAGATACTCCTTTTTTAACAAGATACCCACCCTTGCAAAGACTATTTGACTATGTGGGAACTGGGAAGGCCACCATCTAAGGGCTGGATAGCCCAGATGGAAGAGCACTGGTACGTTAATCCAGAGGTCTCGGGTTCAAGTCCTGCTCCAGTCAAAGTTTTCTTTGCAGATTTTTTTTCAATTTCTTCAAAAGTTCCCAGTCAGTTTATCCTTTGTTTGTTTGACTTGAATTGAAAAAAGCTGCATCCACTTTGTGTGATCCCTGAGCTGCTGTAGCCAGGTTTGCAGAAACTAGTTCTTTGCATCTGAATGAAAGCGGTGGTGTGATCCCTGGAGATATATTGGCAGTTACTGTTAATGGTTGAATTGCTTCTGACTGGCGCCCCCACCCTGGCAAAGACTAGTTGACTATAACTATCTAAGGGCTGGATAGCTCAGATTGTAAGAGCATCGGTACACACAACCAGATGTCTCGGGTTCAAGTCCTGGTCCAGTCAAAGGTTTCTTGGCTATTTTCCAAAAGTGTTTAAAAAGTTCCCAAGTTCCCAGTCAGTTTTGTTGAAGATACCAAAGGGTCAACTTAAATGGAGAGGAAGGAATGTCAGCTTGCAAAAGCAAAACAAATTGTTGTCTTTTTACACTTTGACAAAAAAAGGGCTGTCATATAAAACGTAAATCACAAACCAAATTACTTAATTCAAATATTGTACTGTTTTTCAAATTAGCATCCTGTAGGTAGTTGTTTGCAATTTAATCAAAGCTGAAAACCTCAAGAGGTCCTGATGTTCTGGTCCTTGGAACTTTCCTAGTGAAAGCATTTTGACATTTCAGGCCCTCACACTTCTAAAAGATGAGTATATTGTCGATCAGTCTTGCCACATTTTGTGTCACCATTGCATTTTCTTAAAAAAGAATTATATCTATTTCTCCACAAATTGATTGATTGTCATCACTACATATCTGCAACCATTTATGATACAAAGTAATAAATTTGTGTGGATAAGAACGAAATGATTGTGAGATGCACACATTGCTTGCCTGCTAGGCATAGATAACTAATTGGAGATAATTCTTGATTATCTAGAAGTTCTTTTTGTTCAGATTATTGGTGCACCGTGTGATTTTACCAATTTCTTCTTCTTCTCTTTTTTTACCTTCACTGTTGTAGTCACTACATCTTGTTTGAACAAGTAGGACCATTGTGTGCCATTGTTTCCCCAGAGATATGAAGGGGGTACTGTATTTCAATTCTTGATTATTGGCAAGGGTATTCTGGAATGTTTACCATTCCAATAGCAGTAATCCTGGTGATCCAAAATTATTTTTTTCAGGGACTGAAATCACTCAAAGACCTTTTATATGCCAAAGTATCATAGTATCATAGTAGTTATATTAAACTCCTATTTATAAATGGATTTTATTATGATGGAGTACTAAAATAATGTTGGTCAACCAATGTAAAATAATTTTGATGGATTTTTTTTCTGCCCTCTGAATTTGGATGTTGGGTATAAAATTTAGATGAGTCTTTGAATGATATTTAAGTATTTGCTGAAATGTCCATTGTGTATAGAACATTGCTGGTTGTGAATTGACGCGTAGTGGTTGTTCATGTGTGCATGTACGTACATCCAATGCTCACAGATTGTTTTACGGAAAAGTAAAAAGATTATGATGACAGTAAATGCTGCATGCAAATCATCTCATTGTTATTCAATCTTTGCTGGAAATCGATAAAGGTGTTTTTTTTTAAGTGAATCTCAGGAGAACGCATAGGCCAGCTTTTGGAAATTTCCCTGGTTCCTGGTGACTGAACCATTTCATAGTTAATGGCTAGTTGGTACCCACTATGAGCAGTGGTGAGGGGAAGAAATGGTTCAGATGTAATTGGTTGGGCTGTTTTCTCAATATAAGCAAACACCCTTTTTTACCAACATTTTCACTGATGACTTGTAAACTTCATTGCATAATTTCACCTATAAATCTTCATAGTTTTGACTGCATTTGGGGATTTTTATTACTCAGTCACAAATATGATAACATGGTTCTCATTCATGTATTCATTACAGTGCTGTTACCTGGGGACGGGGTCAATTAATGTCATTTGCATACAACAAAGTAGCATATTATGGGGCATTTTGATGCCTCTCTGCTGACAGTTTTGTAGGTTTGTAAACTTACCATCCCTGATTGAAACTACACTGGTTTGTACAAAATTCTGTCTACAACTTTGATAGCCAAATCACAATGAGTATTACTGCATGCTTTTTGCTAATTATACAGGCAGGGCAAACCCTCATTGAATTTCATTCGGATAGATTTTAGTTGAATACCCTCACTGTAAAAGTCTGAAAAAAAAAAAATCTAAAACCAAATTAGACCAGCAATTGTAATGTAGACAACATCCATGGTCTGGCACTACAATTTGCCCCCCAAAAAATGGACTTACAGTGTGAAAAAAAATCATGATTTTGTGGCGCGTATGTACTAGGAATAGTGAATGTCATGTTTTGTACAGAGCAATGTACTGACATTCGTCTGCTTGTCACATTCACATCACAAAATCATGAATTTGGGGAAAACAGTAAGTCAATTTTTTTGGGAAAGTGGTATGCCAGACCATGGATATTGTCTGCATTATTGTCAAATATTGTCTAATTTGAGTCTCAAATTTATTTCCACCCTTTTACAGGGAAGGTATTAAACAAACATCTTTCCTTATAATTATTCTCCCTCATGCATAGATCATATCATAACAATATAACACCATTGGATGTCGGCCATATTTTTGTTGATTTTTTTTTCTTCAAAACAGGGAAGTTTCTTCTTTACGATACTTTCAAAATAGAATTCAAATGAAGGTTTGCCCTATAAGATATTTTAGCAATGCACAGTGCTTTGCTGGATTGCCTGCTGAAACTCTACAGGGTACTCAGGCGAGATTTGAACCTGCGACTCCTGTTTTCTAGTGCAGACGTCTTATCAACTTTACCACTGATTGAGATCGTGTGGTGGATTCAATTATGTATAGTCTGATACCATGTTGCATCATATATAATAACACTTTCACAATTTCAAAGCGTACTGTTTAATAAGGAATATGAACATATTAATTTATTATATATTTACGTGTTTACATGTTTAGCTGTTTACGTGTTTGCCTGTGTTTACAAGGTGTTTTTTTTACCAAAATCAGTTTCTTTTTGATAAGTGACAATTATCATGTGCCATTGAATTGTTTTTTTATTGAATGATTTCATGAAACAGTTTTTCAATTTTACCTTTGAAATTATAAAATAAAATATAAAAGTGGTATTACATTCTAACATTGAGTTGTTATTCATGTGTGCGGATTTATTTATTCAATAGATAATTGAGCCTGATGTTTTTATCATAGCTGAACCACTTTTCAAAGATTGGAATTTCGAGAAAGATCTTGTCTGTATGTAAATATCTGGAATTCTAAGCTTTTAAGGCATATTTATTTGCATATTTTTTTTCATAACTTAGCAGAGATGGAATTCGCCCATGACCATAGTTTGACGCTAGTCGGGTACCCCTTCCCATGACTATCAGACGTCTCACGTCCTCCGAAATGTACATTTCGGAGGTCGTGAGACGTCTGGAGACCAGGTAGGGGACAGGAACCAGCATATCCCATGAGTATCCTGACTTCGTTTGTTACATTGGCCTCTCATTTAATTAGCATACAAATTTTAAAAGAAAAAAAAGGGGGGGAAATCGACATTTTTCGGGTTGGGGGAGCTAGGGCAGGCTTTTGGCTCTGAAGATGAGACAAAAGAAAAGAAAAGAAGAAAGTCAAACGGAAAGTTTGGGAGCCATGAATACCGGGACGAATTATTTTCACTCACCGCATGAGGGCGGTATTACACTGTACGAGTTTTAAACCAACATCAACAATCAACATGGGACACATGGCCATTTTCATCTTTGTGAAGAATCTTCATTGTTTTCCCAAAAGGCTCACGAGAAGACTCTATAATGATGCTCAACAAAAACGGTAAGTTTCATAGGTATTTCTCAATACATACAGCCTGGCAGGATAATAATATAATGATAGTTTTATGAATTCTGACAACACATGTTACCATGTTTACAAACACTAGTCCGACTCTAGTCCGAGTAACTTGGACCCGACAAGTCACCCTTTTTTATCGAATTTTGAAATTTTGAGATTCGGGTGACAGTCACCCGAATCTCTTTCCCTCAGTGAGTCCCGGGGACGTCTTCATAGCACAAACACACACATTTTATAGGTAAGGTAGTGAGACTTCTGAGCTAAATACCTCTTTCCTCAGGCTCATATTCTGTTTGACTCTCTCTCTGTCACTGTCCCTCATTCCTCTGTGTCCGTCAATCCCTGTCTGTCTGTCCCTTATTTCTCTGGCACCTGCTCTTTCCCGCCCTGTGTGTCTGTCCCTCATTCATGTGTCTCCCACTGTTTCTCCCCCAGTCATCAGTCTGTCCCTCATTCCTCTGTGTCCGGCTCTGTCAATCCCTGTCTTTCTGTCCCTTATTTCTCTGGCACCTGCTCTTTCCAACCCTGTCTGTCTGTCTGTCCCTCATTCATGTGTCTCCCACTGTTTCTCCCCCAGTCATCAGTCTGTCGCTCATTCCTCCGTGTCCGGCTCTGTCTTGTCTCTCTTGTCCCTCATTCTTGTCTGTCTCTCCCTCCCCGTCTGTCTGTCCCTCATTCCCCTGGCTCCTGCTCTGTCTCTCCCTGTCTGTCAGTCTGTTCGTAATTTCCTGTCTCCCACTCTGTCTGTCCCTGTCTGTCTGTTTCTCATTCCTCTTGCATCTGCTTTGTCTATCCATGTCTGTTTGTCCCTCTTTTCTATGTCTCCTGCTCTCCCTCTCAATGTCTGTCTGTCCCTCATTCCTCTGGCTCCTGCTCTGTCTCTCCCTGTCTGTCAGTCTGTTCCTAATTCCCTGTCTCCCACTCTGTCTGTCCCTGTCTGTCTGTTTCTCATTCCTCTTGCATCTGCTTTGTCTATCCATGTATGTCTGTCCCTCATTCCTGCAACCTGCTGTATCTCTCTATGTCTGTCTGTCCCTCATTCCTGCAACCTGCTGTATCTCTCTATGTCTGTCTGTTCCTCATTCCCGCAACCTGCTGTATCTCTCTATGTCTGTCTGTCCCTCATTCCTGCAACCTGCTGTATCTCTCTATGTCTGTCTGTCCCTCATTCCTGCAACCTGCTGTATCTCTCTATGTCTGTCTGTCCCTCATTCCTGCAACCTGCTGTATCTCTCTATGTCTGTCTGTTCCTTATTCCGCTGTCTGCCACTCTGTCTCTTTCTGTCTGTGCTGTCGATCTGTCCCTCATTTCTCAATCTCCGGCGCTGTCTCTCCCTGTCTGTCTGTCCCTCATTCCTCTGTCTCTGGCTTTTTCTCTCCCTGTCTGTTTTTCCCTCATTCCTCTGTCCCTGGCTCTGTCTCTCCCTGTCTGTCTATCATTCCCCTGTCTCCTGCTCTGTCTCTCCCTGTCTATCTCTCCCTCACTCCTTGGTGTCCTGCTCTGTCTCTCCCTGTCTGTCTGTCCCTCATTCCCCTGTCTCCTGCTCTGTCTCTCTCTGTCTATCTCTCTCTCTCACTCCTTGGTGCCCCGCTCTGTCTCTCCCTGTATGTCTGTCCCTCATCTTTCTACCGCCCTGTCTCTCCCTGTCTGCCTGTTTATCATTCCCCTGTCTCCTGCTCTGTCTCTCCCTGTCTGTCTGTCTGTCTATCATTCCCCTGTCTCCCACTCTCTCTCATTCTGTCTATCTGTCTGTCTCCCACTCTCTCTCTCTCTCATTCTGTCTCTCATTCTTCTGTTTCCGGTTCTGTCTCTCCCTGTCTGTATGTCCCTCATTCTTGTCTGTCTCCCCTGTCTGTCTGTCTGTCCCTCATTCTTGTCTGTCTCCCCTGTCTGTCTGTCTGTCCCTCATTCCTCTGGCTCCTGCTCTGTCTCTCCCTGTCTGTCAGTCTGTTCCTAATTCCCCTGTCTCCCACTCTGTCTGTCCCTGTCTGTCTGTTTCTCATTCTTCTTACATCTGCTTTGTCTCTCCATGTCTGTTTGTCCCTCTTTTATATGTCTCCTGCACTCCCTCTCAATGTCTGTCTGTCCCTCATTCCTCTGCAACCTGCTGTACCGGTATTTCTCTATGTCTGTCTGTTCCTCATTCCTCTGTCTCCCACTCTGTCTCTCCCTGTCTGTACTGTCTGTCCCTCATTTTTCTGTCTCCCACTCTGTCTCTGTCTGTCTGTCCCTCATCTCTCAATCTCCGGCCCTGTCTGTTTGTCCCTCATTCATCTGTCTCTGGCTCTATCTCTCCCTGTGTGTCTGTCCCTCATTCCTCTGTCTCTTGCTCTATCTCTCCCTGTGTGTCTGTCCCTCATTCCTCTGTCTCTTGCTCTGTCTCTCCCTGTCTGTCTGTCCCTCTCCCTCTGTCTCTTGCTCTGTCTCTCCCTGTCTGTCTGTCCCTCTCCCTCTGTCATTGGCTCTGTCTCTCCCTGTCTATCCATCCCTCATTTCCATTTGGATGATGGCCTGACATTTATTCCCCCAAATTACTTTTTACATGAATCGTTTACAGTGCTTTACTCTAAGATGTTATCACCTTTTTCTCTATTTCCACGCTTCCCTGAAGAAACCACTCCATATTTTTTTCATTTAATGTCTTATGTATCTCTTAACCAGGATTGGAAGTCATATGAAATGCTCCAGATTTTGTTTGGTATTAAATTGAAATCTTGCCCTGATTTTTGTCTAAGGAAAGGGAAAAGTGCAATTTCAAACGGAAGGGATAATTCTACTGGGAAATGTCACACTTTGACTGTAATGTGTAATGTTTTTTTCAAATTTGTTCCTCTTTCTTCACAGTAGTGCAACCTACCAGTCACCATTTTCACCAAAGAAGAGTTGAAGTTCAGGAACCAGGTATTTTTCCAACCATCCATCCAGCAATTGTCCATGAATCACAAGTCAATCAACCTACCAGCCAGTCAACCAGCCAACCAGTCAGCCATACAGTCAGTGAACTATTCAAACAGCCAGTCAGACAGCCAACCAGTTAACAACCAGTCAACCATCCAGTCAGTGAACTATTCAAACAGCCTGCTAATCAGCCAGTCAATCAGTCAGACAGACAGCCAACCAGTTAACCAACCAGTCAACCAGTCAGCCAGTGAACTATTTAAACAACCAGCCATGCCTTCCAGTCAACCAACCAGTCAGCTAGTCAACCATTCAACAGGTAATCTTGACAGCCAGCCTAGCAGTCACTAATTTTGACCTGACAGTCAAACAGTCATTCATTCAACCAGCCAGCCAGTCAACCAGCCAGCTATATATCAGCCACTCAACTAGCCAGCCACTCAACAAGTGAGCCTTGTCATTATTTGGATTTGGGTTTTCTGCCAGACAAGCTGTATCACTTGCAGCACGTGAAACTGAAAATTCTGAATATCTTTACGACTTTTGGCAGTCCTACTTTCTTTAAGAAAGCAAAAAGCGCTTGCAGCCAAAACTGCTGCAGGCAACCATGTTGGAATATTGTTTCTCCAATCAGCACATCGCCATCTGGACTGAAGTTGTCTTCATTTTAAGGGTCAAGGACTCAATCGGTGATGTTGTGGAAGAGTCCCCATAAATTTCCCTTTTTCTTTTTCCTTTTTTGCCCAAAGTTCATTGCCAAAACTTTTGTCCGAAAACCAATATGACGGCCTGGTTGCTCAAACAAGGAGTGACGTCCCGTCCCCCCCCCCCATACGGATGTATGAACATTTAACTGTACAACAAAGAATCCCTTCTGATCTTTGTTCAGGACTACTACACACTTAACAATGCCAACAGCATTGCAATGAGCTTGTTGAAATGTGTTGCAGAATACCAGTGGGGCGGGGAACCAGTAGTATATTAGTCAGGTGCCACTCGACTCGGGGTGAAACTTGCCAATGCACCTGGGTCATTCAGTCGCTTGGCATTCCAGATGGTAGAGGGTGCACTAGCCGGCACTCACATTTTGTTCAACATTTTTTTTAATAATAAAAAAAATATTCACAGACAAGAGTGATCTCCTGTAGCGTTTTTATTTGTCACAACTTGAAATACCCCCCCCCCCTTACGATTTAAACAATGGCTAACACAAAGGATACGCTTATATGGTTTTGAAGGGGCTACATTGCAAACAGCTCCCACTGGAAAAGCAGTCAATATCAAGAGGGCACTAATCACTGTTCATGAACAGCACCGTCTTTTTAAAGACCCTTTTTCTAAGAGCAAAACTCTCAGTTAATTAGCATATGACCTTTGTGCACACCATACTTATGCAACTCAAAGGTCATATGTTAACAACCTTGAGTAGTGTTCATTGGGGACATTTCAACTCGCAATGCAACCCTTCGCAAAGACACAATTTCAAACTATGTGTGTGACATTTCTTTGTAGCACACGAGCAGACTTAGTTTGTCAACGAGGGGCAGAATTGGACACATTTTGTACTCCAAAAACAATGTAGAGGGCCTGATTTTTCGATCCTAGCAGGTTTTTTTTTCAAATTTGTTACTCGGCGCTTTTTGAAAACTACACAAATTACAATGTTGCCATCTAACTTTGCCATCTGGGGGACTATAATGTGTTTTTCTGCTACCTGTTTGTATTTTGTATTTTTGCATTTGCTGCAGGGAATCACAGTGAAGCACAGATGAGATGGAGCAAGACAACGCAAAGTGCAGAGGGATGAAGGAACGCAGCCAAACGGATCATTTGTTGGAAAGGTCGCACCAATAGTATGAAACAATATCCTTGAAAACCACTTGTAACCTGCCACATTAAATGAGTTGGATCAGAAGGAAAGCAGTGCGCAAATTTTAGTTAATTTTGATCAGAAAGAACTGCTTGTTTTTTTTTTATAAAAATCATATCGCAAAACATTTTGGACTCGATCAAAGTGAATTTTTGATAGCAGTTCATGAAAAGAAATTTAAATTATCGGTAGCTAAATTTTTGAGCAGTGCATTTGAATAAAAGTGTAACGTTGTCGTAAATCAAAAGAATAAACCAATTTAAACCAAGCGCTTAGACAGGATTTCAACGATTCTTAAGCATCCAGCTCAACCCAAGGTGGCAGGCTACACGTACCCAGTGTTAACCATGCGATGGTATGGTCACAATTATGCCAGCTTATTACCTTGATTCTCATTTTTTTAAACCCAAACTATTTCCTAATATCCAAACTGTTGGCATCCAATTTTCCAAATTTTAAAGCTTTCTTCTGGGCGGCGGTTTGTTTCATGCCAAAGGAACAAAAATTGCAGTTCAAACTCTAAAATTAAAATGTTTGATACCCTAATAAGTCTCAACTCTTAAAAATGAGTGCGTATAAAGCAATGTAGAAATCAGACGAGCAAAAAACAAGTAGGGTACTGGTATATTTTTTTTGTGGTAGAACCGATTACAATTTAAATTATGGTAAGCTGTCGAGCAAAAATCTCACAGTTTTGGCTGCAGCAATCACAAGTTAGTGAACGTTTCGAAAATCCGAAATCTAAACTTGCATAATTGCAACCGTACAAAATATAGTTCTCCATGAAAAAGACCAGTAACTATGTCTCGTTTATAAATTTTGGATTATACATTTTAAATGAGATTTGAAGGTTTGCATGGTGATAATAGCAGGATAATTAGGTTTGCGGTGACCATGTAAATTCTCTTTTGTGAGTAAGTGTGGTTCTAAAAAGAACTGGAGGAACTCGATGTTTCAAACAGTGTACTCTACTCTTTTCAGAACCACACTTACTCACAAAAGAGAATTTACATGGTGTCACCGCAAACCTAAATATCATACATTTTATTGTTTTCAAGGTATTTTTTTACAGGGTCGCGCACTTCACTCTTGATTGGGAACAAAGGGAAAATCCACCAAATTGATCTCCAAAATTTCAGAGGGCCTGACCTTTCAATCTTAGCTGGACGTTTTTCACAGGCCAAAACAAATATCATTAAAGTATAAAGAAAGTAATTTACCTTGCTCACCAAACATTTTATACGATCAAAATCAGTTTAAGGTTCAAAGTTTTGCCAGAGGAAAAACAGTATTATACAGGTTAGGCAGCGCAGCAAGAATATTAGCAGCTGGCATTGATGATAGATACTGGTGCTTTTTCTGGGTTTAAATAGTACAAACGACTAATGAGTGCACAAGCTTAAGGCACTCATTAGTTTGTCATTTACAATCGATTACAACCATTAAGACTTATCAGAAAAAGCTGGCATTGCCAAAGTCAGTCCATAACAAAGATTTTAGACCGATAGAAATTAATGTCATGGAATATTTTGATCTAAACAGGAATGCATATCAAATGAAATGGTTTCATGAAATTCCCCAGTGGGTCAATAGTAGTTTTTGAATTCTGAAGTTAAATGGTGCTCTTCTCAGCATTGTCCTTAATCAACGTTGCAAACATGGTCCATATCAATACATGTATCTTGTATCGTGATTATTATCCCTTGTTTCATCAGTCAGTTTTGTAATCTTAAATGTTGGCTTTTGGAGCGTAGTATCTCGGATGTTCGACAAATGAGTCGTTTTTGGCATGAGTCTGAACTGAATTTAATGAATTTTAAGTATTAAAAGAAAGATGCGCTGAAGTCCTGTAGTCTTAAAGGGTTGGCGAGGGTAGACTGTAGTCTCCTTATCTCCAGGTAGACATCGCGAGTAACCTCAGCTTTCCTCTCCAGATCCCCCTCGTTTGCTGGAGAAAATAATAAGAAACAAGTAAGCTTTTTATGTATCTTATTTTTCTTATTTCATTGTCAAGTACAGTTTCCATTGGTCAATAGGCCTTGTTCTTGTAACTTAGAAGACTTCCTTAGTTGTTCAGCTTCCTAACAGTTGACCAATTTGGGATGTCTGCCATCTTAGGGCTGGACACCTTAAGAGCACCTCAAGAGAGTGGTATGAGCACTGGTACGTTAAGCCATAGGTCTCAGTTTCAAGTCCTGTTGCAGTCAAATTTACTTTGCCATTTTTCAAACTGTCATCAATGAAATGCATGAAAACTTTGCAGTTTTTATAAGTAATTATTTCCACACTTATTTTGCTGCTTTGTAGTGTGTAATCCTTCTGTATGACCATGGTATGACTACATAAAATTATGTGCTCTGTGTATTGTTTCCCCAAATAAATCTAGCGGTATAAAATACAAGCAGTGAATCACAATGCCTGTATCAGATGCGTGACTCATAATTGTCTTTTTTTCTAGGGAGATTGTGTTTTACTTAGAAGGGAGGGCATTGTAACCACCTGGCTTGGGGTCCGAAAAATAATGGCAGGAAACAAAATGGCCGGCAATAGAAAGAAAAATACAACAACGACGAAAACGACTACAAATAATAAAAAAAACAGCCGAAAATATTACAAAGAGAGGAAGAAGACAGGGGAGGACACCTACTCTGCTTCGTATTTTCGGAGTTGATCAAAACATCCCCTTTAGACTGGACCACTGTGAACTTCATAGGGAGATTTCAGGGTTTGTCCGAGACGAAATGTAGCGCGGCGTCAACCCAGCTTCAAACACGTCCGGCACCAACGACTCGCCGCCGTGAAATGATGTGTGGAATTCCTCTAGACAAAAGAAAACGCCCAATTACCAATTATATTAACAAAAAACGCACTGAAATAGCGCCTTCTATCTAAAACAAAATAAATTTTTAAAAATCGCTGATGAATATCAGAGCATATGCTGCTCGAAACGTAGAGTATTATACCCACATGTATTCCAAAAAGAATCAACTTCAGACACAAGAGGGCGCTGTTAACATGTTAAGCAAAACGATTTTCTAAGCAAAACGATTTATGTGCTTATATTTAAGCAAAACGGCGAAATCAGTCAACTGTGGCTGTAAAAATCACCTGATGAATATTCATTAGGTAATTCTAATAAGGCTCTCTGATATCTCATAGCAAACACCTGATGAATATTCATTAGGTTATTCTAATAAGGCTCTCTGATTTCTCATAGCAAAGCACCTGATAAATATTCATTACCTAATTCTAATAAGGCTCTCTGATATCTCGTTTCTCAAAATCACCTCATGAATATTCATCAGGTAATTCTCAGAACAATAGCAAAACAGCGCCTTCTTTTGTCTGATTTTGGAGAGGCGAGTTTATTCTACGTTTCGAGCAGCATACTTTGATATTCATTCGGTAAAGTTAAGCACTAAGGCTCTCTGATTTCTCGTAGCAAAACACCTGATGAATATTCATTAGGTAATTCTAATAAGCTAGGCTCTCAAAATAACCTCATAAATATTCATCAGGTGCTTTGCTACGAGAAATTAGAGAGCCATATATGTTCTAAAAAATATCTATGAATATTCATTAGGTGATTTTGAGATACGAGATATCAGAGAGCCTAATGAATATCAAAGTATGCTGCTCGAAACGTAGAATAAATTCGCCTCTCCAAGAGCAGACAAAAGAAGGCGCTGTTTTGCTATTGTTCTGAGAATTACCTGTGAATATTCATGAGGTGATTTTGAGATACGATCTCGAGATATCAGAGACGAGCCTTTTTTAGAATTAGCTAATGAATATTCATCAGGTGTTTTGCTACGAGAAATCAGAGAGCCTTAGTGCTTAAACTTACCTAATGAATATCAAAGTATGCTGCTCGAAACGTAGAATAAACTCGCCTCTCCAAAAGCAGACACAAGAGGGCGCTGTTTTCCTATTGTTCTGAGAATTACCTGATGAATATTCATGAGGTGATTTTGAGATACGAGATATCAGAGAGCATTATTAGAATTACCTAATGAATATTCATCAGGTGTTTTGCTACGAGGTATCAGAGAGCCTTATTAGAATTACCCAATGAATATTCATCAGGTGATTTTTACAGCCACAGTTGACTGATTTCGCTTTTTTGCTTATATTTAAGCACAGAAATCGTTTTGCTTAATTAAGTTTGCTTAACAGCGCCCTCTTGTGTCTGAAGTTGATTCTTTTTGGAATATAGGTATTATGTTTACTCTACGTTTCGAGCAGCATGCTCTGATAATTCATCAGTGATTTTTGAATTTATTTTGTTTTAGATAGAGGGGGCTATTTCAGTGCGTTTTTTTGTTAATATAATGGTCAATTGGGCGTTTTCTTTTGTCTAGAAGATTTCCACACATTTCACGGCGGCGAGTCGTTGGTGTCGGACGTGTTTGAAGCTGGGTTGACGCCGCTACATTTTCGTCTCGGACAAACCCTGAAATCTCCCTATGAAGCTCACAGTGGTCCAGTCTAAAGGGGATGTTTTTATCAACTCCGAAAATACGAAGCAGAGTAGGTGTCCTCCCCTGTTTTCTTCCCCTGTTTGTAATATTTTCGGCTGTCTTTCTAATTA
Organism: Luidia sarsii; assembly: GCA_949987565.1. Lineage (NCBI taxonomy): Eukaryota > Metazoa > Echinodermata > Asteroidea > Paxillosida > Luidiidae > Luidia > Luidia sarsii. Next base: position 6,703,883 of record OX465103.1, on the reverse strand, counting down.
TTTGTAGTCGTTTTCGTCGTTGTTGTCTTTTTCTTTCTATTGCCGGCCATTTTGTTTTCTGGCATTATTTTTCGGACCCCAATCCAAGTGGTTACAATGCCCTCCCTTAAAACACGATCTCCCTAGAAAAAGAGACAATTATGATTCACGCATCTGATACCGCGCATTGTGATTCACTGCTTGTATTTTATACTGCTATATTTATTTGGGGAAAAATACACAGAGCACATAATTTTATATAGTCATACAGAAAGATTACACACTACACAGCAGTAGAATAAGTGTGGAAATAATTACTTATAAAAACTGCAAAGTTTTCATACATTTCATTGATGACAGTTTGAAAAATGGCAAAGTAAATTTGACTAAAGCAGGACTTGAATCTGAGACATATGGCTTAACGTACCAGTGCTCTTAGTCTTACCACCTGAGGTGTCCAGCCCTAAGATGGCAGATATCCCAAATTGGTCAACTGTTGAGAAGCTTAGCTGAACAACTAAGGAAGTCTTCTAAGTTACAAGAACAAGGCCTATTGACCAATGGAAACTGTACTTGACAATGAAATAAGAAAAAAAAAGATATATATAAAAAGCCTACTTGTTTCTTATTAATTTCTCCAGCAAACGAGGGGGATCTGGAGAGGAAAGCTGAGGTTACTCACGATGTCTACCTGGAGATAAGGGGACTACAGTCTACCCTAGCCACACACTTCAAGACTACAGGACTTCAGCGCATCTTTCTTTACTTAAAATTAATTAAATACAGTCCAGACTCATGCCAAGAATGACTCATTTGTCGAACATCCGTGATACTATGCTCCAAAAGCCAACATTAAAGATTACAAAACTGACTGATGAGTGATGAAACAAGGGATAATAATCACGATACAAGATACATGTATTGATATGGACCATATTTGCAACGTTGATTAAGGACAACGCTGAGAAGAGCCCCATGTAAAGATTGTAAATGACAAACAATTAAAAGTTGAGTGCCTTAAGCTTGTGCACTCATTAGATGTGTGTACTATTCAAACCTGAACAAAGCACCAGTATCTATCATCAATGCCAGCTGCTAATATGCTTGCTGCGCTGCTTAACCTGCATAATAATGTTTTTCTCTGGTAAAATTTTGAACCTTAAACTGATTTTAATCTTATAAATGTTTGATCAGCAAGGTACATATGTCAATTACTTTCCTTATACTTTCATGATATTTGTTTTGGCCTAAAATGTCCAGCTAAGATTGAAAGGTCAGGCCCTCTGAAATTTTGGAGATCAATTTGGTGGATTTTCCCTTTGTTCCCAATCATAAGTGAAGTACGCAACCCTGTAAAAAAATACCTTAAAAACGATAAAATGTATGATCTAAATTTAATAAACGAGACATAATTACTAATCTTTTTAAGGGAGAACTAACTTTTAAGACATTTTGTACGGTTGCAATTTCGTTCACTGACTTGTGATTGCTGCAGCCAAAAAATGTAATCGGTTCTACCACAAAAAAATACCCTACTTGTTTTTTCCTCGTCTGATTTCTACATTGCTTTATTCGCACTCAATTTTAAGAGTTGAGCTTTGTCAGAGTATCAAACATTTTCATTTTAAGAGTTTGAACTGCATTTTTTGTTCCATTGGCATGAAACAAACCGCTGCCCAGAAGAAAGCTTTAAAATTTGGAAAATTGGATGCCAACAGTTTTGATATTAGGAAATAGTTTTGGTTTAAAAAAATAAGAATCAAGGTAATAAGCTGGCATAATTGTGACCATACCATGAAATGGTTAACACTGGGTACGTGTAGCCTGCCACCTTGGGTTGAGCTGGATGCTTATGAATCGTTCAAATCCTGTGTAGCGCTTGCTTTAAATTGATTTTTTGTTTTTGATTTACGACAATGTTTCACTTTTATTCAAATGCGCTGCTCAAAAATTGAGCTACTGATAATTTGAATTTCTTTTCATGAACTGCTATCAAAAATACACTTTGATCGAGTCCCAAATGTTTTGCGATATGATATTAACTATTTTATTAAATATTCAAGCAGTTCTTTCTGATCAAAATTAACTAAAATTTGCGCACTGCTTTCCTTGTTAATTCTGATCCAACTCATTTAACGTGGCAGGTTACAAGTGGTTTTCAAGGATAATGTTTCATACTCTGTGGTGCGACCTTTCCAACAATTGTCTCAAATAATCCGTTTGGCTGCGTTCCTTCATCCCTCTGCACTTTGTGTTGTCTTGCTCTCAATTCCATCTCATTTTGCACTTCACTGTGATTCCCTGCAGCAAATGCAAAAATACAAAATACAAAAAGTTAGATGGCAACATTGTAATTTGTGTAGTTTTCAAAAAGCGCCGAGTAACAAATTTGAAAAAGATTCTGCTAGGATCGAAATGTCAGGCCCCCGACATTGTTTTTGGAGTACAAAATTTGTCCAATTCTGCCCCTCGTTCACAAACTAAGTCTGCTCGTGCGCTGCAAAGAAATGTCACACACATAGTTTGAAATTGTGTCTTTGCGAAGGGTTGCATTGCAAGTTGAAATGTCCCCAATGATCAATACACAAGGTTGTTAACATATGACCTTTGAGTTGCATCAGTATGGTGCGCACAAAGGTCATATGCTAATTAACTGAGAGTTTTGCTCTTGGAACATGTCAATAAGCTCCCGGAAAAAGGGTCTTTAAAAAAAGGGCGCTGTTCATGAACAGTGATTAGTGCCCTCTTGATATTGAGTGCTTTTCCAGAGGGAGCTGTTTGCAATGTAGCCCCTTCAAAACCATATAAGCGTATCCTTTTTGTTAGCCATTGTTTAAATTGTAAGTTGTGAAAAAAAAAAACGCTACAGGAGATCACTCTTGTCTGTGAATATTTTTTTTATTATTAAAAAAAAATGTTGAACAAAACACGAGTGCCAGCTAGTGCGCCCTCTACCATCTGGAATGCCAAGCGACAGAATGACCCACGTGCATTGGCTAGTTTCACCCCGAGTCGAGTGGCACCTGACTAATATGCCACTTGTTCCCCGCCCCACTGGTATTCTGCAACACATTTCAACAAGCTCATTGCAATGCTGTTGGTATTGTTAAGTGTGTAGTAGTCCTGAACAAACATCAGAAGGGATTCTTTGTTGTACAGTTAAATGTTCATACATCCGTATGGGGGGGGGGCCGTCACTCCCTGTTAAGGCAACCAGGCCGCCATATTGGTTTTCGGGAAAAAAAAATTTAGCAATGAACTTTGGGAAAAATAAAAAGGCAGATTTATGGGGACTCTTCCACAACATCACCGATTGAGTCATTGACCCTCAAAAAGAAGACGACTTCAGTCCAGATGGCGATGTGCTGATTGGAGAAACAATATTCCAACATGGTTGCCTGCAGCAGTTTTGGCTGCAAGCGCTTTTTGCTTTCTTAAAGAAAGTAGGACTGCCAAAAGTCGTAAAGATATTCAGAATTTTCAGTTTCACGTGCTGCAAGTGATACAGCTTGTCTGACAGAAAACCCAAATCCAAATACTATATTTCTTTGCTTTTTGCACCTTTAAAGTAATTTTCGGTCTATTATGTAAGCTAGAGGTACTGTAGATGACATTTGGGTCAGGGGTCAGGGGTATCGGGGGTGATCTATCCTGAAACACTAATTAACTCTAAAAGCCTAACAACACCTTCAACTTGGCCAAATTGTCTATGATAAACTCTAATAAGCCTACATAAAACTAAAGAAAGAAATATGGTGACCTTTGACTTTGAGACCAATAACAACTTGAAACATACTTAATTCATTGTTTTCTGTTTCGTTTTTAAAAGTGAGAAAATCTATGTTGATAACAATGATTCACAGGCCCAAACAATATTATTTCTGAGAAAATGCCAGTTCTTCCAAATGACTGACATGAACTGAGATGTTTTCATCTGAGATCACAGTTTTATGGGTGGCATGACCATGCCAATCAGTCGAATTTGATAAAATTTCCACAATTCATCAGGCTAAGTAATTTCTGTATAATTTCTTCGGTACAGCTGAGTAGCTGACAGAATTTAACAAAGTGGAGCATTCGAAGCTCAATGAGGGCTTGCACTACTCAATGCACAGTAAGCACTGCATCCTCAGTGCTTTGCACAATTGCCTGCTACAAAAACACAGGCAGCTCAGGTGGGATTCGAACCCAGGACTGCTTTCTAGTGCAGACGTCTTAACCACAGGACCAATGATGAGCTGGTCAAGGTCAGGTGGTGGATTTGAATCTATATAGTGTGGGTACCACACTGCATCATAATGTAACATGATCTTTGCAAAGCAGGTCATAGAGGAATGAGGGACAGACAAACAGGGAGAGACAGAGAGGAATGAGGGGTAAATAGTTAAGGAGAGGAAACTGAGGAATGACGAACAGACACACAGACAGAGCCAGAGACAGAGGAATGAGGGACAAACAGACAGTGAGAGACAAAGTCAGAGACAGAGGAATGAGGGACAGAGGGACAGACAGACAGACAGCAACAGGGCCGGAGATTGAGAAATGAGGGACAGACAGACAGACAGAGACAGAGTGGGAGACAAAAAAATGAGGGACAGACAGTGCAGAGAGAGAGACAGAGACAGAGTGGGAGACAGATGAATTAGGAACAGACAGACACAGAGAGACAGCAGGTTGCAGAGGAATGGAGGACAGACAGACTGAGAGGGAGAGCAGGAGACATAGAAAAGAGGAACAAACAGACAGACAAAGCAGATGCAAGAGGAATGTGAAACAGAGTGGGAGACAGGGGAATTAGGAACAGACCGACAGACAGGGAGAGACAGAGCAGGAGCCAGACGAATGAGGGACAGACAGACAGACAGACAGACAAGAATGAAGGACAGACAGAAAGGGAGAGACAGAGGAATGAGGGACAGCCAGGGAGAGACAGAGCCGGAAACAGAGGATTGAGGCACAGTTAGACAGGGAGAGACAGAGCCGGAAACAGAGGAATGAGAGACAGAGAGACAGAATGAGAGAGAGTGGGAAACAGAGGAATGAGAGACAGAGAGATAGAATGAGAGAGAGAGCGGGAGACAGAAATGAGGGACAGACAGACACGGAGAGACAGAGCGGGGCACTAAGGAGTGAGGGACAGATAGACAGGGAGAGACAGAGTGGGAGACAGGGGAATGATAGACAAACAGACAGACAGGGAGAGACAAGACAGAGCCGGACACGGAGGAATGAGAGACAGACTGATGACTGGGGGAGAAACAGTGGGAGACACATGAATGAGGGACAGACAGACAGGGTGGGAAAGAGCAGGTGCCAGAGGAATAAGGGACAGACAGACAGGGATTGACAGAGCCGGACACGGAGGAATGAGGGACAGAATGATGTCTTCGGTAGAAACAGTGGGAGACACATGAATGAGGGACAGACAGATAGACAGGGATTGACAGAGCCAGAGACAGAGGAATGAGGGACAGACAGACAGGAAGAGAAAAGGCGGGAGACAGGGGAATGATAGACAGACAGATAGACAGGGAGAGACAAGACAGAGCCGGACACGGAGGAATGAGGGACAGACTGATGACTGGGGGAGAAACAGTGGAGACACATGCATGAGAGACAGACAGACAGGGTTGGAAAGAGCAGGTGCCAGAAAAATAAGAGATTGACAGAGCCGGAGACAGAGGAATGAGAGACAGAGACAGAGAGAGAGTCAAACAGAATATGAGCCTGAGGAAAGAGGTATTTAGCTCAGAAGTCTCACTACCTTACCTATAAAATGTGTGTGTTTGTGCTATGAAGACATCACTGAGGGAAAGACAATGAGTCTGTTAAATCCTTCATTCCTGATGAAGAGCATCTTCTTCTCCTGCTACAGGCAGAACATGAGCAGGGGCAGCGTGAAGACCAGGGTTTTTCTCAAGAAGGTGATGAAGCGATTCCAATCATGTCTCCACTCAACAGCCTAGAACGAAAGACAGAGATAGTGAGATAGAGTCACATAGAAATGTCCAAAGAGAAAGAGAAATGATGGGAGAGACAGGTATAGAGATGACAAGCTTTAGAAAGAGAGACAGATAGAGCAGAAGACATAGCAATGAGAGACGGATAGACGAGAGACAGAGCCGGACACAGAGGAATGAAGGGCAGACAGACATAGAGAGACTAAGCAGGTTGCAGAGGAATGAGAAACAGACAGACAGGGAGAGACAGATAGACAGATAGGAATGAGGGGCAGATAGTTAAGGAGAGACATAGTAGGAAACTGAGGAATGAGGGAAACACACAGGGAGAGACAGAGCCAAAGACAGAGGAATGACAGACAGACACACAGACAGACAGAGCCAGAGACAGAGGAATGAGAGACAAACAGACAGGGAGAGACAAAGCCAGAGACAGAGGAAAGAGGGACAAACAGACAGGGAGAGACAAAGCCAGAGACAGAGGAAAGAGGGACAGACAGACAGAGTGGGAGACAGAAAAATGAGAGACAGACAGTACAGACAGGGAGAGACAGAGTGGGAGACAGATGAATGAAGAACAGACATACATAGAGAGCAGCAGGTTGCAGAATTAGAATTATTACCAGTACCAGATATATGTCACATGTTTTCTTAAAGAAATTTAACTCTGTACAACTGTGTTAACATTATACTGTATACATCAACCAGTTATAAGTTGAATTTAATAAATTTGAATTAGCATACTATTACTAATTTTTTTAATAATTATGTACAATGATAAAATACTTTCATAAATTCATCTGTCAACCATCATTTACAATCGGTGTAACTTAGAACTATGTTCATGGACAGACTACTATGCCACTAAAAAATACACACATACATGTATATTTATCTAAATGCACAGGGCTAACAAAATGTAGCTATGTTTTTATATTGTTTAATTACGTCATACAAAAAACCCTGAAATCTTTCTGAAGTACTGAACATCTCTTATGAATTCTTAATGAAGTCAAACAAAGGGGAAAAAATGACTGGGAGCTTTTGAACAAATTTAAAAATTGGCAAAGAAAACTTGGACAGGACCGGGACTTTCACGTACCAGTGCTCTTCCATATTTTTATAAAAAGATTAAAGTAACATTAACTCAGATTTAGACTATTTTCATTTTAGAATAAAAATGCTTCTGACTGGCACCCCAACTCTAGGATGGTTGATTATTTGGGAAAGCACCTATATAAGGGCAGGATAGCTCAAGTGGTGGAGCAGTGGCTTAATTACGTTTGTGATTGCTCTGCGTAATATCATTGTATACTTGGACAAAAAATGGAAATATAGCATTATAAAACTAAATGGAATGCTAGAAATGTACCGGTTAATAATAACTTCTAACATACTTTGGCATTATATTAGAATTATTACCAGTACCAGATACAAAAGCCTTTGTCACATGCTTTCTTTAAGAAATTTAACAACTGTGTATAAATACAACTGTGTATAAACATATACTGTATGCATCAACGAGTTATAAGTTGAATTTAATACATTTGAATTAGCATAGTAAATTTTTTAATAATTATGTACAGATTCCAATGATAAAATACTTTCATAAATTAATCTGTCAACCATCATTTACAATCGGTGCAATGATTGTACATTACTTAGAACTGTGTTTGTGTACAGACTACTATGCCACTGTGCCACGTCAAATTTCATCAGCTATTTCCTTGAAACAATAAGCTGCATCCACTTTGAGTGATACCCGAGCTACTGTAGCCAATTACAACAATTGGTTGTTTGCATCTGAATTAAAAACAGGGGCATGATCCTGGAGATATACAGTATTTAATGGTTGATCATGAAATGCTTCTGACTGGCACCCACATAGCGGCAAAGACTAGCTGACTACATGATGTATTTAGGGGGCCACCATCTAAGGGCTGGATAGCTCAGATGGTAAGAGCACCCATATGCAAAACCAGAGGTTTGAGCTACAAGTTCTGGTCCAGTACAAATTTTCTGTGCCATTTAAAAAAAAATCTATAAAAAAAATACAAAGCAAAACAAGATCATAAGTACTATTTGAATTTGTCAACAAATTAAGTGTGGCTTTCTAAAAAAAAAACTCTGGGTAGAATGCTATCTGTGCCGGGATTGCAATCCCGGCACATTGGTGGCGCTGTTCGTAATCCCAATTCTGTGTAAATAAGTCTAAAATACAAGTAGGTCTATTTCCGACACCATGCACCTCCGTTTAGATAACCAACATTGAGACCAATCTTTTTGTATTTCAATACCTTTGGAATTCACAAAAATGGCCCGTACATTAGAGATTACTCATTTATGAACAATGAAATTTAATGAAATTTAAACTTTCCTACGCCTTTCTTCCTTATGCGTAGCGAGTGAGATATCCATGTCGTCCACACTTTTAGTGTAATTTGCGTATGATGTCATAATAATTAATAGTGAGGTATCCGTTGCACAAACCGTATCTAAGATGTAGAATGGAGAGTTGTGTATCGGAACAGCTTCTTCCCTCGTTCTGCCTCCATCTGGAATTCCCTTCCTGGTTCTTGCTTTCCCCTGACTAGGATCTTGCCCTTTTTAAGAGGAATGTTAATTCCTATCCCCAGCCTTCCTGAGTCCCTCTCTTTCACCTTCTTCCCTTAGCCCTTAACCTTGAGTGGCTTTTTAGCCTTGTTTTGGGCGAACTTGGATAAAACAAATACAAAAATACAAAATTAACCAATCTGTTCGTTGCGAATCCTCTCTAAAGATCTCATATGATGTCATAACACACCGATCCAGTAGGCCACGCCCCTCGACGAATTGACCAATCACAACACGTGATTTAAGGTCCGACAAATTGCCGCCATTTTGTTCGACATGACGTTTTAAATTGCTTCATTCTCTATTACACACTTTTTGCTGCGTTACTTTTGTTTCATATGTACCAGGCAATTCCTCTACAAACCCAAGTTTTATCCTTAACCATGGTCAAGTGGTGTTTATATTTTCATTGTAATTCTGACTCTTGATACCCTGGCAAATGTACATTTTTGGTCTTTTCCAAAACCAAAGTCCAATGGAGAGAAGTGCTTTCGGTGGTTGCGGGCGTGCACTGGACGCGCACGGCGTATGGGGCAATCATGACACGTGTGCATGTGCGCGGTTGCTTGGCCGTTGCTATGGTGAACGTGGCCTACTGTATCGGTGTATCAGTGAGGTATCTGTTGCACTAACTGTTCGCTTACGAAAACTCTCTAAAGATCTTGCACTCAGGCAGAGGAGCCTGGCCTGGCCTGTGCATGAGGACCAATGCCCCCCATCTGAATGTCCGAGAAGAAGGACCCAGACTGGAAGGGGTTTCCCGAATCCCCGGCGAAGTTCAGGCCGATGTCCTGGGAGAAGAGACGGCTCTGGGGTGGGGCGGGGACCGCGGCGGGTATGCCGGGCCTAGAGGGAAAATCCCGCAACTTCTGGAGGGACTCCTCGAAGTCGGAGCTGGCGCTGCTGCTGCGGAGGGAATCAACGTCACTGAAGAAGCCCGGCGGCGCCCGCGGCATGTCCCCGCTGTCGTAGGCCGAGTCCATGGACACCTGCGGGTCCAGGGAGGCTGCAATGAGCGGCGCCCGGAATGGGGTGGCCTCGGCGTCCCTGCCCTCCATGTTGTACTCCTGGTACCACCGGGGACGGGACTTGACCATGGCCTTCATGTCCTCAATGGCCAGGCAGAGCGGGCCGCCCATCTCCAGGTTGGCGTACTGGGCCTCCTTGAAGGCGTTGACGCGCCGGGTGGAGTGGGGGCTGTCCTTGCCCAGCCCGTGCACCCTCAGGTAGAGCGCCTCCATGTGCTGCATCAACCGGTAGCGGCCCAGGCGCCGCAGGGTGACCGGGATGTCGGCCTCCTCCGAGTAGTCAAAGTAGGCCACTGCAAACTTGGCGTGGGCGTTGTTCTGGTGGAGGTAGTCGTCCAGGAGGGCCAGCGACTTGACGAAGACGTCGCCGTTGACGCCCGGCGAGGCGGCCGGCGTCCTCAGGTTGGCCCGGTCCTTGTACTTGACGCCCGTGCCCTTGGAGCACAGGAGGAGGACGAGGTCGGCCCTGTCCATCTCTGCCGACAGCCACATCTCCACCGAGGGCCCCACCCCGCCGCTCTGCCAGTCGATCAGCGACACCTCGCAGCTGCAGTGCTGCTGCAGGAGGCGACAGAAGCACTGCACCACCTCCTTGTGCAGCGGGTGGTCGTCCGAGTAGATGGGCAGGACTCGGCGGCGACCGGGAACGGAGACAAACTGCTGGCAATGGTCCTGTCTCGGGAGTTCTTTGAAGAAATTAATAATAAAATAATTCATTTTTATATAGCGTTTTAAATAAAAACTCTCCAAACGCTTCACAATTTAAAACCATTTAAACCATTACAGATTTACAAAACTTCTACTGTTACTTTCAAAAATAACAGCAACAACCACAACAACCACAACAACAACAACCACAACACCCACCACCACCAACATAACAACAATAACAACAACAACAACAACAGCCAACCAACAAAACAAAAACAACAACAAATTTCACTACTATAAAACAAAAAGCAAACCATTACATTAAACCACAAACAGTCCTTCTGATTTGAACATTTCAGGGGCATACACAAACACAAACAGACAAGCTCTTTCAATTAGTGTACCTCTTCCAACACGTCCAATCTGTGGAGGGGTTGGCGTCTCGACGTATTTCTTAAAGACTCTGTCTCGATTGCGGAAGAGGCAGAAGAGGAGGAAGAAGAGGCAGAACCCAGAGGCACAGCTGGTGATGACGACACCGATGATTAGCCCGGGCAATGGTCCAGTGGCTAGAAGTTGAAAAAAATAAAAAACAAAAAATTAATGACCCAAAACAAAAATGCAATGCAAAACTATTGGATTGACGACACTGGTCTGAGTGTACATTAGCCTCTTGAATATGGAGCCCGTTTGGGAAAATTTCCCTGATCATTTTTCACGGGAACTTGCAGGAACTATGAAGGTGCACATTGTAAGAAAAACAAAAAACCTACGTCAAGTGGAACATCCTATCCTTTCTCTTGCAGAATAGAATAACAATGAAAAATAACACGATTTAGCAAAGAAAATAATTTGATCGGGACTTATCTTTAAAGTATGAACAGGTCAACATGCAGACAGCTGAGCTAATTTTATCGACGTCACTATCTGGAGTGGACTGGATGGAGCTCGGTGCTGCACAAACCTTTGCACTTCCCGTTAAGTCTAAATCTCCAAAAAGTATTAATCTTCTTATTTTCTTGTCTTTACGGACCACTACCCCTGAACCGATCTTTCCAAATACCCATTCATTCCCTTGGAGTTCTGGGGCTGGATTTCCCAAAGCCTTGCGATGCATCGTAACTCAACTTACGAAGGATAACCCATCGTTAGCTGTGATACACCGTGCAGTCTCTGTGCGTCGCTCATCGCCTTGCGATTGTTCGTTAAAGTGACGATGAGTTTGGTGAAACCAGCCCCTGGACTGGACTAGTTTTGAGCTCGGCGCTGCACCAACCTTTGCAAGCCCCTTGGACTGCGCTGACTTCGTAGCCTTCCTGGCAGACACACGTGTGGGAGACTCGCTCCATGGTCAGGTTCGTCAAGCAGTCACCGTGCGGGCCGCACACGGTCAAGTTGGTCGCTGGATCCATGGCGCAAGGGTCGGCTAGGGGACGGGAAGTAAACAAATTCCCCAGAGCGATCAGAATCTCTGCTCAGAGGATACAAGTAAATCCAACAAATTTCAAATCCGTTTTTTTTCTTTTCCTCGTTATCAATGTTTTTAAATTTTGTTTTAAAAAGTTTTCGGTGGGTCAAGGAAATAAAATTAAAAGGTAAAATTCACTTTTCATATTAAAATCCGGACAGATTTTATCTTTCTGCCTTGCCTTTTTACATACACATATTGTGCGTGCCGCACCAGCTTTCCAAAGTTTGTGCATAAGGGGGAGACCATCGGCTTCATCACGCCGTCACTACAGTACATGTATCTTTCACCATGCATAATCAATACTTCAACATCAGCCATCATAGTCATATTGTGTTGCATTTCAATAGATTTGTGCATATATTTGAATTTATATCAAATGTATGTACAATTTGCTAGAGAAAACAAATCACTCTTTTTTCAGTTTTTAATTGAAATAAGTGGTGGCTGGGTAAAACAGATTTGGGAAAAGAAAGTCAAAATTTCAAAACATTGAAAATTTGCAGTGGCCCTTTATCTTATATAAATTGTTAAAAATGACGTCATGTATGTACACACAGAACCTTACCAATGCACTTCTTTGGATTAGCCAAAATGTATCCCATGTTGCAGTAACAGTAGAAGTCAGTCTGGTCTGGTATGTAGGCACATACTCCATTGGCACACTGGGTGGACCAGGACCCACTGCTTTCCATCAACTTGCAGGGATCGGCTACGAGACACAAACATCAAGAAGACGTAATTGAAAGGCGGCCAATTTCTTTTTTTTTTTAGGATTTTATTCTTGATAATCTGAATAGACTTGATATACAGCCACACTCTGTGATACACGGTGTCACCGCAAACTTTCTACTTTAGTATTTCTGCAATGCAAACCTTCAAATGTTATTTGATGTAAATTGTTTGAGATGCTTTGGATAATGCGCTGCTAGAAAGCTTCTGCCTATGACAATGGTCCTGCTAGGATCAAAACGTCAGAACCTCTTTTTTTTTTTTTGAGGTGGTCTGATCTTTGTGACTGATCTGATTGCTTCATAGTTCCTTTAAAAGAAAAACAAAAGCTCTTGTCTAAATCTGAGATCAACCTCTGAGGGAGGGAAGGGGAGGGAGGGAGGTTGGGAGGCAGGCGGGGAGGCAGGGAGATAGGGAGGGAGGCAGGCAGGCATGCATGGAGGCAGGCAGGGAGGCAGGGAGGCAGGGAGGCAGGGATGCAAGGATGCAGGGAGGCAGGGAGGCAGGGATGCAGGGATGCAGGGAGGCAGGGAGGGATGCAGGAAATCAGGGAGGGATGAAGGGAGGCAGGGAGGCAGGGAGGCAGGGAGGCAAGCAGGGATGCAGGGATGCAGGGAGGCGGGGATGCAGGGATGCAGGGAGGGAGGGAGGCAGGCAGGCAGGCAGGGAAGGGATGCAGGGAGGCAGGGAGGGATGCAGGGAGGCATGCACGGAGGCAGGGAGGCAGGGAGGGATGCAGGGAGGCAGGGAGGCAGGGAGGCAGGCAGGTAGGCAGGCAGGCTGGGAGGGAGGCAGGCAGGCAGGAACTGGAAAGCATACAACCCTTCCATACCTATGCATTTGTGTTCAAAGACCCTGTGGCCATCCACACAGTGGCAAAAGTAGCGCTCCTCCTGAGATGTGCAGTTACCAACACTCTCTCCGTCATCAGGGCTACAAGGGTTGCCTATGCAGGGATCAGCTAACAGAGAAACAAGGCAAGGGTTACAGCATACACATCTGCTCTAGCAGCCATCCCCCAATGATGTGGAGGCACAAAATTCAACAGGTCCAGCTCGGTTGTGCAGTAGTGCAGACGTCTGAACTAGAAAGCAGGAGTCGTGGGTTCAAATCCCGCACCCGGGCTACCTGTATTTTTTCAGCCGGCAATCTGGCAAAGCACTCAGTGCCTAATATGTCAAGTAGGGCAAACCCGCGCTGAATTACATTCCCCACAACGCAAACAAAACTGACATTATATATATGATACAATCTCGTCCAAACAAATCATAAATCTCAAGCAAGTTAGGCCTGAAATATCGATCCTTGCAGGACCTTTCTCAAAGGTCTTTTGACTTTGAGAAAGGTCCTGCTAGGATCGAAACGTCAGGCCCTCTAACTTTTTAAGATTTATGTATTGCAGGGTCAGTTTAGTCAGCGAGCATTTTTTTTTTATTTACTTCGAAAACAAAATCATATCACATCATTCAGACAATAACTCGACAGAGCTTGACTTACTGATGAGGCTGAAAGGTTTGCTTTGGGAAATCTTGCAATTTGGAAGCGGAGACAGTTCAGCATCAAGGCATTGGCTCACGCTTGGTTCTGGCTCAACCTGGGGGATAGAGGGAGGGATAACTAGCAAGGGGAAAAACAAAGGACGGGGCTGTCTTGGCTAGTGATTGATTTGAATACATCCACTCTTAAGGTGTAACTTGCAATGGGGACATTGTAAATAATTCACTTTGCCTGCGTTACGGTTGTATAGCAGGCAAAAGTTGTCTGGTCATTTAATGAATGCCTTCCAAGAAAAGGGGCAGATTCCAGGTATGGGCATTCGTTGTACATTTACATAATTATGAAGCTTTGCTAGAGTGGATTTGGTAAAGCGCTTTTAAAGGCAATTTACAGAGTAGGGTTTCACAAGGGGCTTCTACTCTAGCTCGCGATCTCAGTCCAGTCAAGACCAAAATAGGTTGGGGAAGGTAACAAAGTGAATTATAGAAGCCTATGTATAATTTTGTCTTTTTGCTGCTAACATTTTCCCCGACGTAAATTAGCCACAAGGTTTTCCAGAGTTTTTGCTCATTGAGTTTTATCACTGATCCTGTGGGTGTATGGTCAGGTCAGGTGAAGTACCGGTACAATAGTAATATTCTTAGAGTGTGGAAGCATAGAAAACTGTAATCAAAATCAATTAAATGAATGATTAATTCTTTGAAAGTCTTTTCACTCTACAGGGCGAATCCCCAGGGATTTTTTACTCCACCAACACCCCGGCAACCATTCACACTGGACCCATTTGGAAACTCTTGGGGACCCTATTTCCCCGTGGAAATCGTAAAAAAAAAACCGGGGCTTTCTCCTTCTACCCTACCCCGAGCAGGGTTAAACAAATCCCCGGGGAAAAAGCTTATCCCCAGGGATTTCTTCCGTAGTGTGAATAGCCACCACACAAGCCTTCAGAGGCTGACATTTCTGACGATTTCGGCAGCGAATCGGGGAGTGGGGGGAGGGGGGACTTACTCGAACTACGAACATCACACCGTCAAAGTTGTCTGTCCACGATGCGGAGTCAAAAACCACCCGGCACGCTTCTTGTGGCTCCAGTGACATTGGACATGTTCGCGTCACGATCACCTCCGGCATCTGAGGAGAATCAGAATGGGAAGGCCATGGCCCTCTAAAATTGAATGCGATTCGTAATTAAAAAAATTAAAAAAATCAATGCAAAATTGCCCAAAACAAGGCTGACATTATATGAGATCTTTAGAGAGGATTCGCAAGCGAACAGATTGGTTATTTTTGTATTTTTGTATTTGTTTTATGCAAACAACAACAACACAAACAGAGGAATGGAAAAAAAATGTTTCTAAGGCGTTCTGGCTTTGAAAAAGGGTCCTGCTGGGAGCGAACTGTCACACCCTAGAAATAGATTGCAATGTTTGTGATTAAAGCTGGCATAAGGTCGGCTACAGGGCTGTTTCCACTGTCCAAATAATCGCAAATTGAATCATGATTCAAAAACCTCTTTTCTTTTTGGCTCGCCCTGGTCAAAAAATAGCGACGCAAAGCGACGTGGTTAGCAGTTGTGGTCAAACGGTGGGTGTGTCCTTGAGGGTGGCTCATGCAGGGAGACATACCGGGTATAAACAAGCACGGCACTTCCTGTCAGTCATAGCGCGAGCAGTGCATCATGGGATTTTAAAAAAAATGGTCTGATTCAGCGGAGCGTTCCCACACACATCGAGTTCCCCCCAAAACGCAATTGGTTGGAAGTCTCACTAATAGTGGAGTCCCACTAATAGTATAATCCCACTCAGAAAAGGGGAGTTTGAATCGCAATTCAAATCACGATCCAAATAATCGCGTCTATTTGGGGCAGTGGAAGCGGGCCTATTACATCTGCTTGACCTTCATGGAGCTCTGCTTAAAGGTCCAATACAACATTGGGAAGCTTGGAAAACATCGATGTCCACAGATTTCCCTCTAATTTACACAGTTTGTAGATGGTCATGGTAGAATCCTCATGTTCAAATCGTACAGTCTAGGATGCTGTACTTTCCGAGAAATCTTCACTCAAACATCGACAAATAGTTTGCTACTCGCCAGTTATAAACTTTTTCTTACACTACAGGCTGATGCGTAAACCGTGACTTTTTTTGCATTTTTCTACTTTCTCAGATTACCATTTTAGCTCAAAACTTTACAGTGCTGGGTTTTTTTAATGTTAAAAACTGTGGCAATCTTTTGACCTTTACCAATGTTGTATGGGGCCTTTAAAGGGTAATGCAACCCTCACAATCGGCAGCGCCCCCTTAAAAAAATGGCGACGTACAGGAACGTAAATTTGACCAATGGAGGCTCTAACATTCCATGAATTTCCTCTCTTTATGAAAATCGTACGTGAGTGGCTCACAGGTAATTGTAGGTTGTTTTTAAGATCAGATCAGATCAGATAAGCAAACTTTGTATTTTGGGTTGCATTCCCCTTTAACTAAGGGTCACTTGGTTAGCACCCACCATTGGGATTCGGACGTCTTTGTAGCCCACAGGCGGCCCGCCCAGCTTGTCGTTAATGTACTTGTAGACGAACACCTTATACCGGTCAAAGTTATAGTCGGCTGGGGCCACGTCAAACCAGATGACTACTGACCCGTAGTCACCGGTCTGAGTCTGCTGCTCAGCTACGATACATGCCGGCTCCCAGCGTGCTGTCAGTGGGTTAGTAATGAAGCCAGGGTGGGGGGGGGGAGAGGCAAACGAGGCAAAACAAAAACAAACATGAATCATGCAAATGGGGTTAGTGGTCGGGGGGTCGGGGGACCAGGGGGGTCAGGGGTCGGGGGTCAGGGAGATGGGGGGGGGGGGTAGAGCAGTCCAACCGTCAAAGAGCCAAGTCAATTCAAATCTGTTGGCAAACAAATTTAACAGTTACGGAGGCAACAGGGGTGGGTTTCACAGAGCCTTAGGATGCATATTAACTCAACTTACAATGGATAACCAATCGCATAGGGATGGGAGAGGATAAGGGCAGGGGTGGGAGAGGGGAGGGCAGGGAAGGGAGAGGGGAGGGCAGGGAAGGGAGAGGGGAGGGCAGGGGTGGGTGAGGGGAGGGCAGGGATGGGCGAGGGGAGGGCAGGGGTGGGAGAGGGGAGGGCAGGGATGGGAGAGGATAAGGGCAGGGAATGGAGAGGGGAGGGCAGGGATGGGAGAGGGGAGGGCAGGGATGGGAGAGGGGAGGGCAGGGATGGGAGAGGGGAGGGCAGGGGTGGGAGAGGGGAGGGCAGGGGTGGGAGAGGGGAGGGCAGGGAATGGAGAGGGGAGGGCAGGGATGGGAGAGGGGAGGGCAGGGAAGGGAGAGGGGAGGGCAGGGAAGGGAGAGGGGAGGGCAGGGAAGGGAGAGGGGAGGGCAGGGAAGGGAGAGGGGAGGGCAGGGAAGGGAGAGGGGAGGGCAGGGAATGGAGAGGGGAGGGCAGGGATGGGAGAGGGGAGGGCAGGGAAGGGAGAGGGGAGGGCAGGGAAGGGAGAGGGGAGGGCAGGGATGGGAGAGGGGAGGGCAGGGATGGGAGAGGGGAGGGCAGGGATGGGAGAGGGGAGGGCAGGGAAGGGAGAGGGGAGGGCAGGGAAGGGAGAGGGGAGGGCAGGGATGGGAGAGGGGAGGGCAGGGAAGGGAGAGGGGAGGGCAGGGAAGGGAGAGGGGAGGGCAGGGGTGGGAGAGGGGAGGGCAGGGGTGGGAGAGGGGAGGGCAGGGATGGGAGAGGGGAGGGCAGGGATGGGAGAGGGGAGGGCAGGGATGGGAGAGGGGAGGGCATGGATGGGAGAGGGGAGGGCAGGGGTGGGAGAGGGGAGGGCAGGGATGGGAGAGGGGAGGGCAGGGGTGGGAGAGGGGAGGGCAGGGAAGGGAGAGGGGAGGGCAGGGGTGGGAGAGGGGAGGGCAGGGAAGGGAGAGGGGAGGGCAGGGAAGGGAGAGGGGAGGGCAGAGGTGGGAGAGGGGAGGGCAGGGAATGGAGAGGGGAGGGCAGGGATGGGAGAGGGGAGGGCAGGGAAGGGAGAGGGGAGGGCAGGGATGGGAGAGGGGAGGGCAGGGAAGGGAGAGGGGAGGGCAGGGATGGGAGAGAGGAGGGCAGGGATGGGAGAGGGGAGAGCAGGGATGGGAGAAAGGAGGGCAGGGATGGGAGAGGGGAGGGCAGGGAAGGGAGAGGGGAGGGCAGGGATGGGAGAGGGGAGGGCAGGGATGGGAGAGGGGAGGGCAGGGATGGGAGAGGGGAGAGCAGGGATGGGAGAAAGGAGGGCAGGGATGGGAGAGGGGAGGGCAGGGATGGGAGAGGGGAGGGCAGGGAAGGGAGAGGGGAGGGCAGGGAAGGGAGAGGGGAGGGCAGGGATGGGAGAGGGGAGGGCAGGGATGGGAGAGGGGAGAGCAGGGATGGGAGAAAGGAGGGCAGGGATGGGAGAGGGGAGGGCAGGGAAGGGAGAGGGGAGGGCAGGGATGGGAGAGGGGAGGGCAGGGATGGGAGAGGGGAGGGCAGGGGTGGGAGAGGGGAGGGCAGGAATGGGAGAAAGGAGGGCAGGGATGGGAGAGGGGAGGGCAGGGAAGGGAGAGGGGAGGGCAGGGATGGGAGAGGGGAGGGCAGGGATGGGAGAGGGGAGGGCAGGGATGGGAGAGGGGAGGGCAGGGATGGGAGAGGGGAGGGCAGGGATGGGAGAGGGGAGGGCAGGGATGGGAGAGAGGAGGGCAGGGATGGGAGAGGGGAGGGCAGGGGTGGGAGAGGGCAGGGCAGGGATGGGAGAGGGGAGGGCAGGGATGGGAGAGGGGAGGGCAGGGATGGGAGAGAGGAGGGCAGGGATGGGAGAGGGGAGGGCAGGGGTGGGAGAGGGGAGGGCAGGGATGGGAGAGGGGAGGGCAGGAATAGGAGAGGGGAGGGCAGGGATGGGAGAGGGGAGGGCAGGGATGGGAGAGGGGAGGGCAGGGGGGGGGCTCCTTTGGTTTTCTGCCTGGCTACTAGGAGCAGAGGGAGTCAACTTTCAGGTGCTTGGGGGTACGTGAATGTTGGACCAATACTAAAGTAGCGACCCTAAAGTGAGAGGAGACGGACCAACTGTTTGGGTTTAAGACATGACACATTCATGCTCATGCACGGTGTTAGTTTGGCTAGATGATTCTCATAAGTAGGCGGTGCACACGCAGACGGGTTTTTTTTGTGGTGACATCGTGTACTTCATCTCTGCGGTCCTTTGCTGTCTGCGGCACGTACCAGTGCGAGTCACTGAAAGGGTGATGGAAAATCAAATGGCCAGATCTTTGACAGAGGACAGAGACTGCGTTCACCTTCCACACTGTTCAGGCACCGTAAGTCATTATGTTTCGTCGAGACATGGCACCCTGGAAGCAAATGAGGAAAGAGAAAAGCGAAAATAAGTGCAAATTAATTGCAACAATTCAAAGACCAGTTGACTATTTGGGAAGGCCGCCATCTTAGGGCTGGATAGCTGAGATGGCAAGAGCGCTGGTATGCAAAACCCTAGAGGTCTCGGATATAAGCTGTGGTCAAGTTTTTTCCAAAATTTGAAAAATTGGCCAAGAAAACTTTGACTGGCCAGGAGTTGAAACCGAGACCTCTGGATTAACGTACCTTCCATCAGTGCTCTTCCATCTGAGCTACATGTAGTCCTTTCTTTAAACAAATGTTTGACTTGAAGAGAAAAAGCTGCCTCCACTTTGTGTGATCCCTGAGCTGCTGTAGCAAGGTTTACAACAATTGGTTGTTTGCATCTGAATGAAAGCGGGGGTGTGATCCCTGGAGATATACGGCAGTTAATAGTTGCATTGCTTCTGTCTGGCGCCCCCACCCTAGCAAAGACTAGTTGACTGTTGTAAGAGCAGTGATCAAGTCCTGATCTAGGCACAATTTCCATTGCCAATTTTCCAACACTACAGACAATGCAAACACCGTGACAGTTTTTTGCCTTTTTCTACTTTCTCAGATTTGAGCTAAAACCTTTGCAGTATTGCTTTTTTTGAATGTTTAATGGTTTAACACACAAATTGTGGCAATCTTTTGACTTTAACCAATGTTGTACAGGGCCTCTAACTCATAAAGGCTGGCCATGAGATACGGCTGACTCACAATGGTGATCCTTTGAGAGTTTGCAACATGTTGGCCAATCACAAGGCGCCGAATCTGTTGGCCCAAAGCATGTCCGGACAGGGTCGACAGAGCCCGCGCATTGTGATTGGCCCGATGCATTGCAAACTCTTGAGGGCACACTATTAAGAATCGCCGCCCGTACTGTGGGCCGGGAAAGGGGAAGCATTTACCATCAGCTGCGTAGCGCATCGGGACGTAAGGGTCGTCCCCGGAATCGTCCAAGGCAAAGTGCGCACGCTGACCTCATATCCCGGCCTGGTTTGATGCCGCAGAAGCAATGGTTAGCAAAGACCACCTGCGGCGAGGAATCAAAGAGAGACCGAACACATGACACAACTCTCCAATATATCGCTGGCTTGGATACTCTAACCACATCCTTGGTTACGTAAATCTCCCTGCCTCAAAAAAGTTCAAACGTAAACGGCAGAAAGATTGACCCTTTGTGAAATTCAACCATCGTCTCGGTTAAATTTCCCATTTGTATAAGACCAGTGGAAAGCAGAGCCACTGTGGTTGAACGGTTAGAGCGTTCGTCTGCAGTGCAGAAGGATGCTGGTTCAAATCGCACTCGGACCAGAGGCTGCCAAAAGAACCTCTCTCAGTCCGCCCAGCGGCGAATGGGGAGCTGGCTGTCTGCAGAGCTGGGGAAGGTTGAAAGGCAGCGAGGAAAGGAACTGACCATCCTACCTAATCGTGCTACGAAAATAATGGTGATTTGAATCGTGATTAAAAAAAAGTTTTTGGGGGGTCGTGTCCACACAGGCCAAAAAATTGCGTCTCAAAAAATCGCAAGCCGATTGTGGTTAGCAGTTGTGCTCAAATGGTGCGTGTGTCCTTGAGGGTGGCCCACACAGGGAGACATACAAACAAGCACGGCACTGCCTGTCAATCAGAGCGTGAGCGGTGTACTGTGGGATTGAAAAAAAAAACCGGTGCGATTCAGTGGAGCGTTCCCACACACACCACGTCGCCAGTAAACGCGATTATTTGGAAAAGTCACACTCTTAGCGGGGTCAGAATTGCGATTAATATGGGATACATCAGAGGTAGAATGTGGCGCTATACTCACATCTCGCACGGCATAGCGATGCAGTCCCTCGCTGCTGAAGTTTTGGTGAGGCAGTACAGCATACCTTGGTCAGGCAGATCCAAGCCCCTGACAGACAGCTGAAGACCCTTACCTTTTCAGCCGCTAAGAAGACAAAACAGGGTCAAAAGATAAAGGTCACAAGTACATTGTCTTAGTTACTTATTATCTTCATCCATGCTCTATTAACTAATGATCAAACTATCAAATTAGGAGGGCCTGACGTTTTGATGCAAGCCGGACTTTCTCAGGGAATCTGCCCTTTCTGCCCCTTCAGAAGGTTCTGTTTCGATATTGGCATTTTGCTCAATTTAGTCGGCAAGCAGTTTGCAACATTTGTAGTAAATTATTGACTTGTTATTTATTAATGTGTGCTTGTTTACATGGGCTCATCTGCCACAGGCTAAGGCTTATAGGATCTTACCTCGCCCCAAACTAATTTTGTCCATATACCGTAATATTAGCTTTCTCAGAATTTAATAGAATTTACATTTAGCCAATTGATTTATACACTGGTTTGGGTTTTGGGTTTGTTTTTTACCGACTTGGTAATGGTATAGGTGATACTGAGGCAGGTGTACTGTCCGTTGGCACCAGTCTCTAACGATGTGAAGTTCGTCTCAAGATCCACCACCTGAACGTCTCCAGCCTCCGGCGGCCTGTCGATCAGTGAATCTGGCCGGCCAAAGTTATTGGGGCAGATATCTGTGGATCACAGGCAAGTGGGACACATTGATTGAGCCAACAGTCAGTGATAATCCAATTTAGTCTTGCGATGTGCTTTTACGAGAGAAGTAGAGAGAGAGAGAGAGAGAGAGAGAGAGAGAGAGAG